>BFEA01000643.1:539669-558222 GCA_003427395.1 Chara braunii
CTTAGGCAACGAACAACGCCGCCTCAACACCATCATCTCCACCGCCAACTCATCTCGTTTCCACCTCAAATTCATCACTGCCAGCCTCGGTGCGTCTACGACTAAGTTCCGGACCCTCCTCGATATTGGAGTCACCGGTAACTTTATCACTGACTCGTGTGTCCACAAAGCCAGTCTCACCTCTACCGGTTATGACTCCCTGATCACGATTCGCCTAGGGGACAAAGGCACTGCCGTCGTAGTAGACCGCACGGTTCCCGAGACCACCATGACCATCGGAACCCTCCGCAGTCAGGTCTTGTTTGATGTCATGCACTTGATGTGCGACATCGTCTTAGGAACCCCGGGGCTGAACCGCTACATGCCATACGCATTCCACCCCAACTTCCTTCTCCTCACCAACCCCCCCGACACAACCATCGACATCCCCTATCTCCCATATCCGACCTCCCAAGGCTCTGTCACCCCGCACCAATTCCTCCACATTGCTCGCCTCAACCCCGACTCCGCCTACTACTTTCTTGTCCTCGATCGCGAAAGTCCCAAGGACTTACTCCCGACGGACAAACCCGATCAAGCCCCCCCCTCCAATCCCGCCATCACTTCAATCCTCAACGAGTTCAGGGACGTCTTTCCCGAGTCCTTACCCGTCGGACTACCTCCGGATCGTGGCGTATCGCATACCATCGACTTGAAACCCGGACATTCTCCACCTTGCCGCCCTTCATACCAACTCTCTGTCCCCGAAGCCGAAGAAATGAAGCGGCAACTCGGTGAACTCCTTGAAAAAGGGTTCACTAAGCCAAGTTTATCCCCCTTCGAAACCAGCTGCCTTTTTGTAAAGAAAGGTGGAACTTCGGAACTCCGCATGTGCATAGACTACGGCGCCTTGAACCGGATCACGATCAAGAACAAGTACCCACTACCTCGGATTTCCGAGCTCCTTGATCGTCTCCGTGGAGCCAAGTACTTTACCAAGATCGACCTTCGCAGTGGCTTCCACCAGATCCGTATCCGCGAGGAGGACACCCACAAGACCGCCTTTCGCTCTCGGTTCGGGCACTACGAGTTCCTCATGATGCCATTCGGACTCACCAATGCCCCCGCTACCTTCCAATCCACCATGAACCACATCTTCCGCAACCTCCTCGAAGTCTGTGTCGCCGTCTACCTTGATGACATCCTTGTCTTCAGCCCCACCTTCGAGTCCCACCTTCAGCACCTCCGGCAAGTCCTCACGATCCTCCGAGATAAAAAATTATATGCCAAGCTCAACAGATGTACGTTTGCCGCTTCGAGCGTCGAATACCTCGGTCACATTGTCTCCGTTGAAGGCATCCGTATGGACCCCTCCAAGGTCACAACCCTCGTCGAGTACCCCCCACCCAAGACCCTCGTCCAACTCCGTTCCTTCCTCGGCCTTGCCAACTATTACCGCCCATTCATTCGCAACTTTTTCGAGATCTCTTACCCTCTCCACGAACTCGCCCGCAAGGACGAGCCCTTCCATTGGAACGATCGCCGCCAACACGCCTTCGACTTACTCAAGCAAACCATCACCACGGCCCCTATCCTCAAGATCGCCGACCCCACTCGCCATTTTTATGTCACCACTGACGCCTCCGACTTCGCCATCGGAGCCGTACTGTCTCAACATTTCCCCCGCGACACCGCCGAGACCCCCTCCATCAAGGACTCGCCCACTCATCCCGAGGCTCCACCTGGCAAATACCCTATCGCCTTCGCAAGCAAGAAGCTCCTTCCCGCGGAGATGAATTACCCCTCCAGCGAGAAGGAACTCCTCGTCGTGATTCACGCCCTCACAATCTGGCGCCCGTACCTCGACGGGCAATACTTCACCATCCGCACTGACAACACCATCCTCTCCTCCATCCTCTCCAAGAAAGATATCACTCCACGCCAAGCCCGCTGGCTAGACTTCCTTGCCCAGTTCACATTCACTATTTGTCATACCCCCGGCAAAAGCAACCGCGTTGCGGATGCCCTCTTTCGACGACCTGACCACAAGCCCCCCGAGAAAGTCTACGCCACCATGACTCATATTCAACTCCTTCCATCGCTTCATCATCGATACACCCAAGGCTATCTCTCCTGCTAAGACTTCGCCACCATTTACAACAAGCTCCGCGATCTTGACCCAGTTCCCAACTACTCCCTCCTCAACAATCTCCTCTACATCGATACCAAAGGCACTCGCCGACTTTGCATCCCCGACACACGAGACCTCCGTACTCAGCTCTTGGCCGAGCACCACGACACCAAGACCGCAGAACATCTCGGTTTCCAGAAGACCTTCGACACCATCTCCCGCTACTTCTACTGGCCTTCCCTACTCRCCGACGTTAAGGCATACATTCGCTCGTGCCCCATGTGTCAAGCTGTCAACCCCTTGAATCGGGCCAAACCCGGCAAACTCCAATCATTGCCCATCCTAACTCTCCGGTGGCAGTCCATCTCCATGGACTTCGTGTGCGGCCTCCCCAAGACCGACCGCGGGCATGATTGCATCTACGTCATTGTCTGTCGCTTGACCAAATGTGCCCACTTCGTCCCTTGCACAACCTCGCACAGTGCCAAAGACGTCGCCACACTCTTCTTCGACCATGTTGCTCGCCATCACGGCCTCCCCGAGAACATCATCAGTGACCGTGATCCTCGCTTCCTCTCACAATTCTGGAAACACCTCTTYACGGCCTAYGGAACCACGCTSAAGTATAGCACTGCATTCCACCCACAGACTGATGGACAAACAGAGAAGATGAACGATACACTCCAAAGAATCCTGCGAAAGTATTGTCATCCACACCAACACGATTGGGATCAGTTGCTCACAGCAGCTGAGATTGCCTACAACAACGTTGTCTGCCCCTCCACTGGCATATCCCCTTTCTACCTTGACCTTGGCTACCATCCCCGCTTACCCTCTGATTTCTTGCTTCCCTCGCAGCTCAGCCCCTCCACCCCTTGCCCCTCTCTCAATGAATGGATAGCAACAATGAACAGACTCCTCAGAGAAGCAACCGAAGCCCTTGAAAGAACACAAGAACAACAAGCCAACAAGACTAAGAAACACAGACGTGACGTGTCATTCAAAGTAGGGGACAAAGTCTGGCTTTCTGCCAAACGCTTTGAACCCGAACAAGGCTTGTCCAAGAAACTCTCGAACAAGTGGCTCGGTCCCTTCCCCATCATTGAACAAACCTCCCCCGTCAACTACAAACTCCAACTTCCCCCTGACATGAGTCGTGTCCACCCAGTCTTCCATGTCGAGTACCTAAAAGAATACCATGAATCCCCGCTCCAGTTCGCCGACCGCCCATATCCTAGACCTCCACCAATCATGCTACCCACAGGCCCTGAATTCGTTGTTGAAACCATCATCAGCCGACGAACCACTCAGGTATCTGATCATCCGGAACCAATCACTGAATACAAAGTCAAATGGACCGGATACCCTAACGAAGAATCTACATGGGAACCTCTTTCTAATCTTAAGAACGCCATGAAACTTGTTTGCGCCTATGATTGTGCTAATCCTACGTCCTAGATACCTCTATCACTATGGCATAAACCCCCGCTAAACCCTTGCAACCCTGCTCTACACACACCCTTGAACCACCCTTCCCTTGATCCTCATTCCTGATGTCTGATCTGCCTTTCGCTCGCCTAGCCTTGTCCTATCTGTCCTCTCCACTACCTTGTCTCTCTCGTCCAATGCTTGTGAACTTGCGTGACGCCGGCGATAAAGGATCTAATGGCAAGCGCACGAGGACGATGGTCTGCTGCCTTACTGTTCATGGAGATTATGCAGCTGGTTTGGCCACCATGCTGTTTCATTGGCCGGCATCCCGACTCGCGGACTTACTGGAGCAGCAACTTGTGACATGGATCTTTGCATCAGTCTGCGACTTCCTTGCTTCCCAGATCAGACCTCATTGCAGTTCGTGTACCGGACGCACCCTAGCACTTGGACTTCGACACTTGAACTACTACTACGCTTCTTAGACTTCTACCTGTCGCAGTTGTTGAAGATCTCTTCTACCACCTACTCCAAAGACCTGATCAAGACCGCTGCAGACCCCCTTTCAAGACACTCGGACACTTTATCCCTACATGAGATTCTGCTTCCGACTCCTTCGGACACACCAGCCTTCACATCCTGAACAAACATTTTCATTTTTATTTTTCCTGACTTTGAAAACCCTGTAGAACATCATTAGCAGATCCCTGTTTCCCTGTTCCCCGTACCCACTAGAACATCAATAGACATCCCCTGTTCCCCTTACCATTGTTTCCCTTACCCACTACGACATCAATAGAAATACCCTGTTTTCCTAAACACCGTTTTCCTTACCCAGTAGAACATCAATAGAAGTTCCCTATTCCCTGAACTCTGTTCCCCCTTCACCTATAGCGAATCATGCAGTCCCCTTAGTTCATCAGTAGGACCACCCTGCTCCCTATCTTCCCTTTACTTCATTTGTAGGACTACCCTGTTCCTTGCAACCAACCCTAGTTCATCAGTAGGACAACTCTGTTCACCGGTACCAAACCCTGTTCCCTCTTACTCCCCCAGCCCATGCCACCCACATTATACCCCTCTTCCCTTTCGACTTGTTAACCAGTGATCGGCCCCGTCCCGTCCTTCACATATTTCAGCATTGCTTCATGATTTTTGGCAGCCGGGACGTTGCGTTCTAGAGGGAGGGGATAGTGTTACGGACTTCGCCAGGGCTCGATCCCTGATCTATCTTTTTGCTGTTTCGGCTGCATTCCGTTTTCGGCCTGGCATCCGTTTTCGGCCTGGCACCCTTTTTCCAAACCCCTCCTTTGGTACCGTAGGATTTTGGACAACTGGCGCCATGCTGCAATTCGGGCGCCACTTTCAAATGCTGCAGTTCTGCCCTCGAGGCCTTTGCAGAAATGCCCCTGGTACCGTACGTGTCACCGGTACTTATACCGGCTCCCCGTACGGTACGGGGACCAGTCTCATACCAGTTCTCTGCTGCTGTACTCGTACTCAGTGTGACTTGCTGTTTCGGCATTCGGAATCCAAGACTTCGACTTTGTGCCTTCCCACTGTGTTTGTGTCCGATCCTCAGTCTGAGTCCGTCGTGTCGACTCAGTGAGTGTGTGTGTGTGCTCTCACTCTCTCCCCCTCTCTCCTCTCCCTCGGCTCACCCTCAGCCTCACGTTCACGCTCGTTACAAAGAAAGTATAAGCTAACATCGACAATACTTTCTGCCTCCTCATATAATCCCCCACTTAAGATATGTCAGGCAAATCATCATCAAGCTTTTCTGGAATAGAATCATAAGATTGACATCAATCAAGAGGTTAAGGTAGTAGGACAGGTCACACGGGGCTACATTCCTTCTACCTCCACCTCAGCAGAATCAGACAATGAACCATATCAGTGAGTTAGTCTTTTCCTTCATAAGAGTTGTCATAGTATGGTAGATCACATGAGATCCTCACCCTCACCCTTTTTTTCTTTCCGTCAGTGGCAGGTAAGTGATAAGGTAGGCCTCATGGGGTCTCACTTCTCTTATCACAATTCATTTTGGAGTAAGGCTGGCTGGTAATAAGGCAGACTTCACAGAGCCTTGCTTCTCCTATTACCGCCTTCCTTATCCCTGCAACTAGGTGATGGGGCAGGCCTCACGGTGCCTAACTTCTCCTATCACAATTTTTCATCGGAGTAAGGGTGACTGGAAATAATGCAGGTTTCTCGGAGCCTTGCTTCTCTTATCACCACCCTTCCTTATCCCTGCAAATTTTTGTGATAGGGTAGGTATTTTGGCCTCGCTCCTTTTATCACTTACTTGCCCTGACGCACGACTTACCGAAAATAAGGTAGGCTTCTCGGAGCCTCGCTTCTCTTATTACCACCCTTTTCCTTAGCCGTGCGTAATAGGGCAGACCTCTCGGGGCCTCGCTCCTCCTATCACCCTCGCAAGTTCTCTCGACGAACTCGGTCGTCGCTTTTGATGCCTCTCAAACCCTGGATCATTTAGAAGTCCTTTAACTCATGCGGGTAGGTCATACGAAACCTGTGCCCCACACCTTAAAGGCCTTCCGCCCGATCTCCGAAATGTGTTAGTTTATGACTTTGAGAAGATGCAGGCTTTAGTCAACTGTAGGGCAAAAGTTAGTTGATGCTGTCCACTTCCACAGTACTTTGACCAATAGCACGCACAATCCTTCAATCCACTGTGAACCCCGCTTTATCAATGTTAGGTGGTCTATTAAGCAAGGCAAAACTGCACGGAGTCGATTCCCTTGCGGCCACATTCCCACAAAAAAACACTCAGATAGCGAGAAAGTTACACGGAACTTCTCGTTCTCACTATGTTTGTCAGCAACAGTTAGTCATACACAGCCCCTTTCTATCAGATCATGGCAGATGAACTGCGCACCGCATTGTGTCACTCGATCGGCTGCGCACATTGTCCGCTCACTTGATTGGTTGTATACTGCACCCTGCTCACCCCAATTGGTCGCGGACAACATCTCTTATCCATGGCACATCGGATTTCGGCCAACTCACTGCTATAATAGGTGATAAAGAAAATAAAATAAAAATAAATAAATAAAATATGGAAGATATGCAAGGAATATGAGCGGGAACGATATACAGAAAGTCAACCTGCGAAATCACACAGCTATCAAAGTAGTCACGTACAAGCAGAGAGTACAAAATACACCGAGATTCTGTCCAAATAAGAGCAATACAATAAGCTTTTGAGCCAATGTTCAAGTCCTCTAGCCACACCAACACAGTATCAAGCGTAGCCCGTCTCTATTTGGCGCCCCGTGCCCAGCCTACACTACTTGCCTATCCTTCTACAGTCGCATTCACGCAATGGACTCACTTCGACTTTGAAGACGAATGTACATGACGTCAACACCATAGCCGATCTCTCACATACACCAGGTACATATTCCTCTCATATTTTTCTCCATCTCTCTTTTTCTGCCTCACTCTCTTTGTGTATGTGTCTTTCTCCATGTGTGTCACGGTGCACTGTGTGTCTCTGTGTATGTCACAGTGGTTGTGTGCCTACTTTCACTATGCCCCCATGTGTGTCACTGTGAATGTGTGTATGTCTATGTGCACTGTGTCACTATGTACGAGTGTATGTCTCTGCGCATTGTGTCACTGTCACTGTGAATGTGTGTTGCAGCGTCTGTGTATGTGTCACTGTGTGTTTTCACTGTGTATGCGTGTGTGTCACAATGTCTGTGTCACTGTGACTGTGTTTTCACTATGTATGTGTGTATGTATGTGTATCACTTATATATGTGTCACTGTGCCGCTGTATGTCTGTTTGTGTGTCTCACTGTGTATCCGCGTTGTTTCACAGTGTAAGTCACCATGTCTGTGCGTGTTTCACTGTGTCTGTGCATTTATCACAGTGTGTGTGTGTGTTCCATTGTGTCTATGTGTGTGTTTTCATTGTGCACGCATGTGTATCACAATATTTGTGTGTCATTGTGTGTCTGTGTGCGGCTCATCCGTGTGTCTGCCTGTCTGTGTATCTGTCTGTCTGTGTGTCTGTCTGTCTATATGTCTTTCTCTCTCTTTCTATCACTCGGACACACACACAGACACACGCACACACACACACACACACACACACACACACACACACACACACACACACACACGAGCGCGCGCGCGTGCGCGCGCTGTGTAGTAGTGTATTTGTCCATATAATAGCGGTAGATTCATATGATTTTGCTCATCCTATGTGTGGGAGTGTCATAATGTCAACCACGAGATTGAAAACTTACCTGTTCTCTATATGGCTCCCTCGTTGTCGTTGTCATCGTCATAACTCGTTGCTCCCTGCTCTGCACGACGATCCCTCACGATGTGCAGCATACACGACCATAGGTCGGGGCACGACAAGCACAAGCTCGCATCCCACCACACGAGCTTGGCGGACGACAGATAAGTCACCCTTCGTCTCTCTCCTCCCTCCTCCTCCTCTTCTTCTTCTTCTTCTTCTTCTTCTTCTTCTTCTTCGCGCTTTCTTCTTCCTCCGTGCGGTCTTCTCCTTCCTCCGCGTGTCCTCCTTCTACCTCCGTGCAGTTGTCCTCCTGCTACCACCACGCTACTTCTCCGCTGCTCCCCGTACGCCATTCCCGTTGTTTTCCGTTCGCTCGCCGATCGCCTCCCACTCGCAGTGACCCACTCCCCCACGATAGCGATATTCACCGCGTCGCAGGTAGTTTTTGCACGATCGCGGTCGCGACGGCTAACCGTGCCCGTCTTCTCTAACTCCCGCTTGCCACGCGCGTGTTCCCCATCTGGTTGTCCCGCTAGTTCGGCCACGCCAGAGTCGTGTCATACAGTCTGTGCCTGTTTTCAATATATGGATCTACCTGGGACTTGGGTGCAGATTCATCCATACTAATCTATCATATGGAATTCGAATTCGCAGAAGAAAAAAAAAAAGAAAAAAAACAACAAAGAATAAGAATCTAACGAAATAAATAAATAAATAACCAAATACTAACTAAAACTAACTAGCTGCCCATACCACTTGTCGTGTAGGCCGCACTTCAGAGTCTAACGAACCCTACCAAGTTCGAACTCCTAGTAACAAGGGCACGAGATCGAACCCGGACCGACTGAGCCCGATAAAGGCATAGTGGAGCTCCTCGACAAAAAAGAGCTAGCTCAGTGTTTGGTAGGCCTCGAACCCCGTTCGTGTCGGTTAACAATCTGCCTCGAAACCTACTGAGCTAGCTCCTACTCCAATTAAAAGATGGGCTGCTCATGTCTATATAGAGTAGTGGGCTTAGTCCGACTAGTGGCCTGAGCCCGTTTCCTACGTCTGTGTGTGTGTACGATTGCTGGTATGCGTGCCTGTCTGAGTGTTTATCGGCTTGAGTGTGTGTGTGACCCGCATCCGCAAGGGTACTTAGTTGATCAGAAGGGCTGAAGGGCCGGTACTTAGCAGTGGCCGCGACATTGAGGGTTGAGGCGGGGAAAACACTCAAGTGGCGGGGAAAGAGGCCCATAAAGTTGTGGAAAACACTCAAGTTGCAGGTAGGCAGGTACCACACCAAGTAGAGTTAGCTGTGCCGGGTACTCGAGGCCGAGCAGATGAAGACAAAAGTTAGCATTTTTTTAAGGCCCAGTACCGGTAGATAGACTAGTACCGTCCCAAGTCTCAATGTGTGTTGTAGATGTACCCGTCACAACACTAACCTCATCAACCCCTCGACCTTCTTGGTCGGAGGGTATTACTACCGATTCTAACCATCACAGCGCGCGTCATAACAACGCGCGTGCATACTCTCAAAAATTTTCACTGATTTGCCCCGACACCAATGGCCGAGGAAATCGTTTGAAGTGTCGCGCTAAAGCGCGCACACCCTCTTCATTTCAAACCGGCTCCGTCATGGTAGCCGATGTCGTAGTTGTGTCAACTGCAAAAGCATTGCCAAATACCCTTGTAAGGGTATTTGGTCCGATAGCGGTCTACGTCGACGGTCGTTATAGGGCCTTTAACCGAGAGACTTCACTTAATACGGAACAAGCTGTGGGTCTTACCTGACTTTGTGATAAATAAAGTTTACGGCCCTCGGGAGAGGACTTGAGACTAAGTATAGAGACGCCAACTTCGCTCTGTGCGTGAGGTGGAGGCCATTTGAGGAGGATATCGTGGAAGATATCATTGACGCCACCTGCTGGTACGACTCAATCACCCCTAGCAACTTCGTAGAATACTGCAAAAGACGGATAGAGGCCATATATACGGGTTTAGACTCTCTCAACTGTTTGTTTGGGAAAAAATCGGATAAGTTCCCCGAAGTAGAAGAGGTTCGAAGGTTGTTTGACAATAAGGATGGTTAAATGCCTGGGCGCATACCACCTCACAGAACCATGCACAGACAACTCGTGAACAAGTGGATGCCAGTAACGGTCCTACTTAGAGTCACGACTGAGGCGGAGTGCGTGGAACTAGCGAGAGTGATTATAAGGGACCACAGGCCTGAGGTGGTTGAAATAGTCACGTTCAAGAAGAATACATCATTTTAGGTGATGGTATGGTGTAGAGGATTCACGCGAGCCGAATTGTTCCACGACGAGACACCAGCAGAAGCGAGAGCTAGAATGTAAGGAGATCGGCGGAGTCAAAGGAACATGAGGAGTTGATGATGGAAGATGAGCCAGTAAAGAGAGTAAGGGAGCAAATCATAGAACCTGTATTAAAGCGAGTCAAGGAATTGGCGCAACGTATTCGAGCATACACAGTCTGTGAGCGCGAGGGTAGGTTACGGAGGATAGAGAGAGGAATAAAGGAACTAGAGAGGGTCTTTAAAGAAGATAGATAATTTATCAAGAGGTGGAGGCTTGAGTTTTTTTTAGGCTGAAGGCGAGAGACCATCGACAATCGGAGCCAGGAGAATCGTCCGGCTCCATTGAGTGAGAGGAGGAAAAAGGCAATGCAAAGACAGGCCAATGACGAAAGACGATGAGTACGTGCTCGTTTAGTAATGACAAGTACTCCCTACGAGTAGTAGGGAAGTTGGAGGGGTCGGTGGTCTACGTGGTGATTCAAGTGGAGCATCTGGCGAGACTAGGACTGATGGAGGAGGCGGAGTGCACACGGAGAGCCCTGAGAGAAGCGCGAGGGACAGAAGTCTGGTAGGAGTTGAAGACGAACGCCTAGCCAGATTCGTATCGACTACGACATTGTTTGAAAGAGGAGTTTCAGTTCGTTCGTGGCAAGAGACCTTAAGTAAGACTGAGAGACTTCTGAAGAGGCAAGCTAGGGAAGTCGGAGAACTAGCGAGAGTTATCGAGGACGGAACAATTCTCAGAACGTTAGAGGCGCACACACAATATCGTCGGGAGATAGTGAGGACTCTCGAAGACGTGGAAGACTTTGGTGATGCCGACGATTTTGAAGAACTCTTCCTGGTCGTAAAAGTGTTCACAAAAAAGGTGTTGGCGGCCCTCGAGCTAACATCACTAGAGTGTTAAGGACTGCACCAGGAGCAGTTGGATGAGGAGGAGCTAGGGGCCAAACTCGATACCAAACTCGAGCTCGTTATGAGACTGATAATTATAGGTCCGGGCTGATTTTCATAGGTTCGGGCTGGTTCTCATAGGTTAGGGCTGACTTTCCCCGGTCGAGGGTAATTCCATTGGGAACTAACTGGTGATCGTGCATTTATATCAGTCGGAGATCGATGTCGGGCCTTGACCAGTGGGAAGTCGAAGTGGAGCTAGAACCGGAGGCGGTGAACGTCCATATCATAGCTAGAGGCATAGGATTGGTGGGCTGAACCAGGAGGCAGGGAGGATTGTAATCGTTCTTTCCACGAGCTAGACAAATAGCGAAGAAGGCAGCGACGACCCAACTAGGATTCTGGTATACCCTTACCATACAGGACTCCGGCCCAGGAGGAGTGGTAGCGTACGAAGGTGGTTGAGAGAGATTTGATTCAGAATAATTCACCAGGGAAGAGAGGGCCGAAGGGAGTTGAGTTAAGGGAAAGAGATGGGAGTTACAGAAGATGGAGTGGACCACGTGAACTCGTAATGGCTAGAGGGGTTGAGTTTTCGTCGGTCGGGGGAAACGTAGTTCAAGGAGGATCGCAGTGGGAACTCGCCAGGAAAGCATCGACTGACCTACGTCTGCTCGTGAGGACGTGGACTCGCGAAGACATATGTGCCTTGGGGAGTTCGATTTCTAGAAGGGTGAGGTGCCCTGAAATGAGAGTAGTGGAGATAAGGAGAGGCGCCTCATGTGTAGCGGGACACGAGGAGAGCTCTACCTTGATACTGGTCTCTTCGGAGTGGAGGGTGAGCACGAGCTCCGAAATGAGAGCGAGAGACTGAGAGTTATTCTGAAGGTAGTAGAGAACTAGGTTCCAAGGTGGGAACGATAACAAATGATAGGAGGTTGATTCACTTCAAGAACATTGGGGAATCAAGATCGTTGAGCGAGCCGACTTACTGAGAGTAAGAGGGAGATAGAGGACTAAGATCGAAAATTGGTCAGGGCTGCTAGTTCTGACATTAGGTTCGGGCTGCCGGCTCTGGCATCAGGTACTGCGAGGCCTCATGACATTTAAGAGAAGATAGAGTACATGAAGTCGGACGCGATGGGGGCACAACATGGGACGATGGAGTATCACACCTCACCTGATCGAGCCCTTCGAGATCTTAAAGAGCGATTCACGAAGGCTCCATTAAAATAGGGTGGAGAAGAAGGAAATGGAGAGCCCGAAGTGGTGGAGATACAAGAAACAGTGGAAACGCACATGCCCGATAGTCTCGTGCAAACCGCTCCTGCACTTCATAGGAAGAGTAGAACTGAGCCCCCAGACGTGAGGAGGACGAGTGAGTATAGGCGAAGTTCGTTGGAACAACTGCGGGGAGATAACCGCCGAGATTGGAGGGAGGGCTTCATGCGCGAGAGAGAAGAATGGAGACGCATGGAGCGAATGAGAGACAAAACCCCACCCAGACGGGTCTATGACCCGGAGATATGAGAATCATACGTGCTGCCTTACGAGTGGCGGGAGAGGTGCCACATTTYACATGTGGCTTATGACCTAAACACCAAACGACCGATGTTCAGGGGGTATGGAATTTCCGAGTACCTAGAGAAGTGGGAGCTCCATGGCTTCCAGAGCCAGTGGACGAAAGACAAACTTATTGATAACTTCTTGTTTAACTGTGATCCAGTTCTAGGTAAAGAAGTACGTAACGCCAGGCCAAGGGATAGGAGATGGAGATCCTACAAGGAAGCTTTGTACCAACTTTTCAAGAATGAGGACATAAGATATACAATAAAGGACTTGGATATGTTAAGACAAGGAAAGGAAGAGAGCATGCATGCCTTTGGAAAGAGAATCGATAAGATGTCGGCGGCGCTCATAGCTAAGGTGAAGCTCTCGGAAGTGGATCGATGTACGATCTTCATCACACGACTCCCAAAAGAGAAACAAAAGGGGATCGTGAGAGAGCTCCCACAAGACCGCCTGGATTTTTGGACTGTCCTCAGATGAACATCAAAGCCGAGACAGATGATTACAAGGAGCTTGTTTGGATGGACATCCATAAGAAAGAAGGTCAGACTGGGAGTTGGCAAGATCACGATTATGAAAAGTGTCGCGACCTGGATGGCAAACCTTGGGCTGACAGGAGATATCCGGTTATGTGGACTGAGAGTAAGCCAGAAGAGAAAAGAGATGTGATGGTAGAGATAATGGAGATGAGAGAAATGATGAAGCGTCTCACTAGGCAGGTGGCTACTATGGAAATCAAGAGCGGGCCCACCACCTATCGAGACAAAGAAGGTGCATTTCCTTATTCCTTAAGGTGGGACCTTAGGGATCTGGAATAAAGAGGTGTGGAGGACAGAAACCCGTGGACGTTGGTACGATACAAAACGAGAGAGAGAGAAAACAGGAGGTATAGAAGTGGGGCAGGCAGGAACGGGTTGAAGAGACGAATGGAGAGTCGATAACGCAACGGAACTAGGGACGACTAGCGCAACCCTCAACGTAGTTGCGATAGGAAGATCGCAGGGAATATCCGGATTACTCTCGTGGGAGGTACGAGAGGGGAGATAGAGACAGGGACCGCCGGGATGATTCACGAGGCGGGTTGGAAGACAAGATAAAGATCGGTTGGACGATACTCCGGTGAGATTTGAGAGGGATGACCATAATAGAGGATATCGGGACGATTCACACGGGAGGTACGACTGAGGCAATAGGGGCACGGATCGTCGCGATGATTCTAGAGGAAGATACGACCGGGATAGGGATCGTCGAGATGACTCGAGAGGGAGATGCGATAAAGACGGTGCAAGTCGAGATGACTCCAGGGGCCGATCCGATCGTGGCAGAGAATCGTGAGATGAGTCTAGAGGACGGAGAAAGGAAGATTTATAAGACATTATTGTTATTTTTGGTTTAGATGAATTACCTGAAGAAGATCGTCTAATAGATGCAATAGCTCGTAAGATCGAACGTTTTCTCTCTCAACCTTTTTTTGTAGCAAAAATCTTCACTGGAGCTTCTGGTAAGTATGTAAGCTAAATAGATACAATTAAAGGATTTCAAATGTGGATGCTAGATCTCCAGGCGTTATGGGACTTCTAGAGGACAGGTTGCCGACACCTCGGAACGCCTGTGTGTATTGCAAATCTGACGACCATGTGAAGAGAGACTGCTCTGACTTGCAAAGAGCAGTAAATGATCATCTGATGATGGGATAGTGGTACTTGACGATAGGAAGTATGTCGAGTGGGCTGATGCCCGAGGGGACGTATCTATGTTTCCTTCGATGAAGGAAAAGGTCGAAGCGAGGAAGGCAAAGGCCCAAAGAGGTAAGGAAGTAGCCAAGAGTGTCAGGATGGTGTTTACCTTGGATGAGGAAAGTCCGAGGACCCCTATCCGGGTCGCTTCTACGAGGTCGCAAGTTTTTTTTATAAAGAAACCCGAGACTGGTATGGTGATGGTGGATAAAGAAAGAGGAAAGATAGACGAGGAAGACAGAGTGCTATCACCAAAAAAAAGGGGACCAAAGAAGTTCACAATGAAAAGCACGTTGGAAGACGTCGACACTGTTAAAACCTTTGAGGAGAATGCTGAGACAACCAATGAAGTCCACCCTACCGGAATATTTGGCAACATCAAGAGCAGCACGAGACGAGCTTCAGGCAATTACTAGGAAAAAAATCATACCACTAGGCGAAGAGATGCTTGGGGAGCCGCCGGCGGAGGCGCCGGTAGTTGCTGTATCAAGTACAAGAAAGAGAGTTTGTACTTAAAGCGAAAAGAGTTGTGACGGTATACCTAGACGGGAGAGAAGGAGTCCCTCCCAACAGGTTTTACGTCTTAGAGAGTGGTGTCGTGGACACTGTACTTAATGATGACGTTGTCAGGACAAAAACCCTGCCAAGGGTATCTGCCCTGTATTTTCAATATCAAACGATGTTCGAATTCTGAAGAAAGTTTTGCTTTGAAAAGATTTGGTCTGATGAAATGACAGTGAAATGAAAACACTGCTAAAAGGTATTCCGACTTGTCCACGATTGCATAAATATAATTTATGAAACAGTCTATCTGCCGACAAACATATAACCAGGGTGGACGGTATAACCGAACACTCTTGCGTTGAAAACAGGGCAGGATAAAGAGACAACAGTGAATACACTAAAATAGAAAATTGTTTTGACGAAAATTGGGTCGCGCGGTTGTTAAGTCTCGCGATTCAGGACCAGAAAGATCAAAAATATAGTCACGCCAGGGGCACGGAGACAGTGAGAAGAGCTAACACTGCCAGAACGCCGTGTCTTTTAAAAAAGGACGGACCTTCAGGGGTCCGAGGGAAAATCCACAATAAAAAGGGGTGGATTGTTGGGTTATTCGACCAAATGCAACTGACTGGATGGCGGGGCGGCCTGCCATTGGATAAGGTAGGCAGATTTCATCTGCCCCGACCAGGGAATAGGCAGGTTACACCTGCCTAGGCTTTAGAGTAGGCGGTCTACTGGGCCTCAACCCTTCAAATAGAAGAGCGGTAGGGATGATTCCCGTGAATAACAGCTAGCCCAGTACGTACCGCACTTAGCTTTCATCCAGCAGACGCTGGGATCGAGCCCGACGATCTCCTGCCTGGGCTAGCTCTTTTTGGAGTTGCCCGTCATATAGGTCTAGGTTAGGCGGCCTACTGAGCTGCAGCCCTTCAAATAGAAGGGCGACTAATACAACTCCCATGATAAGAGCTAGCCCAGTAGGTACCGCACTTAACTTCCATCTAGCAGATGCTGGGATCGAGCCGCACGGTACTCTGCTTGGGCTAGCTCCGTTTTGGAGCAGCCCATTTTGAATGCATAAAGCGCGGCCAATTTCGGTCGCAAGATCGACATATCTCATGGTCGAAAACAACTTCACGGCTGCAGCATGGCCCTACGCAAAGATGACACACACAAATCGAGAAAAGGCCAATTTTTTTTTCCGATTCCCTTACGGGAATCAAACTAAGGTGTGTGCATTGAAAAGGAAGGGGGAAGGCGCCAACAAGGTGTTGTACTGACTGTTGTGGCCGTTGGCGTATTCTACAAAAAAAAACAAAAAAGAAGATAATACCATATGACGCTTGAAGATGTGGTTGGGGACTATAGGCCCCAAGGAAGACATCAGGCGCCCGTTGAAAACGAGCTGCCATTTTTAGGTAAGTCCGTTTTTGTTTTCTCTTTTTCCTTTTTGATTGTTTTTAGATTTGCTCTTAGATTTTTTAATTTATATTTTTTTATATTTTCTTCTTCTTTTTTGTTTCCACAAGCTGATGAAACGGCCGTTCGTCGAAAAGACAAACAGGCAAAGGCCACCTACCTGCAAATTGGCCACAATGTTTCCATTAACAAATTGAGCAAATCGAATGAATCTTCCCCTATAATGTGGAGGGGTACGTCGCCTCGACTAAAAGAGAGAGAGAGAGAGAGAACGAATGAAGGGGGGGAGCCACTGGTCGTGACTCCCCACTATAGGATGAGCAAAATCGAATGAATCTACCCCCATGGCATGGGGGTGTGCAGACGTCCGTTTCAGGGCGTTAGCACGTCATTCCAGATATGTTTTTTTGATTTTTTTTTTTTTTTTTTTTTTATTCCTCTTCGTTTTCTCTTTCTCAGTTCATGACCATTGAGGCACAACCAGCAGGGAAGAAACGAGGAAAGGTTCAAACGAAACAAGCCTAAAACTGTAAATAAAAAAAAAAAAAAACAAAAAAAAACGAACGAGGCTATTGTCTCGAAGTTCGAAAGAACAGCCTTTTCACGCTGTGTGGGAGCATGATCAACTCCCCACTTAGAAGCCACGAATATTCATGGCCGCGAGATCTAGAATCTCACGGCTCACGACGCCCGCGTAAATGAGATTTCGTTAAAATTGACATTTTTTACTTTTTTCGCGAAATTGAACTTTGACAATTTCGTCTATGTTTTTGTGTGGAAATGAGTAACTTCCTTTTTTGCAGTAATAGCTACCATCGCATTGTGATGGTATACCATATCCCATTAGATGGTAGGATCATCTATCACAGACCATGCACCACAACTATGGTATGGTATATCCTCTATCGTAAGAGTCCATCATACAATATACATCATCATATGGTACCCCCAGTTCACAACCACACTTATGTTTGAGTGACTTCCTTCTTCGTAGTGATGGCTACCATCACATGTTCTTAGTATACCATATCCCATAAAACAAATGTCATACACCACAACTATGGTCCCTTATATCCTCTACCGTACGAGTCCATCATACAACATACATCATCAACGAGCAGTGTGAGTCCAAATGATATTATCCCAATGTCTTTCGTGAATTTCTTCAAAGGTTTTCAATTCATTTTCGTTTTCTTCGGTGTATAATAATATGAGAGGATACCCACAACCTATCGAAGGCTCTGAACTATTATCAGTTACGACAACACTGAACGAATACGATGCAATTTCAAATTTGCAAATCACGAAGCTATTGAGTCTATTGCGATCCTTCGTCTGATGCCCTGTATGTCGTCCATTGCGAAATTGAATGGTGGCACCTTGCCTTTTGCCAGAAGAGATGCATAAGTGAGCATGAACACTCCGCATTGACTCGCGTCTTCCTATTTCGGAATGCCCTTCACTTCCAAAGTGTGTTCGAAGCATGATACGTCTATTGGTCGGCCCTGCTGCGTTGAGCGCTCTAGTAAAAATCGCGCGAAGTAGCGTGTCACCTATTCAGCTAACTTCATGTTCGTATCCATTGAATCGTAATACTCTATCACATTCCGTCGACGGTCGGCTACAACAAGTGTCCAGTGTTTCTTTTTCGTATCGTGATATGGCGCTAGAATCAACTCCGTGTCTGCTATGATGACATCCTGAAACCATCTAGCAACTTTGTCGTACTTATATTCCATGTTCTTGCCTAGAAGTTTAGTAAGAAAGTATGAGTTGTATGCAGCTGTGACGGGGATTGTCCTTGTGCTACATACATTGGACTTGTCAAACAGATTGCCACATTCCTTATGAAATGTTCTGCAATTGTTATCATGCAGAATCATTTTCATGTAGAAATTCACAATGTTGTCGTTCAACCACTCGTTCTCGTTCATGAGGACGTTGAAATCATGCACGGTGAATAACAGTTGCTCTCCAATAGCTTCATTCTTCATGCTTGTCAATGTTTTCATATTATTCCGCTCTATACTCATGTGACGTAATGCCTCTTCTTCGGTCTCATTGAGGGCGTCCGTTGCTAAGTGAATAGTGCAGCCATGTACACAGTTTCGTTCGCCTTCATTGCACTGGTTAACTTCATCACCGAACAACAATTTGAACTGTTTGTTGTTAATGTCTGTTTGCACTACGCGTCGGGGTGTGTTTTTATATGTGTGTGCTTGTGTGTGTGTGTGTGTGTGCGTGTGTGTGTGTGTGTGTGTGTGTGTGTGTGTGTGTGTGTGTGTGTGTGTGTGTGTGTGTGAGTGAGTGAG
>BFEA01000643.1:571034-595004 GCA_003427395.1 Chara braunii
ATTGATATTTAATCCCTAGAGAGACAAAGTAAAATTTTGAAACCCCGTAGTGTATTTTCGGTAACGAAACCCCGAAAGCCTATCGAGATATAATCGCTAGAGAGATTGAGTAAAATCCCGAAACACCGAAGTGTATTTTCGGTAACGAACCCCCGAAAACCTATATAATCCCTAGAGAGACTTAGTAAAATCTTGAAACCTTGTAGTGCATTTTCGGTAACGAAACCTCGAAAGCCTATCGAGATATACTCCCTAGAGAGGCTAAGTAAAATCCCGAAACCCCATCGTGTATTTTCGGTAACGAAACTCCGAAAGCCTATCGAGATACAATGCCTACAAAGACTGAGTAAAATCTCGAAAACCCGTAGTGTATTTTCCGTAACGAAACCTCGAAAGCCTATCGAGATACAATCCCTAGAGAGACTGAGTAAAATCCCGAAACCCCGTAGTGCATTTTCACTATCGAAACCCCGAAAGCCGATTGATATTTAATCCCTAGAGAGACTAAGTAAAATCCTTAAACCTCATAGTGTATTTTTGGTAAAAAAACATCGAAATCCTATCGAGATATAGACCCTAGAGAGACGAAGTAAAAACTCGAAACACCGAAGTGTATTTTCGGTAACGAAATCCCGAAAGCCTATTGAGACCTAATCCTTCAAAAGACGAAGTAAAATTATGAAACCCCGTAGTGCATTTTCGGTAACGAAACCACGAAAGCCTATCGAGATATAATCCTTAGAGAGACTTAGTAAAATCCTGAAACCCCGTAGTGTATTTTCGGTAACGAACCCCCGAAAGCCTATCGAGATTTAATCCCTAGAGAAACTAAGTAAAATCCCGAAACCCCGTAATGCATTTTCGGTAACGAAATCCCGAAAGCCTATCGAGATATAATCCCTAGAGAGACTTATTAAAATCCCGAAACCCTAGAGTGTATTTTCCGTAACGAAACCCTACCAGCCTATCAAGATATAATCCATAGAGAGACTAAGTAAGATCTCAAAACCCCGTGGTGCATTTTCGCTGTTGAAACCCCGAAAACCTATCGAGATATAATCCCTAGCGAGACTAAGTAAAATCCCGGAACCCCGTAGTGTATTTTCGGTAACAAAACCCCGAAAGCCTATCGAGATGTAATCCCTAGAGAGTCTGAGTAAAATACCGAAATCCCGAAGTGTATTTTCGGTAACGAAACCCCGAAAGCCTATCGAGATATAATCCCTACAGAGATTGTGTAAAATCCAGTAACCCCGTAGTGTATTTTCGGTAACGAAACCCCGAGAGCCTATTGAGATATAATCCCTAGACAGACTGAGTAAAATCCCGAAACCCCGTAGTGCATTTTGGGTAACGAAACCCCAAAAGCCTATCGAGATATAATCCCTAGAGACACTAAGTAAAATCCCGAAACCCCGTAGTGCATTTTCGCTAGCGAAACCCCGAAAGTCTATCGAGATATAATCCCTAGAGAGACTTAGTGAAATCCGCAAACCCCGTAGTGCATTTTCGGTAACGAAACCTCGAAAGCCTATCGAGATATAATCCTTAGAGAGACTTAGTAAAATGTCGAAACCCCGTAGTGCATTTTCAGTAACGAAACGCTGAAAGCCTGTCGAGATAGAATCCCTAGAGATACTACGTAAAATCCTGAAAACCTGAAATGTATTTTCACTAACGAAACCCGAGAAGCCTATTGAGCTATAATCCTTAGAGAGACTTAGTAAAATCCTGAAACCCCATAGTGCATTTTTGGTAACGAAACCCCGAAAGTCTGTGGAGATATAATCCCTAGAGAGACTAAGTAAAATTATAAAACCCCGTAGTGTACTTTCGGTAATGAAACCCCGAAAGCCTATCGAGATATAATCCCTAGAGAGACTTATTAAAATCCCGAAACCCCGTTGTGTATTTTTCGCTATCGGAACCCTGAAAGCGTATCGAGATTTAATCCCTAGAGAGACTATGTAAAATCTCAAAGTGTTTACGATGTTCATTATATTTCATGAAATATATAGTATCCATGAACCACTTCTCTGGCACGAGAGATCCCCTGTGTTGCCCTGCACTTTCACACACAAAGCACGCCAATTTTGAAATTCCAAAACCTCAAACACAAACGGCGGAGGATGATACAGAGCCAACCATTCGAGTGATTGAGTACTACAAGCATGACTCCATATAAATATAGAAACCACTACTATAAGCCCACGTAAGAGGAATGACAAAATAGAAAAACAAAAATAAAAGATAAAAAATAAAATATTGAAGATTTTTTTACTATAACCGGTCACCTCACCTGGACCACCACAGCCCAACATCAGACCATAAGAACGACACGACAACCCTCCCTGCATCATTTCTTGTGTGCTCTTCTCTTCCCCTCGTATAACCACAACCACCGAAGGGATGCAAACTCATATTACCGCAACCACCGAAGGGACACGAATGGAATAACAAAACTAGTTACCCCTACTAACAATCGATCCGTCATCCTAACCCCCCTCTGTCTTCCTTTAACAAAAATAAGAGAAATATATACCCCCCCGAATAAACTTTTCACACACTGACCTGCCAAAATAAAAAATAAAAAAAATATATATATATATGGAGAAACGCTTCCCGATTTTTCATCAACCAACCCCCCACACCACGACCAAAACTCCAAAGCCTTGACAACGGGGAATAAGGTACCCTTGCCAAAATTGAAATTGCGTACATGAGAATACCATAGTAATGATGGCGGTGTTTGTAGGGTGTCATCGAGCACTACAAGGAAATCAGACGAAGGCTCTGGCCCGAAATCGAGGTAGCCCCCCCAAAAAAAACTGCACCCCTCCTCATCTTCCCCCCAACCCACCTACCTATGCATGTCTCACTAGCCAACTGTACCAATAACATAATAACAACAACTAACCTCGGAACTCGCTCCATGCTGATTTGTTTTTGTAGGACCAAGAAATCATCAACCGAGGATGGCATGCAGAGCTAGTACCGATGGTTGCCCCCTTCGCCACGCTGCAACCGCCAATCGTGCACTCCCAGCTGATCCTTATGGTATTACCACAAGATCTGTTTCACCGATTCCACACCGTATCAACCTCACCGAACCTGATTGAGATTCTCACGTTCAGTGACTGACCTGTCATTAGCAACAAGTACGAGACTGAGCTGGAAAGGATGCACAGTCTAATCGAAGCATACACGCTCAATGCCTCAGTCATTGCCTTCAGGAATAGAGTCCAGAACAGGGAACTCAGTAGAGTGATTGCCAAGGGGCAGAAAGCCATACTCGATAAGTTCAGATACTGCTCCGACCATCTTAGTGACGCGGGAGAGATTGACATCTCAACCGACGTCAATGAAAAGAGACAAGCGCGGAGGCGAAAAATAGGACTGTCCCAAGTTGAAATCGACTACTTAGAAAAACAACATGAACACAAACTGAATACAATCATGGCAAGCACGCCGATAGACGGAACTGACAAAGTGCACAAATTCGCACAGGACAGCCACTTCCTCCCAATTGCATCTGAGACATGGGTAGAAAGGAACAACAAGCACGTCGCACACAAGTTGTCGTACCTTGACTCCTTCAACTATACTGCACCCATATCAATCGAAGGATACAAAGCATTGGCCAACTTGACCGACGCTGACATGGAAACATGCAGACAAGCCACATACAACTTCACACTTCACTATCCTACAAACAGACCTCCCTTTGATGGGGACTTCCCTATCCTAACGATTCTCGACAAGACCAAATACGCCATCTCCAAACTGATCCTCTTGAAGAAAGGATTCGCAAGAATCCCTCAGACTTTGGAGGAGGTCAAGAAGATGTGGAACATTGGGCGGCCATACCTCAAGTGTACCTGCGAAAAGAACTACGGGAAGACAATCACTTGGTTCGACCACATGCTATGGTACTACATCCCCAATCTAGACTTCTTTGATCTTGATGCACCTTCGGTCGTCACACGCATGCTGGACCTGCAACAAACGTTGGAGACGGAATGGAAGGGGCCGATACTTGCACAGGTAACCTTCCTGCACATGAGGAAGATAATGAGGGACCTGCTGGACCGGCTCATCGATGACAAGATGTCAACTGTCGAAGGCCTGCTCGACCACCCCATGTTGAAGGGTATCCCATTCGCTGCAAGATTCGTTGGGATCATGTTCCCAGACGAACCCACCAAGACCCCTGACACCGCGAACAGCAACAGAAGAAGTGCACTGGCAGTTGAGCCAGACATCACGCAGAGGAGCAGAGCTACACAGACACCACTTTCGTTTGTCCCGATATCCGGTGATAACAACTCGTCCACACCATCCCACACCCCACGACACCATGCCACTGCAAGCACACCACACTCAACAATAACGCAAGCTCCACAAAGCCAACAGCAGACCACGCACACGCCCACATACATGACCGACACAGTGCACGCTACACATTACGCACAGCATACGCCAAGGGCAGTAGGCAACCCCATACCACCAGCACCACAACAGGAACCTGCCCAGCAACAACCGCAAACGAGTATGCCCTGCGCAAGCGCAAACAGGAGAACATAACCTACCACATCACAACACTGCAACCCAGAAACMCCCCCCCCCCCCCCAAGAGAGCAAGGAAGAACAGAAACGCACGCAGACCAACCCGCAGCGCAGCCCATCAGAGCAATGCCAACAGACAAAGGAAGAGAAACCAGGATAGGGCCAACCTGCGCACAGAAGCACAACAACTCATCACCGGAGCTCTCAACACGACACACACCGACCCATACGTACCACCCCTCCTCCCGCTACCCACCCACCTTGGCACCCCCGCACTAGCCACCAACACTACACCTACCACAACACTCCTAGCTAGCCCTTCCATCTACCTCGCCAACAGCCTCAGTTGGCTCCCTACACGCAACAAGATTCTGGAAAACCGATCACAGTTGCCTAACACACAGACTCGCCTGAGCCTGTTTAATGGCGCACAGTCGAGACCTATGCAAGTCGTTGAAATCACTGAGCCGTGCAACATAGAAGGCTCCAGAAGATAGAATGCGATCGATGTCAGCTCGGCCTCCCCAGATACGGCAACGAAGGCCATCAACTCGTTCGGCCACATCTTCAGGAACATCGACATCGAAGAATCTATGGCGGGCTCCATCACTAAGGCAACCACCGATGACAATGCAGCATACAATGAAGGATCCTCCAACCCCAAGGCCATTAGGAGGAACCTGGGCAACGACTTTGGCAATGATAGGCTTGTTGTACCAGACTACTAGGAATAGATGGACTAACCTGTGGATAACTACAGGAAGTGTTGGCTAACGTATGACACTCTGTTGTTGGGAGACATCCGCACTAGGATAAGCCATTGGCATAATTACACGACTAGATGCTAGTAAAGTTGATACATAGATAAGAATAGGGACTTATCTCATACTATCAGAGTATGAAATCATAAGCCCCCCGTTTAACCCCCCCTTAAGACTCTGCTGAGGAGGAGCTTTTTGTACTAGGACACGTTAGCGGAACCTTGCTGAGGAGTTTTTGTAGCAGAATGATATCAAGATAGATGACACCAAGGCCGATATATAGATGTTGATAGGGACTTATCTCTTACTAACTAGAGTATGAGATCATAGGCCCCTGAATTATTTTCTGGTGATGATAAACGCTTTTACTCAATAATGGCTACATGTGACATAACTTGCAGATAATCATGTTCTGATTTCTCTTTGACCGCTCCCACCATCCCCCTGAGTTCTTTTGAAACCTCACCTCGCTCATAGCATCGCAAAAAAAAAAATACCAAAAAAAAGAACCAAACTTGACTGCAGCTCATGAATACCAACCACGAACGCCCTCCCCTGCGTAGCTGAAATGTATTATTCCCAACCAAGATAGCGCCAACCTGTGCACACGAGGCATGACTCGTAGATAATGATGTGGCAGAACTTGTAGATAATAATGTTCTGATTCCCCTGGAACGCTCCCACCATCCCCCTGAGTTCCTTTGAAGCCTCACCTCGCTCATAATATCGCCAAAAAAAAATAAAAAAAAAAAAAGAACCAAACTTGGCAGCGGCTCATGAGAATCAACCACGGATAAATCTAAAACATGCCCTTCCCTGCGCAGCTAAGATGTATCCCTCCCAAACCTCCCCAAACCCTCCCTACGTATGGAAATATGTGTACAAATAGTCATATACCCGCAAGAATGATAACATACGCTAGATCACAATATGAACAACCTCTTCCCCCCAAACCAAAATATACCACAACAGTCACCACAAAATCTCTCTCTACGAACCATGATCAATACTAATACACGAACATCATAGGCTACTCCCAGGAAACGACACCAATCCCTAACAAACCACCACCCAAGTAAAATAAATAAAACTTTTTTTTAACGAACACCGCTAACAACCACTGTTCTGTTGTATGCCCATCCCAAACAGGTCAATTGCCTATAAGTCATGGAGGACAGAAGACGCGGCTGGAGAAGACCCACGGAGCCCTGCAAAAAAATCATCCACCTGCACTATAGAAATAGACTGATGGAAAGGATAAAAATTAAAAAAGTTTTTGCTAACATACTACACCAACACAACCCGTTAGCTGCCGAGAGGCTCAAAGACATAACATTTGGATGGACGTATGACAACCACCTACCTCAACAGCTATACAAACCCACAACAGTATTTAAAAACTTCGGCCTTGAACAATGGTATAACGAACAAGGACCAAACTGTTTTTGCCAACACACCAGATTCAAAGATTTTACCACAAATGCAGCGACAACTTGGTCCTACCCCATGTTGTGACACTGAACCCCATGATCATAAGCAACACAGAACTGAGAAAACAAGTCCAAAAACGCCTCAACCATATCCCACTAAAACCATACAATATACACGAGATCCAAAAAAAATGTCAAACAGCGCTAAACAAAACCATCGAAATAATTAACCAAGACGGTATTATTATCACACCAGAACAAAAAATAATGGCGTAACTCCAACTTAAACAGACGATCAAACAAAATTGCATGAATTTCCACCGACCGCTCAGCTTTGACCTATCACACCCCAGCATCAGGCACGAGATTGACTTCATCACGGAGCATTTATTTAATGTTGGGGCTGACAAAGCACCCAGTACACCCACCTTCACCTGCATCAACTTCATCAGATACCAAGCCCTGAGAAGACTCACTGGAAACGACTTCACCCCCTGCGAATGTACTACACCAGACCTAATCAGAACACTAAAATACCAGATAGAAACACTGTTCCCATTCGTCCCCATAAAAAATACAGAGCTACCCTACCTCATGGCAACCTACAAAAAGCATAAGAATTCCTTCAGATGGCTTACCAATGCGTCTAACGTCATCTTCTCACCACTTGCAGATGTATGCGCAACTGTTCTCAACAAGCTAGCACTAGCAGTAAAAAAACATTGCGGGGATCTTAGACGACTCACTGAACAAGAATTTGGCATCAAAGTGCCATTTTGGTGGATAATTGACTCAGTATCTGACTATATCTACAATCAACCCACATATATCCATAACCTCTACTACACTGACATCACCACATGCTACGAAACAGTCCCAGCTGATGAATTAGAAGATGGCCTACCAACAACCATCAACTTCTTCATCGATCTCGCCTTCAAAGAAGCGAAAAAATTATATGGCAGAAATGTCGGCATATCCTGCATCATCCAAGAAAAAAACAAAGATCTCTATATTGATGCAACATGGACCTCAACTGGACAGACCAACACCACAATACTCACTGCTATCGACATCCAAAGTATGAATAACTGGCTCATAAAAAGTGCATACACAACACTGGGTGACGCTACGTGGAGGCAAATTCTCGGCATACCAATGGGCCTAAGCTGTTCACCAATGTGGTGCAAGATCTACTTCTTTCACTATCAATACAAATTCATGAAAAAACTGCGACTAACCCCCAACCTCCACGTGCTCCCCCTATTTCAGCACACATTAAAAAATTTTGACGACCTCAACAGCATCAACAATCCCATAATCAAGGAATTCATCAACCCAGAAATTAAAAGCAAAAGAAGTAAATACTACCTTTACCCCCTCAATTTTGTGACACTTAACGAACAGACAACAGAAACCACCCTGTTGAACAACCAATACGCAGCAACCAAGTGCAGAAATGCAACACTCACTATCACCAATTTCACAATGGGCACATTTGAAACAATAAAGTATGACAAAAGAAAAGAATTCAACTTCTTTATCAATAGGTTCCTTAAATTTGACTCAAACAGACCCAGAATGCAATCATTGAAAATGCTCATCCCACAAACCATAACCATTATGACTGTCACATCACACCCTCTACAAGCTGCATAAGATTTAATTGATGTAATACAAATAATGACGCAAAATGGATTTAATCCACACAAAAGCATTGGAATAATCGATAGCGTCCTTAATAACACCAACATCTACCAACCATTCACATGCGACCCCCAGACAACCCTGAAATACACCAAAGAACTATTCTGAGTGTCGTGTGTGTAGATTATTATTTAAATATAATAATAATCTGGTACGGATGGCGGCCCCCCGGAAGGGGTAGGGTCGTCATCCGTACACCTGCCCCCTCCGAAACCCCATCACGTGGGAAAGCGGGACGGACACACACATACACACACACACACACACGGACACACACACACACACACACACACACATAGATACCCCGCTAATTAACTAACCTTCCTTAAATAAATAAATATATATCTAACCTTCAAATTTTTTGACTTACATATAGACCAGATACAACCAGATAAACCCACGGTACACAAACCCATACAGACCATCTGGACAAAAAAATGCAATACAGAGAAAACCAACCGACTAACCCATACGAGCAAAAGCATTACAACCCCCTGCAACCCACAAATATACCCCGCCCCAAAAAAAACCACCCCTCAGAAAATGAACAGAAGATCTCGGAAATACAAGACCTAACTAAAAGCCAAAGAAAAATAAAAAAGAACACTGTCAGCATTAGAACAAAAAAAACAAAAAAGGAAGCAAAAACGACAAAAACCTCGAAACGCCAATAAGCACGCACGACACGGACCACCTCGCCTACAGAACGTCAAAATAACGGTCAAAAACCAAAAAGCTTGAGCGGTAAAAATGTGATAGAAAAACACAAACAGAGGACCCCACCAAAACACTCCCCCCCCCCCAAAAAAAAAGTGAGCCCTAACACACTCCTAGATAAAAAATAACAGGTCACACACACCTACCAACACGAAGCACCAACCTTGCAGACCCATGCTCTGCCAAAACACAATTCCCCCCAAAAAAAAACCACCCTTAGGAATCGAGGATAGAGCTACAAACCTGAACCTCCTGCTCAATACAGAAGTCCCTGCGCCCCTGCAACCCAAAATTCCTATTTTAGAACACTGGGCACACAGACAGCGCCCTCTCTTCAAGTTTATCGGCAATCCGGTCTCCGGACTTGCGCAATCTGCACAACTCCAAAGCAACTTACCACCACGCTTAGCGACTGCGGTCCGACAAAGCCCACCTGGCTCGGTTGGCTCAGATACCTGGTGATAGCAGATCCTGGGCACACAACGTGACCAGAATCCATCCTAGGCCTGACACCGCAGTGCGGCTACGCGTGCTCACCAAGACTGCTCTTTTGAAGATGGCAGCGATGGCTTCGGCGAATGACGGACATGTCACGGACGCGGAGATCAATGCACACGCGGTAATTGTGACACATACCTAGTCACCCCCTACTTAACTCCCACTACTCAAGACTCCCAATACCCCACGAACCGCCTCACCCCTTATACCATACGCCCTTCACACACCTGAGCCCCCTCCATACAACAATCCCCGACTATCTCCCTCAACTCTTATACCTCATACGCAACCCCCTCTATCGTCTAAACCCCACTGCTCGGGTCGCCCCTACTCCTCTGGCAATTGGGCCATTTGATGTAGGAAGCCACCCATACCTGCAGTCTACTCTCATCTCTATCCCTCTAATGAGCCGTTTGGCGCAAACGGCGAAAAGCGCTTCAGGGACGTGCCACCCTCCTTCCTCGAATCTGGAAATTGGTCATGTCGAAAAAGGTTCACCTTCTCCTACCTCTCTCCCTATCTTTCCCCTTTTACTTCCCCCTTCCCTTCCCCCGTGCATGCTGAGTGGTAAAAAGCTTTGTGGAAACAGGATAAGGCAAGCTGTGTACGAAGGTGACCCATGCGAGAGGCTGGCAAGATGCTTCGCTTGACTGTGACCTGGTGTGCTATTCTTCTCAATATTGTTCCTAGCTAGGCCAGGTTATTCAATTGCTTTGCAATTGATCTCAAAACGTACACACACGCATACACACGCATACACACACATACACACACAAAAATACAAACACACATCTGACACACATGAAAGCCCAATGAAAAGTCTGGCACACTCTTTTTTTCTTTTTTTCTTTTTCTTTTGCAGTTGTATATACCGAACATGACAACAGACACAGTCTTCATGGCTGCCAGTTAGTGGAGTGGATTTTGTGGTTGTAGACCTGTGACCGCCGACTTTCTTAGACTAACTGTCATTCTCGTCACGGGTTTGGACGGACACTCTGCTAGGACTGCAGGGTTAGTGTGAGTAAAGTCTACCACTTTCCTTGATCATAGTTGTGTGATGAGTTCTTATCCATCACTCAAATGCATCTTCCTGATGAATGAAATCCAACTATTATCCAAGCCAAAATCCCCAGCACACCATTTGAAGACATTTGCAGATCACCGGCTTCATAGGTAGTTTACATGTGTTTATATATATGACTATATATAATGGGGCCCACTTGGCCAGAGTTCAATTCGTGAAAAGCAGATCAAAAGACATGTCCTTTGGGTCAAAAGTCACATCTTAAGTGAGGAGTTGTGTCAAAGGTCACAGTTGTGCCCCAGGACGAACAGTTGCAACATTCAATTGTGAGAGTCACGTCTGTTCGTCCAGGGGCCTGTGCAAGTCATGTACGTTCGAGCAGTAACTGCATCTGTTCGTGCAGTATATGTGTCTGTTCATAAAGAAGTCAAAGAGGTAAGGTCCCAGTCTAGATCCAAATCAAAGAGGGAGTCTAGATGCAGTCTGGAAGTCCGAAATTCAGGCCTAAGGGCCGCAGCCGCAACAGACCCTAAGGGAAAGGTACTTGGACACATTCTGCAGTGGTCTGGGACTGGGAAAAGATCCTAGGAAGAATGATTCAGACCTCACGAAGGGAGGCCAGCACTATAAGAGACCAAGCTAGCCTCCCTACACGACAGATTCCCATTGACATTGATGCGTGGAAGTGTTGTGGCACTTGTGCGCTAGAGTGCAGGGAAGGAGCGCTGGCTTGAAAGTTGCGCCAGAAAGGAGAAGTGTTGGGCGCTGGCTAGCAAAAGAAGCCATAGCTACGCCAACTTTGTTAGTAGTAGAAGAGTTAGTGTTAGGATATCAGTGAGTAGAATTCAAAGTAGATTCTCGGAAGTAGGGAGTGTGCATGCATGATGAGACGAGAGAATCAAAACAGAGATCTTGAGAGAGAAGAGAGAGGGAGGACAGGTTCCTAAGTTGGATATGGTGGATACTTACCTGCAGGCGCCATACCTGTGATCTGGGGCATACGCTGGCTGAGCCAGACCCTATGTTGGCGATTGATTGAAGGAGATTTGTGATCTGTTGGCGCTGAACTCTTGAACTCGAGATACTCTTTATATAATCTGATTTTGATAATATGAGATGCGCTATCTGGTTCTCATTTTATTTCGGCTTGGCTTTGTGAGAAACTTCTTTATCTGTGTGATGGCATCTAAGCATGCGATGCGTAACACTCCAGCAAGCTGTGAACAGCCAGGTTCCTTGCAATTTGGTATCGGAGCAGAACTTGTTGCGCTCACTGAGGTGATGGCATGAGAAAGGCCGGCGAGAAGGATATGCTGGCTTGAAGATGCTGACTATGGTGGAAGTGTGCGAAGAAAAGTGGTTGGGATTAGGAGGGGGAAGTAAGTCGAAGAGGAAGGGGCTAAGAAGGAGATCTTACCTGCATGTGGAGCGTGGAGCGATCGAAGAGACTTCATCGACGACTGCAGAGGAGAGAAGAACTTCTTACCCCTTACCTGGCTGCATGCTGAGTGTGTGTCGAGTACCTATACCTCTCCCTACCTCTTCGGTGGTCACAACTGCTGCTGTCTGATCGAGTCACCTGGGATCCAGTCTGGTCATAAAGTCAAGGTAGTAGAGTGGGTCTTGTCAGAGTCATCTGGTCCCATCTTCCTGACATCTGGTCTGACGTCTGCACTGGAATGAAGAAGTAGGAGGTAGGACTGAAATAGGGAGTTGTGGCAGACAGCCACGTCAGATGCAAAGTGAGCCTAAGGCATAAGTGATCTGGACGAATCTGATTCGTACTGAAGTACTATCCAATGCATTTGACTTCGTAAGAACTTCAGTCCATCTCTGCATAGAAGGCTAGACTTATTAGTGATAATAAAGATAAAACAAAGGAAAACAAAACAAGATATAACCAGACAAAGTGTGAGTACAAATGCAGGTGTACTGAAGTTGAAGAAAGACAGCAAGCAGGGGAAAAAAAAAAAAAAGCCTTATTGTATATTGAAGTTATAGAAGTTCTGAAATTCGTTATTCCTGAAGCAGCGATATCCAGAGTTTGAAAAAAAAAAAAAAAAAAAAGCAGAATCCCATCCATGTTAGTTTAGACAAAGCATAACCAGTGGTGGTCTTACCTGGTGGGACCACCGAAGGCGTACTACCTGTGTTGTGTTCCATCATGAACGATTACCCTATGCAAGGGTTGATGGCCCTTTCAGTTTTGTTGGACCCCTTGTTCAACATCTTCTTTCCCTTGGGCTCCGGGAGAGTCTGCACCTCCTGTATGATGATGGGATCTGGCACTGTGAAGCCTGGACCCTCGGCTGCAGAGCAGGCTGAAATAGATCGCCGTTGAGCCGAAAAGAAGAAAGAGAAAGAAGAAAGAAAGAGACAGAAAGAAGAATAAATAAGAAGAAAGTACAGATGGAGGAAGAAAGAATGAAAAAAAAAATGAAAGAAAAGTTAGTAAAGGAGTTGAAGGAAGAACTCCAAACCATAGAAGAAAAAGATGAACCTGCTGCGGACAGGCTCATCAGGCGACGAGCAGAAAGGGGAGAAACTAGCCAGACAGGTGGGGAACTCAAGGTCAAACCGCTGGATTGGTATGATCCATATGCATATTCCAGCGATCGAATTGAAGAAACAAAGGAGGAAAGAGATACGTTAGTTGCGAAACTAGCATCCATTAAAGACCAAAGAGAAAAAGAACTCTTGCTTGAGGAAAAACGTGCGGAACTGCATATTAAAATGTTAGCAGCGAAGCGGCAAGAGCTTGACGAAAGGAAAAGGCTGCAAGCAGAGGGTGTGAGACTGCGAAAAGAGTTACAAGACCAGACAGAAAAGCAAACTGCAACAGAAGAAAACTGACCCTCTTGATAGAAACAGTCCTCCATACAAAACAAGAGTTAGCAGTGATGAACAAAACTTTGCAAAAAGTTGAAACCCACCAATATGAATTTTAGGGAGTCTGGAACACTTTCCTGTAAAAGTCCGTCAAAGATGTTGATCAGCATATACAGTCATATATTGAAAAATTAGACAATCACATCAACCAAACCTTTACTCCCGCCGTGATTGAAAAGATAATTCGTGTCAGCGGAGGAGGAGGAGGTGATGGAGACGGAGATGGGAGAGATGGTGACAAGAAAGGAAAGGGAGTGTTGGGGATATAAGAAAAATTAAAGTGTCGTGGACCTACATTGGCAAAAAAAAGGAGAGTGTTCTGCATTGGATTGTTGTCGTAGAATCCTATGTGTACGAACAACGCATCCCGTATTGGGACAGAGTCTTAATGGCCACTTCGTGTATGGCCGGCGATGCAATGAGCTTTTCCATACCGTTGCAAAAAGAAGCTAATTGCCAGACCATAATCGAATATTCACAGCAAACGAGAATTGAAGATTTCTTCAAAGCTATCAGAGAAAGATTTGAAGATAAGAATTTGGCTCACCGAACAGAAATGTTAATCTTAAACATTGCGGATCGGAAATGGAAGAGTGCGTCAGCACTCAAAGCAACGATGAATGAACTTTTACAATGCGCTGAACATGGACTCACCCCTACTCAAATTCTCAATAACTTCGCTAGAGCACTGCCCAACCCTCTTCGTACTCAGTTATATCCCCATACCACTGAGGAGAGGATGACATATGAAAAATTGAGTAAGATTGCTATAGATCATGTCGGCTTCTTAGCCGAAGCTAACTACTACCATTACTGGGAAGATCTGCAACCGGGTAAAAAGTGGCAGAACCGCACTATCTCAGGGAACATACCTGCGAAAGACAATCTTCTTCTTACCTTTGAAGAAGGAGGTGTCGAAACTCTTTCTTACGACCAGATAGATTATGGTTTGGAGGGAGGACCCAACGGTTCGTTAGTTCAGGAGGGGGACTACGCGGCCGTTGCAGCCCGCAGGGGAGGGCGACAAGGAAGAGGCCGTGGCCGAGGAAGAGGAGGCTGCGGACGAGGTGGAAGAGGACCCGATACCCAGAGGGGTGGTGGCGAAGGTAACTACTACGTGGGAGGAAGGGGCAATGGTCCCTCGCAAGGTGACCGAGATTTCAACTCCACTTGGGGTAGAGGACGAGGCACTTGGTATAACAAATGGGATAAGCCATATCCACCCCATCTAGGTCTAGCCGAAGGGGGGCCTTGGAAGAAATTGGGGATTACAGAAAAAGTTTGGCAAGAAAAGAAAGTTGCGGACCAATGCCTTAAATGTGGTGACCCTTACCACATTGCTCCCTATTGCCCAGATTACAAGATACTAAAAGAGAACAGCCAGTAGAGGTTTAAGTTGCCTCTACCATAACTTCGGATGTCAATAGAAAGACATCCTCCCATCCAAAGGTTCTACTAGCAGAAACTGATAAAACAGACAGTTCCCACCTAGTTAACTGTCCAGAGGTACTAAGTGTGTGTACCTCTCTAGGTGGATCCCTCGCTGGCATGGGTGATGAGTTGGCCGCTCGTCACCAAGCCTGGACTAAGGTGAAAAAACGAAAAGGACAGTTAATAATTGCAGATCTAGAGGTAAATAAAGTAAGAGTTGGAGGTATGATTGACAGCGGGTCTACACGCACCTATATAAGTAAAAAGGGTTTGCAAAAGTTACGACTAAAGGTAAAACAGTTAGATGAGCCCGTAGTGAGTAAACTAGCTAATAGTATTGTAACTGTAATGGATAAATATGTTGAAGGGGTCCAGATATACTTCTGGCTTTAAGGAGAGGGGAAGGGGGAACGTGTTCTCCACTCTCTGACTCTCTTGGTGGAAGATAATCTTCCTTTTGACATTCTTTTAGGCATGGATTGGGGTGAAGCTGCAGATGCGGATATAAAGTTAAGGGATCATGAGTGTTGGCTCCCTAGTCCGCAGGATGGAAAGAAGAGAATCCGCCTGTTCCATGAATCTGGTAAGGAAAGCAGCTTAGGTCATTGTTGTATGAGTGCCCCCGCGTTCGCCCGCCATGTGACAAAGCATAATTTGTATAATCAAGTGTTTGTAGCATATGTGTGCCCGGTGAAGGAAGAAGAAGTCAAAAAAGAGGCAAAATCCCCCGAAATTGAAAAGATTTTGAAAGAATTCGCAGATGTACCGGCTCCAAGCGGTGTCGTGGAACGACCAATCAAACATCACATTGAGATTGTACAAGAAAGCCAGATTCCTAAGGGGCCTATATATAGAATGTCACCCAAAGAATTGGATGAACTTCGAACCCAGCTCGGTGAAATGTTGAAAAAGGGATGAATAAGACCTAACTCCTCGCCTTATGGTGCGCCAGTGCTATTTGTGCCAAAGAAAGATGGCGGTGTCCGCATGTGCATAGATTATAGACGATTGAATGATATTACAGTTAAAAATGTTAAGCCACTGCCAAGAATAGACGGTTTGTTGGATAGAGTTTAGGGAAGTAATTATTTAACAAAGATTGATTTAAAATTTGGTTACCATCACATTGAGGTAGAACAAAAAGACCAATGTAAAACTGCCTTTCGAACAAGGTATGGGCACTATGAGTTCATTGTGTTGCCCTTTGGTCTTACGAATGCCAGTGCAACTTTCCAAAGAACGATGAATGAGCTTTTCCGCGAGTGGCTTGATAAATTTGTCGTTGTTTATCTCGATGATATTTTGATTTTTAGTAAAGACCTGAAAGAACATTGTGAGCACCTTCGACTTGTGCTAAATAAATTGCGTGAGGCAAAGTTGAAATTGAACCCCAAGAAGTGTGAATGGGCTCAGCATCAGGTTTTATATCTGGGGCATGTGCTTGATGGTGATGGGATCAAACCGGAAGACGCAAAGATTGCAGCAATTCACGATTGGCCTAACCCCCGCACTTTGACTGAGTTATGGTTGTTCCTTGGGCTAGCCAACTATTATCGGAGTTCGTTAGACACTTTACGATAATTGTTGCACCCCTTCGCAAATTGCTAAAGAAAGAAATCTCTGGAAGTGGGACTCAGATTGTACGGCTTCGTTCAAGCATCTAAAGAAATGTCTAATTAATTATCCGGTTCTGAAGGTTGTTGATCCTTCTTTGCCCTTTGTCGTCACAACCGACGCCAGTCAGTACGGGATAGGCGTTGTACTCCAGCAAGACGATGGGAATGGATATAGGCCTGTTGAGTTTATGTCCCGACGACTACCTAGTGAAAAGGCTGCCGCTTCTACATATGAGAGAGAGTTGTTCGCTCTCCGGGAAGCTCTCGATCACTCGCGACACTATCTCCTAGGACGACACTTCAAAGTGTACTCAGATCATGAGACACTTCGTTGGTTTAAAGCACAGGCTCGAATGACGCCTAAGTTGACTAGGTGAGCCCTTGAGGTTGACCAATATGATTTTGAACCAAAGTCAGTCAAGGGGAAGTATAATGTTGTTGCCGATGCGCTAAGTCGAAGATCTGATTTCTTCGGTGTCATTGTAACATATTTAGATGTGGGCACCGATGTGCAGGATAACATTAGAAATGCGTATTTCACTGATCCTGTCTATGGCGCTATGTTTAAACGTGTACAGGAAGCGCCACAAGAGTTTTCTAATTATCGAATTACACAAGGACTGTTGTTTGAGGAGACTGATCTACATGATAGGCTTTGTATTCCGAATGTGGAAGAGATGAAAAGTCTGATCTTGGGGGAATGTCATGACACCGAAGGCCATTTCGTGTGGAAAAAGACATATGCAAACCTTTTGCGTTCCTACACTTGGCCTCGTATGAAACCCGACTGCATCGCTTATGTGCAGGGCTGTCAAGTGTATCAAAGGAATAAGAGCACTACTTAACCACCCCTTGGTTTATTGAAGCCTTTGTCAATCCCAACAGGTCCGGGAGACTCTGTATCTATTAACTTTATGGACACCAAGGTAAAACGCAGGAATGAAAAAATGCAAGTTATGGTCATTGTTGACAGGTGCTGTCTTTGTAGCATTGCCAGCGAAAGCCATAATAGAATTGGTAATCCGGGAATTCTTAAAAGATTATGGACATCCCCTAACGATTGTAAGTGACAGAGATTCGCAGTTCACGAGTGAACAAGGACAGCAACTTATGAACGTTTATGGCTCTAAGTTGACTATATCATCAGGTCGACACCCTGAGACAAATGGCCAGACTGAGCAAATGAACAAAATTTTGCAACAAACATTGCGTATTTACATACGTTCCGACCAGATTGATTGGGATAAGCATTTGCCCAAAGTTGCTAGTGTCTATAAGAACTCTGTTCACCTGTCTACATGCAAAACTCCAATGGAGTTGCATCTGGGATGGCGTCCTCGTAGACTTATTGATCGTCTGAACCCGGATCAAGTGCATAAGCTTACATTAGGAACAAGTGAATTTGCAATACAATATCAGAAAGATATTGAGAAAGTCAAGGAGAATATCATAAAGGCACAACATCAGATGATAGAACAGGCAAACAAGCACAGGAGACCTTCTCAATTTGTTGTAGGTGATCTGGTATGGGTTAAGTTTAAAGAGTTCGTTCCTGAAGAGAACATATCTCAAAAACTGTTACAACCTACAGAGGACCTTGGCAGGTTCTAGATGTGATTGGCGACGTGGATGGACCTTCTTACGTGATTGAGATTCCTCTACATTTGCATACGTATCCAGTGTTTCACTCTTCAAAGCTCTTACCTTGCGTGACGAATGAGTTATTTCCCAGTCGCAGATCGGCGATACCTCCTAGTATGGATGAAAAATATGATGTGGACAAGATTGTTGCTGAAAATACTCTTCAAACTGGACGTAGAGGCAGACCCCAGCGGCAATATAAAGTAAGATTTGCATATCAGGACCCAAGTGAAGATCGCTGGTTCACAAGAGAAGAATTGATTGAGTCTGCACCTCATATTGTATCTGCTTATGGAAGATCCAGAAGAGGAATAAGTATCAAAGACAGATGAAGTTTTTCTCACAGGACTTCGAAACTAGGCCGGCGAGTAAAAGGGTCTTTACCCGTTCAAACCCTTAATGACGAACGCAACATAATGGGGCCCACTTGGTCAGAGTTCAATTCGTGAAAAGCAGATCAAAAGACATGTCCTCTAGGTCAAAAGTCACATCTTGACTTAAGTGAGGAGTTGTGTCAAAGGTCACAGTCGTGCCCAAGGACGAACAGTTGCAACATTCAATTGTGAGAGTCACGTTTGTTCGTCCAGGGGTCTGTGCAAGTCATGTATGTTCGGGCAGTAACTGTATTTCTTCGTGTAGTAGACGTGTCTGCTCATAAAGAAGTCAAAGAGATAAGGTCCCAGTCTAGATCCAAGTCAAAGAGGGAGTCTAGATGCAGTCTGGAAGTCCGAAATTCAGGCCTAAGGGCCGCAGCAGCAGCAGACCCTGGGGGAAAGGTACTGGGACACATTCTGCAATGGTCTGGGACTGGGAAAAAATCCAACGAAGAATGATTCACACCTCATGAAGGGAGGCCAACACTATAAGAGACCAAGCTAGCCTCCCTACACGATAGATTCCCATTGGCATTGATGTGTGGAAGTGTTGTGGCACTTGTGTGCCAGAGTGCATGGAAGGAGCACTGGCTTGAAAGTTGCGCCAGAAAGGAGAAGTGTTGGGCGCTGGCTAGCGGAAGAAGCCATAGCTATGCCAGCTTTGTTAGTAGTAGAAGAGTTAGTGTTACGATATCAGTGAGTAGCATTCAGAGTAGATTCTCGAAATTGGGGAGTGTGCATGCATGATGAGACAAGAGAACCAGAACAGAAATCTTGAGAGAGAAGAGAGGGGGAGGACAGGTTCCTAAGTTGGATATGGTGGATACTTACCTGCAGGCGCCATACCTGTGATCTGGGGCATACGCTGGTTGAGCCAAGCCCTATGTTGGCGATTGATTGAAGGAGACTTGTGATCTGTTGGCGCTGAACTCTTGAACTCGAGATACTCTTTATATAATGTGATTTTGATAATATGAGCTGCGCTATCTGGTTCTCATCTCATTTCGACTTGGCTTTGTGTGAAGCTTCTTTATCTGTGTGATGACATCTAAGCATGCGATGTGTAACACTCCAGCAAGTTGTGAACAGTCAGGTTCCTTATATATATATATATAAATATTTGTATATGTGTGCATATATGTATATATATCCTCGTACACGACTGCGCAGTGCAGTGTAATCAGACATCGGTGGTTGAAGTGGGGATCCGATATGGTATGCTTTTCTTCACTGTTTTTTTTTTTTTTTTTTTCGTTGGACAAAATTGCACATGTGCCCCACTTAGATGGGAATACCCGCTATACCAAGTCCCAGAACGAACTTGCATCTATACTCGGACTCATTCAACTTTGAATATTACCCAACTATTCCACTGCGCAAAACTGTAGGCCTACCCAATCCTGCAGGCCCTCAGTTCCGAACTGCAAAATTATGTTTGTGTCGGGCTGGCAAAGTTGTGCATTTCCCCACACCAACTGGTACGCCTTGAATGACAGTTCACAAAATTATGCTCATGCTCACCAAATCGATCATTGTGGCCCGATGACTGCTGGGTTTAACCATGATTTTGGTTATCCGGTGATAGGGTATATGCATAATTTGGACGGTCCACCTCAGTCTCGGGTATGCCCGTAATTTTGTCTGGGAATGTCCATAATTTGTGCGTTGCTGTAGCTGGTTATGACCGCCTAAGTCCCCCTCAGTCATTAGCATGCAAATAATTTTCTTGGCCATTTCTTAAGGCATAGAGGCTACACCTCCTTCCCTTTCCATCTCGGGGCAGTGATGCCACCATCCCTTGCTCCTCTACGCTTCGCGGATGTCGGGTCATGTCGGCATCACAATCGCACTGCGGGCTGCGAATTTGCGCCTGCGCAGTATGTCAGTCGGAGCCGGCCCCGTGGGTTGCCTCCTCTAAAGTAACGGCGAAGCATGACGAAAAGGAAAAATCTAAAAGGACTGGCGGTCTACCGGGCACTTCTTGTGGTAGCGCTAACGCATTACTCCTTGCGGATGTCACGTCGGTACCTACATGTTTCCCTCGCTAATTTCGAGGTAACTGTAGATGTCGCTCAACCCCGTAGCTAAGTTACGGAGGTTAGGGTTAGGAACATTGCATTCACTCTGAATAGCAACGGCCTTTGAGGCCGCGTGGTCCTACCTGTGAGCGGCCCGACATGGCCCGCCCACTTTTTCTAGTCAGTCCTTTTCGGCGACCAGAAAGCCAACAGGCTGTCACGCAGGATTTTGATGTCGTTTACAATGAATAAATAAATAAAATAAAGCAAATCCCTTCCAGTTGTATGCGTCCGGCTTCGAGCGAGACCCTTCAATTGCGGTCTTCACCGGTCCCCGGTCTTAGAAATCTTTTATTTTGATTCAGACCAGCAAAGATTATGCAAATAATAATCATGAGATTCTGGTATGCCATGCATGTATCAATTTTCCAATTTACTAATTTTGAGGACTGTGACAAAATTATCAGAGAATATAATCATCAAACATATTCAAAGCAAGGGAAGCATGACGGATAGACTTGAGCAATGACAAGGATAAATGAGGGAGGAATGAGAATTCATGATAATGTCATAAAAGTACAGATGAGAGGGGCATGACCAGCACTCATCAAAAGTCCTCACTCATCCCTCACGGTCACACACTCAATTTCTCATTTTGCTACTCGTTTCCTATGCCTTGAGCCATGTTCCCTTTGTCCCTCACATTGTGGCCTCTGGATATAGAGCCACCTAAAGCCTGCAAGCTCAGAACACTTCCATCCGAGGCCCATAACACGAAAGTCAACCATAGCACATAGTTTCTCCCATAGAGTAGGAAGATATGGCTGGGAGAAAATCACATGCCTAAGATGTCGGAACTCGGATGGTTCGGTCACTGCCTCATAGTCAATCTCTGCTGGAGAAACATTCTTTTTGGCTAGATCAACCAAGTCACCCCAGCAAGAACCGTCAATGAGAAGAAAGGGTACTGGAGGCTTGGGACAGTCAATGTAGAGTTCGGGTCCGAAGCTACGGATCAGCTCACTTTTTTCCCTTTACCTCAAGATACTTTGCTGCTGAGATCCACTTGTGCATTTCCCCACACCAACTTATAAGCCTTGGATGGAGGTTTACAAAATTATGCTCATGCTCACCAAATCGGTCATTGTGGCCCGATGATTGCTGGGTGTGACCATGATTTCGGTTATCTGGTGATAGGGTATATGCATAATTTGGCCGGTCCACCTCAGTCCCGGGTATGCTCGTAATTTTGCCTGGGAATGTCCATAATTTGTGCATTCTTGTAGCTGGTTATGGCCGCCTAACTCCCCCTCAGTCATTGGCATGCAAATAATTTCCTCGGCCATTTTTTCAGGCATAGAGGCTACACCTCCTTCCCTTTCCATCTCAGGCCAGTGCTTCCACCATCCCTTGCTCCTCTGCGCTTCGCTGTTGCCAGGCCATGTGAGCCTCACAATCGCACTGCGGGCTGCGAGTCAGCACCTGCGCAGTATGTCAGTGGGACCCGGCCCCGTGGGTTGCCTCCTCCACAGTAACAGTGAAGCATGACGAAAAGGAAAAATCTAAAACGAGCGGCGGCCTACCGGGAACTGATTGTGGTAGCGCTAACACATTACTCCTTGCGGATGTCACAACGGTACCTACGTGTTTCTCTCGCTAATTTCGAGGTAATCATAGATGTCGCTCAACCCCGTAGCTAAGCTACGAAGGTTAGGGTTAGGAATATTGCATTCACTCTGAATAGCAACGGCCTTTGAGGTCGGGTGGGTCCTACCTGTGAGCGGCCCGGTATGGCCCGCCCATGGTTTCTGCAGTTTTCGGGAAAAAGACGCTTCAATAACCAAGAGATAATCATTATGATGCTTCCGGGACAACGGAGAATTACCCCTTTCTTTCTTGCCTCTTCCGTTACGATGACGACCCAGTTCAGATACGAAGACACGTGGTGTCGCACTTTTTCTGGTCAGGCCTCTTCGGGTGACCAGAAAGCCAACAGGCTGTCACACAGGATTTTGATGTCGTTTACAATAAATAAATAAATAAAATAAAGCAAATCCCTTCCAGTTGTGTGCGTCCGGCTTCGAGCGAGACCCTTCAATTGAGGTCTTCGTCGGTCCCGAGTCTTAGGAATCTTTTATTTTGATTCAGAACAACAAAGATTATGCAAATAATAATCATGAGATTCTGGTATGGCGTGCATGTATCAATTTTCCAATTTACTAATTTTGATGACTGTGACAAGATCATCAGAGAATACAATCATCAAACAAAGTCAAAGCAAGTGAGACATGACCGATAGACGTGAGCAATGACAAGGATAAATGAGTGAGGAATGAGAACTCATGATAATGTCATAAAAGCACAGATGAGAGGGGCATGACCAACACTCGGCAAAAGTCCTCACTCATCCCTCAAGGTCACACACTCAATCTCTCATTTTGCTGCTCGTTTCCTATGCCTTGAGCCATGTTCCCGTGCTCCCTTACATTGTGGCATCTGGATATAAAGTCATTTAAACCCTGCAAGCTCGAAACACTTCCATCCGAGGCCCATGACATAGAAGTCAACCATAGCACATAATTTCTCTCATAGAGTAGGAAGATATGGCTGAGAGAAAATCCCATGCCTAAGATGTCGGAACTCGATGGTTCGGTCACTGCCTCATAGTCAATCTCTGTCGGAGAAACATATCTTTTGGCTAGATCAACCAAGTCACCCCGGCAAGAACCGTCAGTGAGAAGAAAGGGTAGTAGAGGCTTGGGACAGTCAATGTAGAGTTTGGGTCCAAAGCTACGGATCAGCTCACTTTTTTTCCATTACCTCAAGATACTTTGCTGCCGAGATCATAACTGAATCAAAGTGTTTGTGAGCTTCCTAACCCTTCTTCACATAGCGTCGCAAGTCATGGATGGTACCGCCTGCGAATCTGGTAAGGACAGAAAAGACCGATAAATCCCCTCGACTCAAGCCAACGGCATTGATGTATTGATATCGAATAACATCCTTGAGGGCTATCTTGTTGAGGCTGGCAAGGACTGATTCACTAATAGGGGATGACCGAACTGCACTCATGGGCAAAGATGAACATTGAAGTTAGTCTCAACTTCTTTGGTGAGTGCACTAACTGGGCGATGTTGATCTCTGTGTTTTTCTCTTTTTGATCGGTGCAGTGGTTGATTGATACTGATCTCATTGTCAAATGGCAATAACCGAATGCCGGTTGATCTTGACTAAAATTTTCGGGTAACTCGAATGGTCGAATATTGCTGAAATAACAGGTCACTGAATGCTGATT
>BFEA01000643.1:595154-606461 GCA_003427395.1 Chara braunii
GGGTAACTCGAATGGTCGAATATTGCTGAAATAACAGGTCACTGAATGCTGATTGATTCTGACTAGAAATTCTCTGATATCTTAAATGACTAAGTGTTTGTTGAAGTAACGAGTCAAAAAATACCAATCACTTAATGACGGGAGGCTGAGAGGATTGCGGATCGCTGAATGGCCTTAGCTGATTGAGATGCTGGTGGGGGTTTCGAGAAAAGAGTTTAGGCACCTTTGTGCCCACCCGAGCCTCACTCTGGCCTGCTCCACCATCTCTAGAAATGAGCCAGTGATGAGCAACTTGTCATCGTAACCATAAAAATAGAACACATATTCGATGTATTTTTCTTCTCTAACCATCCGGACTGTCTGTTCTCTCTGTGCCTATCTATGCAATTCGATGTCTCGACATGCCTCTTCTTCCTCGCCTTCCTTCTTGTCCCTGTTTGATCGGTACTTCATCAATAAGATCTCATCCTCTTTCATGACTTCTCCCTCACACCAAGATTATGATTGTGGATGGGGAGGACTCCAATTAGCATTGGTAGGCTCCACACTCAGAGCTGGAGTCGTCGCCCAACACCCAAGGTTGTTGACAATAATCGGAACACAGTGTTCTACTGTTTAATTGAATGTTGTTGTTGAACCTGCCCTGCGGGTATATAAATTTGACATGATTTGACTCTCCAAGCTGGAGAGGCGAAATCGTACTCATATGAACGACAACTGTTGCAAAACTTTATGATATCCCTTGCTTGTTTGAATAACTGGGTGACGCGATCTCACTGATTGTACCTCCACTCTGATTCATTTGGTACACTGTGCACATGATTAGGGTCTTTCTTTTGGCAATATCGAGGCATCACATCCTTAAACGCTTCTCAGACGGCACGAGGTGACTAACCCTAGTCCTACCCGTCTGACTCTTCATGCAGTGTTCAGGCACCCACAAACTTCCCTTCCCCTCGTTTTCCTCCTGTCCTCAGTCGTATTCTCACTCTTCCTCCATTAGTCAATGGTACTGAGATGGTCGGAGAGCGCCCCCAGTCAGGGCATGTGCTGGGGCGACCTCAGGGAAGGACTCGGGAATGAGTTGCATCCGATTTTGCCCAGAACAAACTATCAAGAGTAGGCTCAGATCAAGTATAACAAAAGCGGTGAGAGGATCTCCTCCTGACATTCTTTCGCAAGTTGGCCTAAATCTCATATAGACTATGCATTTACGTAGTACACGGCAAACGTCAAATCTGACGCATATACCACTCATGCAACCAACTCGATTAATCCTGACCATGAACCCGACTCAAGATCTTGTACGTAGAGTGAAACACTTGTCCAACCACACATCATCTTCTACGTAGAGTGACTTGACCGAACCTCAGTTCAACACTTGTCACTGGACAGGGCCCGGACTCAGCACCTTAATACCGGCCCCATATCCCTGTTAGTCAAACGTTGAGGCGAGATCTGACTATTCTAATGTCAGTTATGGTCAGACAAATTATCGCTGTCTTTTAGGAAAGAATCATTTCCTTCTAAGTTTGGCCTTTGCCCGTTCTGTGGTTTTCAGTAATGAGGAAAACTGCATGTTCCCTAGGCTTTGAGCTCCACTGCCCCGGAACTCGACAGATTAGTGCGGTAGTTTGACCAATTATAGATCCAGTGCAACTGACACGCGAGAGTAATCATGACTATCATGTCGACCCATCCGCTGCATGGGGGGGCAACAAAAGGCATCTCTGATCACAGACCACATTCATTCGCCACATGAGAGATCCCAGGACCCTCCCAGTCACAGGTAATGCAAGGTTCCTCTAAATGCCTAACTTTACTTGGTGTGGTGCCAACCTACCCGCCACTTGAGTGTTTCCCCGCAGCGGCCGTCAATATCGCGGCCACCTGCTACCTTAATGTTTTCCCGCTGCTAGCCTCAAAGCCGCGGCCATAAGTAAACACCGTCGTGTCGGGCCACTCAAACAATCAGGTGTCCCTGCGAAACACACGCACGGATCTGCGGGACACATACACACATTCCAGTCAACAGGCACTCGGCCAAGCATGCAAAAACAGCAAGTGCTCACGCACAGACTCAGAAACGGGCTCGGGCCATTGGGCGGACTGAGCCTTACTACCTTACATATGTCTAAGTTGCCCCACTTCTACTCGAAGTGGAAGCTATCTCGGTAGGTTTAGGTGCAGACTGACAAGTGGGAGACACAGGGATCGACGCCTACTGCCCTTCCGAGCTAGCTTCCTTTTGAAAGGGGCTCCTCTTTTGTTTACCCGTGTTCGGTAGGCCGGGACTTGAACCCGCGACCTTATCGTTAGAAATTTGTTTTAGTTGGCCCCGTTAAAGCAGAGGTCCGACACTTTTCTTTTTTTTCTTTCGATCCCGTGATTCCTCTTTGAGGATTCGCTTTTACAAATCTACCGTTGAAACCAGGGCGGATTCGGTCCAGTAGTGTAGCAACGGACTGACCAATGTCGCGAGTGACCGGCGGCTTGGATATCGGCGCCACGACGCGGATGCTCACGGAGCTCGAAGACCGGGGCACACCTTGGGCGCGACGAGGAGAGAAGGGGGGGCACTTCGGAAGAGTAGGCGGAGACGGGAGTTGTGCGAAGATGATAGCGCACACAAGCAGGAGAAAGGGGATAACCATACGAGAAGAAGAAGAAGAAGAAGAAGAAGAAGAAGAAGAAGAAGAAGAAGAAGAAGAAGAAAAGAAGAAGAAGAAGAAGAAAGAGAAGAAGAAGAAGAAGAAGAAGAAGAAGAAGAAGAAAGAGAAGAACAAGAAGAAGAAGAAGGAGGAGGAGAGAAGAAGTAGAAGAAGGAGGGAGGAGTTGGGCAGGAGGAGGAAAGGTGACCGCGCGGTTGAAAGGGGCGCGCAGGGATGATGAGCAAGCGTGCACGCGAAAGGCAGGGCGCAGAGGTCGGAGAGGCCGGCGCGAGGGTAGTGCACGCGCAACCGTTAAGATAGCGCACAGGTAGAAGAAGAAGAAGAGCGCGGAGGTAGGAGGAAGACCGCGCAAGGGAAAAAAGAAAGCGCGAAAAAGGTAGTAAGAGAGAGAGTAGAGGAAGGAGTAGAAGAAGAGGAAGGAGGAGGAGAGAAGAAGTAGGAGGGAAGGAGAAGGGAAAGGGTAAGGAGAACGCTTACCTAAGCAGGCCTTCGGACAATGACGGCGACGACGGCGGCTCCGACGACGGCGGCTCCGACGACGACGGTGACGACGACGGGGAGCGAGAGAAAAGAAAAACGAGTAAGTCCACTTCCTCGCGGCCGATCCCCGGTGCTCCCATCCATAGAATAAACAAATAAATAAATAAATAAATAAATAAATAAATAAATAAATAAATAAATAAATAAAAGCAAATGAATGCTTCCACATTTAAGCGGAAGATTCATCTCGTTCTTGCTCATGCCCTCGATAGTAAGGGTGTGTGTGTGTATGTGAATGTGCGTGCGTAAGTGAGAGAGAGTTCTTTTTCTTCCTCCTCTCAGTCCACCATCTCATTTTCCCCCTCTCAACATCTGACTTTACTACATCTGCAGACTACCGGAGAGAGAGGGAGAAAGTGGGGATAATCAAGGTTTGATTGGGGGTGACGAGTTACGTACCTGGTACATGAAGAGAGGTCGACAATGGTGTGGACAGTCATGTACATTGGTCTTCAGGAGCCGAAGTGATCCTGTTGTGTGAACCAGCTGTAGTATAGGATATATGGTAGAATAGGCTGGGCGTTGTGTGCAGACAGAGAGTGCGACTCTGGATACTGTGGTGGTGTGGCCTACGGGCTTGGACATTGGCTCAATACTTCATTGTATTGCTCTCTATGGATGGTTTTCTCGGTGCATTGTACACTCTGCTTGGACAAGACTACCTGGACATTTGTGTGATTTCGCAACTTAGTTTTCTATTTATCGTTCATACTCGTAGTCTTTATTATTATTATGATTATTATGATTATTATTATTATTATGATTATTATTATTATTATTATTATTATTATTATTATTATTATTATATTTTTGTTATTATTATTATTATTATTATTATCATCATTATTTCTATTAGTATCTTGACCTTAGTCATAAATACGACTAAATACATTCGAGGAAACGAAAAGGAGAAACCGGGGGTGTAGGTGTGTGAAGAAGGGAAAAGAAGGAGAAGGGGAGGAGGAGGATTACTCATCTGGCCCTGCGTCGCTGCATTCCGTATGCGAGGGGAGGGGGACAATGAACGAGAGGATGTGACAGACTGTTCCATCAGAGTTTCATCGACTCACCGTACATGCACAGTAAAGGAGGGAGAGAGGATCAAACGAGCACACACACAGAGTGGAGAGAGAGAGAAGACGAATGGATGAGTGGGCAAAAGGGAAAAGAGACTTACATGTGATGACGTGGCTCCAACTTCGTCTTCGAGGTACCTGCAGCAAGACTCCACCGTCAGAGGTTAGTGCCTGGTACACGAGAGAGAGAAAGAGAGCCTATAAGTCTCCAACCCCACGGCTCGCTGCACGCTACTTGGAACGATGGAATGAGCAAATCAAAAAGTGCCAGTGTATATTTCCACGTTTCAGCGGAAGAATCATTCCCTTTTTGCTCATTCTATCGATGGAATGTGTGTGTGTGTGTGTGTGTGTGTGTGTGTGTATGTGTGAGTGTGCGTGAGGGATAGAGAGAGAGCGCGGTGAGAGAGGATAGCGTAGTGAGGGGAGGTTGGRCACTGTAGGAAGACGATGCGCGAGCAGAGTGGGGTAGCGATGCACGCATTGGAGAAAGCGACAGGCATGCGAAGAAGAAGAGGACGGGAGCCGCGTGTGCGCGGGTAGAATGAAGGAGTAGGAGGAGAACGACGAAGGGGAAGAGGGGGAAAAAGTAGGAGGAAGATGATGGGAGAAAAAGGGGGTGAGTTACGTACCTGGGCCAGCGCGCGCTACACTGATGAATCTAACGGATCGATTGCCCGGGTCGAAAGGCCCGGGTAATCTTCCTAAGGTTCGTCGTGTCGAGGATAGATTGTTGTATTGATATTGAACAAGGAGTGCCTAGTCAGCGTGACTCATCAACTCACGCTGATCACGTCCTGCCCTTTGTACTCACCGTTGTCACTCCTATCGATTGAATGGGCCCGTGAAGTGTCTGGATCGCGGCGACCTCATGCTACCTCCTTCGAGAGGATGAGCAAGCGAAATAAATAAATAAATAAATTAATAAATTAAATAAATAAATAAATTAAATCGAATGAATCTAATCCCTACAACGTTGGAAATACACTACCACTACTACACATGTGTGTGTATGTATGTGTGAGTGTGTGTATGAGTGTGTGTATGCGAGAGAGAGAGAGAGTGATGCAAAAGTTTTCACAGTGAACACAATGTACAAAAGTTATCACAATGAACATAATGAGTCCATGGTATTTGGAATCGATGTGCCAAGATCACCCTTCTGCCTCCTGCAGATGATCATCCCAACGACTATCTCGATAATATATATAGCCTCGTGTTTTTAGAATCAGCACGCCCTCCTACTTTCCCACTACTCTCCCACATGTCATCATCTGCATGTCGCATTCTGATCTACTCCCCACATTTTCCTGGTATTTTCATTTCGTACTCTTACCTACCAGTCATTCATGAATCAAACCCCATTTTGCCCGAATCCAGACTCGTGATAAAAAGAACTGCGGCTGGGTCTAGTAGACTCATGGATTCCTATCCCGTACATGCCTCTGACACTGCCGCTGGCCTAGTTTCAGTGCAGCGTGTCTTGTACATGTGATCACTTGTGTCCCTGACATAGAGTTACGTGAGGTTACCCTGAATCTGCACCTTTGAGCTGTGAATAATCTCGTCCGAGTCTCGCTATCCTCTTACCCCACTTTCCTATCTGAATTAGAGAGAGAGAGAGAGAGAGAGAGAGAGAGAGACATACGTGCTACTCGACAATCGATGCTGCCACTATTGCGCGTTCTGTTCCCCGAATAGAACAACCCCCCCCGACGTGACTGTATCGGGCAGGAAACGTAGCTTGTATACATTCGTTCTCGTTTGTTATTATTGATATTATTAATATTATTATCGTATTAATCGTAGTAGTAATAAGAGTAGTATGTCTATTATTACTATGTTTGGAATCGTAACCGTGATTAGTACTATGTAAGGTTGAGGAAGCACAAAGAAGAAAAAAACGGGAAGGGGGATCGACTCTCCCCGAATGAGGAGAACCTGGCCGGCATTACGGCCAGGTAAGAGGCAGAAGGAGGAAATGCGCAGAAGGGGGGAAAGGCGATTGCGTGGTAGAGAGTGCGCAGGGAAGAAGAAGAAGGAGAAGAAGAAGGAGGAGGAGGAGGAGAAGAGAGAGAAAGGGGAAAGAAGAGAGAGAAGGAGAGTGCATAGCCTTGGGGACACGTGGCATCTGTGAGTGAGGAGGGAAGAGGTTGTGAGTGAAACGAGGGACATACCTGGTGCTTGACACGTTCGGCATTGGCCGCTGTACGCTCGTACTCCGAAAAAGTTGTTGCCGTCAACTTCTTGCGTTGTAGTATAGGCTAGTAGGATCTGCCGCATGTAGTCTGGGTGTCGAGCGCCAGATAGGATATCAACTCTGGTTCTTCGTTGATGATGATGATGGGACTATTACAGCATTATGAACTCTTGGTGTGTTCTTATTTGGTGAATCTCGTGGTGCAATGATGCTGTTTCTTCGAGGTCACGACTATCTGGTCTCATGTGTACGATGCGGCTTTGATTTAGGAAGTTCGCCATCGATCATTTTTTCGCATTTTTTGTGATTTGATTTTTTTTATTTTATTACTACTATTACTGATTGATTGGTATTTTCTCTGTTATTATTATTATTATTATTATCATATTATTGCTATTTTTACTATTGTTGATATTATCATTACTATTATTATTATTATTATTATTACCATTTACTACTATTATTAAACTATTATTTTATCTACCTTACCTGCCTTCTCAATATCTGCAGACTAAAAGAGGGAGACTGTGGATATGAGGATTGACTACATTGGAGTCAGAGTCGACATTGGATTCAGACTCGATACCGGGTTGAGACATTCGACGAGGACTTATTTTGGGGCTGGTACCAAGACTTGATATTGATGACATTCCCATCTTTTTTTTTTTTTCCTCTTCGTCTGATCCCTTTCTCCTCGTCTGACCACCTCCTCCTCGTTTGATCCCCTTCTCTTCGTCTGATCCCCTTCTCTCCGTCTGTGTGTACGAGAGGACTTCGCCAAGMTRTCCGTTATGTGACATAGAAAGAGAGAGAGGGAGAGGGAAGGAGAATGTACGAGAGAGAAACGGGAAGACAGGCGAGTGCATAGTGGTCCTTGGGTGCACGTGGCATCTGTGAGTTGGGGAACGAGGTTGTGGATGGGGGGGGGAGAGACGTACCTGGTGAAGAGGAGGTTGGCATTGGTGTTGACATCATCACTCGCTGGTAGTCAAGTTGTCTGGTTGCTGTCATACTGTAGTTGTAGTGATAGGTTGTAGAGTAGATAGGGCGCCAAGCGCCATTCAGAAGAGAGAGCTACATTGGGTTATGCTGTTGGTGTTGTCCTATTGGGCTTGGACATTGACTCACGGTTCTTCTGTATCATTCTCAAATGGATGGTTACTCGGTTCCATTGTGCTATATGCTCTTGCTTTTACTACTTGGACTTCAGTGTGATTTTGCAATCTGGACTTCTGTGCCTCGTCCGTATTCATGTTCCTTGCATTACTGTTATTATTATTATTATTATTATTATTATTGTTATTATTATTATTATTAATATTATTAGTAGTATTAGTAGTATTAGTGTTATTACTTTGAAGTCAGACCCGGTCTCATTCACGCCTTTCAGGCATGTAGAAAGTGGCGCAGCAAACTGGCGACATGCGCCGACTCAAAACTCAGAGATATGGCATCCGGGTAAGAGTACACTTCCATTTGGCTATGGTGACTCAGAGCCTAAACAACTCACTGTTTACATACGCCGGATCACCCTGGATATCACACACGCGACTCTCTGATCTCATAGTCACAGATTCACAGTGAGACACAGGTCACACAACCACTGTGACATACATAAAGATGCCCGGTACACCGTAACACACAGCCAGACGGTGTGACCCAGGCAGATACGTGACACACAGCTAGGCGGTGTGACTGAGGCAGATACGTGACACACACACAAGTGTTGTGACACACACAAACGGCCGCGTGTACACGAACCGACACGCACGCAGTGAGACGTACGCACGGTCATGATAAGACTATGGCAGTCGGCTAAGTCTCACACGTTTCTGCACATTCACTCACAGTGTGCACAGTCATACACGGGGAATACACAGACAAACAGTGGTACACAGCAACCCACAAGCGGAACAGACCCAGACACTTTGTCACACGCAGTGACAGTGGGACAGACACAGTCACTGTGACATACGCAGTCACATTAGAATAGACCCAGATACTGTGACATACACAGTCACAGTGGGACAGACACAAACCGTGACACACATGAGCATGCACCGTGACACACAGACACGGTAACGCACGCACAAAGAGAGACATACAGCGTACGGTGACACGCACATACACTATGACACAGTGATACACGTTGTGACGCGCAAAGTTGCGCCATGGCCTACAGATGCACAGTGACGCTGTTACATACACCGCGTCACACACAGTGTGCACAATTATACACGATGGTGCACGGTCATATGCACGGTCACGCAGAGTCACAAACATGCCCACCCGTTGTAACACAGACACATACACTGCACTACATCTACGACTGTGACTACACTCTTCGTCCACGCCCATTGCAACTACGGGCATCTACAGACAGCCTTGCACAAGATGCTGTAGCATCATTCCCGCATGGCTCATGCAGCAACCAATGAATAGGTGAACGCTGCCTTTTGATTTATACTTTTGAAGCTCGTTGGTCTGCCCTGCTCCATCGGCCGTGGTGTTCACAGTCCCTCGTGGTACTCGCTGGACTGGACGGGGACAGACGTACACAGACTGCGACAAACATACAGGCTGTCTGAAAACAGACCGGATGACCGAGGAAAGAAGGACAAGGCGGGCAAATGAACGTGACACACACACCATCACAAACATACGGGCACTATGATACGCAGATACGTTGCGGCAGAGGCGAGGTCGCGTGACATGTACGCAGGCACAGTGGAATACGTGCATACACTATGACACGCACGCAGGTACGCGGTCACACTATGACCCACGCACAGTCACAGTCCCATAGTCACACGGTGACAGTGCACAGTAACACGAGCACACAGTGACAGTGGCAACAGACATACGTCGTGCAGAGGAAACAGGTGACATGTTCACAATCGCACGGTGACAGTCACACGGCGACACACAGGAGAGAAGCATATGCAAAAAGAGAGAGAGAGACAGAGTGTGAGAGAATCAGAGAAAGGGGAAGAGAGCATACCGGGTATACACTCGCAGCCGCATTGGCAGTGGCGTCATTGGCCTTCACGGTCAAAGAGAGCCTGTTGCATGAACGCGGCAGTGGAAGAAAGGCATGATATACTTATCGACTGCAGCGAGGGAAAGACTCCCATTGTCAACTCGATGAAGTATTTGGATTTCGATCGATGTAACATAAGTGCATTACTACTCTCCTGTCAGAGTGGGACATCCTGGTTTTTCAAGGGGATCTCACCGTCTGCAGACTGTCCTTCCGTTTTCACCATTGCCCTACGTCATTATTATTATTTTCTTATTATTTTGGATATTATTATTATTATTATTATTATTATTATCCCATGTCGTTATTGTGATTAGGCATCAAAACAGGGCAGAGATGAAGAGGGAGCACGGGGCATTGGAAGGGGAGGTGACGCTATCCTTTTGCAATAAGTGCCCACCTCCTTCACCCTTCTCCATGCTTAACTTGTGTGGTCCTCTCAAGTACCTGCCTTCTCAACTTTATTGATTGGGGTCTGATCCCCGTTGAGTTAACCCTGACCTCAGCTAACCCTAAGAGCCAGCAATCGATTGCATGAGTTGTATATGACCAATGACAGGGCGATTGCGGGAGCTCTGCCAGAGTTCAGGCGGAACTTTGGAGGCAGGGAACAGTGAGGTATGTGTGCCTCAACATAAACCCTAAACCCTAAACCCTAAACCTATAACCTCAGAGGACTGCCAATGACAATACTGAAGGAGTGAATACTTAAAGTCAGGGATCCTTTAGGGCTGAACCCGGGGACAGGCAGGCAAACAATAATGCTTGGGTTAGGGAAGGGAAGTATGATTTGTCTGGGGTGTGTCTAACTAATGTTGGTAAACACAGCGAGAACAAGAAGTGTTTAATTGATTGTCTCACTACGTGAATGTTTCTTTTGAGATGTGGTGGACAGGGAGAGGGGTGTACTTCTGACAGTATTCCTCGTGAGATAAAGGGTTGGGGATCGTGAGATTGCTGTCAAACTTGTAAGTGACAAAGCCTTCTGATTTGATGAATTGCCTCAACCGACCTTAGCCCGATGACTAACCCTGATCTATGTACAAAGGGGATTCAGACTAACTCAGCTTATGATCTGCTGGGTGGATTTAGGATATAAGGTGCAAGTCCCGTGTGACCCACCTGCGTGATCCTAAAGGCTTCCGGATGGTTCAAGGCTGGGACTGGGCGTCAATCTATATCTATATGTATACTAGGCGATCGAGAGGAGCGAGACTCTATGAAGCCTGCCTCATCGCCATATCTATATATATATACTAGGCGATCGAGAGGAGCGAGGCTCTATGAAGCCTGCCTCATCGCCGTATCTATATATGTATATTAGGCGATAGAGAGGGGCGAGGCTCTATAAAGCCTGCCTCATCACCATATATCTATCTATATCTATATATATACTAGGCGATAAGAGGAGCGAGGCTCTAAGAAGCCTGCCTTATCACCATATTAACAATATGTACTAGGTAATAAGAGGAGCGAGGCTCTAAGAAACCTGCCTTACCACCGTAATATTATATACTAGGCGATAAAAAGAGCGAGGCTCTAAGAAGTCTGCCTTATTGCCATATTGACAATATATATTAGGTGGTAAGAGGAGCGAGGCTCTGAGAGGCCTACGTTACCACTGTAATACTATATATTAGGCGATAAGAGGAGCGAGGCTCTAAGAAGCCTGCCTTATCGCCATATTAACAATATATACTAGGTGGTAAGAGGAGCGAGGCTCTAAGAAGCCTGCCTTACCACCGTAATACAATATACTAGGTGGTAAGAGGAGCGAGG
>BFEA01000643.1:608834-625012 GCA_003427395.1 Chara braunii
CGCACGTGGGTCAGTAGCTAAACAGAGATACGCCCACCTAAGGGATGGTGACAGCTCCCGCAGGTGGAGGTAATGTTGTACCTCGCGGGATCCCTGACCTGTCGTAGGGAGTCGCGAGAGGTATAGCACGCGCGCACGGTCGGAGTGGTGTTTTCTTAAAGTGACAAAAGAAACTCCTGCGTGACACGACCGTGAGGTCCGACACAAAACTTACTCTGTGTCTGGGTGTGGGATCGCCGCGCGCGACAGGTAGCGCCGTTGCTGGGGATCTCGCTTCCTAGCCGAGGTCCTCAATGAACGAACTCGGGTTTGGTAAGTCGATGATCTAGGCAAAACGACAACTCTAATCTACTTACCGGGATATAATTTGACCAAAGATTCTAAGTGGGGAGTACGCAAGGGAGGTCATAGCGTATAATCCACTTGAGGAACTATAGAACTGAATAGGTACGAGGAGCGAATAGATGGTACAGGTAAGGCGACAGTCAGTGAAAACTTGTGACAAGGGTCGCCCTAGAGAGTGAAACGAGAAGTATTCTATTGATAGTAACCTGAGGTTATCTAGAATCTTTCAAAGACGAGGGGTATTGGGTCAGATAACCTTAAAGACTCTATTGTCTAACAATTGTCCTCACACTAATACGGCACCCAAAGGCCGTAGGACTGGTACTAGGAGAGGAAGAAGCGGAAGGTAAGGGAATGCCGCCAAGAGGCCTATAGATCTGATCAAGGAATGGGAAGATTGGAGGGAGGAAGACGAAGGGCTAGAAGAGAAAAGGAAGAAGGGGTAGAGGCTCGTAGGCATCAGAACGAGTGGAGTGAGCGTACCTCGTCTCCGAGGAAGATGGCATAATACAAATGTGAGAGGCATTACGACACCTCACGTCTGCGTTGTGAGTCACCAAGCCGCCGTCACTTCGGGTCTTATCCACCGCCTTCTTCCTCTGATCAAGGACGAAACAATTGACCGTCCTTCCTCACTCCTGCCAACCAGAGTTCCAGTCAACGCCTCATGTTCCTGACCCTTTTGTCGTCCCTCAATCCGCATCATTCGACTGAAGATTGTGCGTCTCCCTTGTGTGGGTTGATCTCCTATTTACTGTACAAGAAAATCGTATGAAGCATTGAACAAGCATTTAAGAGAGTCAAGGATTGACATGTGAAGGAGTTAAAGATAGGCAGGTGTAGTGAGAAAAATGTCATGATCTCTAGGGAAGTGACCCTATGGAGGTGAGGATAGGTGAAAGTTGCATATGGTACTTATTGTCAAATAAGTAGAGTTCGGTGATTTAGCTAGGAGATAGAAGTTGAAGAAGGTGGTATTGTGCTAATTTAAGCATGTATCAAACTATAAATTTGAAGTGTGAGACAAGTGGGATGGGGGATAGATGAACAATAGAGGTGGATTGAGTACGTGACTCGTGCACGTGAGTTGACTCATTTAGACTTTTGTAAGTCTTAAGGGTTGTATTTGCGAGCAAAGTTACGGGTGGAGGCCTGTTTAGTAAGAAGTTTGACAGATCCTTAAAGGAGGACGAACAGGACAACTTTATGCCAACTAGTTGCTTGCAGGAAGCGGCACATAATCCTAAGTGTAGTCAGCGAGGCAGTAAGGAAATAGGTGTCAAACCATCTTGTTTATGTTTAACTGGATGACGACATTCAGTCATAAGGGTAGTTGCTTAAACTTATCCACCCTGGACCATCTACTTGAATATACCCAGTTGAATCTAAGCGCCTAAATCCATTCTCTTAAGACCATTCATTTGAGTTATCCTTTTAAAATTATCCGTTCATGTCAGTCTATTTGGGGTAAGCCTATTTTAATATTATTCACGTGAAACTATCTGTCTAATGCATTTATTCTTGAGTAGTCCATCTGAGTTTATTTATTCCAGACTGTGCACTTAAATTCATCCGTCTGAGCTAATCAAATTTTGTTATACATCTATGCTTATTTCACTTAAGTTCATACATCTGGATTGCTCTCCTTATAAAGGATAGAGAAGCTACACAGAATCCACGTCCAACGCAGGTTCGGGGGTGAATGGAGTGACCGACTCCCTGGGAGAAGAGATTCTCTCGAGAGGTGGTCAATGTGTACAATCTACCCTTGGGGGAGTTACAATTCTAAGTTATCATTTCTCTGACAGATGGCCTGAAGGAGTTATAAATAAGTCTTCTAAGGTAGTAGTGAGACCCGCGCTGGAACTATGTTCCTGGTCCATAGTGGGGTGTTGTCACCTGACCCTTTGGGGAATGGTGACTACATTACTACTGAGAAGGAGGAAAGTGTTTGAACCTTGTTAGACTATGGTCTATGACGGAGGCAACTACTACATGCCGCAAGGAGGTAGGGGGTGATTCCCCAACTATCCTTGTGTCAAGCGGGTTCATCATCACGAGAAGGTATATGCCGTTCTGGGACGTGTACGGTGAGGTTGTCTACTGATTAACCAGAGTTTGCAAGGAACAGATACTAGAATCGGAGGGTGAAGCAGTAAGGCTTGGTCCTTGAGCGGGGCTCGGGAGCTTAAGATGTTATCTCTTTAGGGGATTACACTGCCCCTTGACACAATATACTTTTGTCAAAGCCCGGGGAGTAGAATGTAGTACTCTCATTATCTTTGCATCCAAAAACATTTATCATTAAAATTTTATTGACTACAGCATGATTATTGGCTATGATCATAACAAATATCGTAAGTTTTCGTCATCACCAAAGCATACATATGCTTGTTAGGCTTGTCTCTTTGCTGCTAAAACTATTTACATACTCAACTATTATAATTAATGCATTACTATCGCAATGTACTATTATGACCTGCTTTGAATAGTCTTAGGCGTTGAAAATTAGCAATGGTAATAAGGTATGGAGTCAGTACCCATTGTTATAGAAGTTAGAGATGTTGAGCAGTTTGCGCTCCCCTCAGTGCCTTACCTAAGTTCCTTGTTGAGGAGTATTGTGGAGGAAAAGAGAAAATAAAGGCAATAGCGGAGGCCGGTTTGGTAAGTACGAGAATGAGAACACAAACATTACAGAAGCGAGGTAGTTAGGGTCTGTATCTAGAAATGAGATTCGTACTCCTCAACAAAAAAACCTCAAAGCACGAGTTACATTGTTAGCGCCTACACTGATTTCCATGATCCAGACGAGAGGTTTGAACACTGGGATGAACTCTGAATGGAGGTATGCAAGCAGATGAATGTTATTACTTCCTCGAATCTATGACTAGCGACTTATGGTCCTATTCAAGTGTCTTTCTATACATCGGTTTGTGTTATTCGCACCTTTAAGGTCAGTGCATGAAATAATTGCTCTATCAAATTGATGTCTTAAGTTTATGCCCTAATGTCCTTTTGAACTTGTTAAGGTGGGAAAAGAAGAGTTTATTGGACATCATCTTCGACTTACGGCCCGACGCTTCGTCGTTTGCTGTATTTGTACAGGATAGCGGCGACGACCATGGCTGAAGATGGTGGTTTGACTAAAGTCCTTCTTTGGAGAAGCTCGTCTCTCGCTAAAGTGCTGACACGCGAGTCTGTACACGAGTCGATGCCCCCAGACCTTAGAATTCTACTGTTTCAAGGGAAAAATCTCGCTAACTTTTTGCACGATTACCGCAACCTCAACCTGATGAGGGAGTGGGATGAGAGAGCGATGTTGGTTATGCTCCCTTTGTTCGTATGTAAGAAGTTAAGCGATGAAGTATACGATTTCATGCTGAGATCGCGGACTGGGAGTGAATTCGAGAGTTCGTTAAGCTTGAGGTTTCCCGAAAACGAAATCGACAGTCAGCATTGTGAAAACCCTGAGCGAATAATCGGTGGTACGTCAGCACAAGGAGAAATAGATAGTATACGAAGGCAGGTGAGAGAACTGGAAGAGAGAATGACGCAACTAGAGAGGGACAGAAAAGGCAAGCGAAATGTCTCAGAGAAAATGTCGGATGGGCTAGCTAGTGGGAGTGAAGAGAAAACGAATGATGATAATCAAGGTTCTCTCCTGCCCGCGAAAGCTGTGATGACCAAGAAAGAGAAAGAGGCAAAAGGGTGATTAAGATAGAAAAAGAACTTAAACCTCCTAAGTTGACCAAGGCCCAGAGGAAGGCAAGAAACCGAGCTCAAAAGATTCGTGACCGTGGTGAAGGTCAAGTTTGGGGAAGAGGTCAAGGCAATGGTGGACGAGGAAGTGGTGGTCATGGCAATAAAAGGTCATGAAGGTAACATTAGAGGAAGTGATAGCAAAGGCAATAAGAGAGGTGGCAATATGAATTAGAACACCATCAAAATCCAAAGTGGTTAAGAAATTGGTCAAGGATCTGGGAAAGGAAAGGTGAATTTGAAGAGTGCGGTCTGCAGGCATTGTGCCCAAGAAGGGCACATAATGAGGTTTTGCCATGTCAAGAAGGCTGATGAAGTGAATGGTCTAATAAACACCAATATTAAAGGAGGTGTTTATAACAGATTTAGGAACCTCATTGACCCAAACATATCTGGAGGAACGAGACAGGAAGCCTTGCGACGAGAGTACGAGTGGTAGACAGGAACAAAGGACCTGTATTAGTGACAGAAAATTGCAAGGTCATTTGATAATAAGGACACTTCATGGATGATTGTAAGGTACTAGCAAGGTTAATTGAGTTGGGAATGACTAAGTACCATGTACATGGGAGATTGGTGACCATCACTGGACAGATAATCAGAAGGTGGTAGAGTGAAGCTCGATAGGATATTGGGATTGGTCATCACCTTCCTAGATTAAAGACAAGTGGGTGTATGAATTTCTAGATAAATTGAGGTGTTTTGTTGAGTGAGAGAGAACATGGATGAGTAGAGTGCAGTCTGAAAGGGGGACAATTTTCTCCTCCTTGAGAGTTTTGATAGGTTAAAGGTTTATAGTAGATAATAGTATAAGAAAATACATAGATATTTTGAGGATAAGTATGGGGATAAGAGAGATGAGTCGCAAGTCTGACTCATTATAACATACTTTATATTTATATATGTGTCCAAAGGGGATGAGCTGGTGACCACAAACACTTTCAAATTGTGAGTGAATCCTTGTCTATGGTTTGAGTCTTTTGTAAGTCAGTATCTCCCTTTATCTATCACTATTAGACTCATCTGAGGCCTAGAGATGGTGGTAGAGGAACGAGCGGATCAGTGTTTTGTGTGAAAATCAGTAAAATGTTTTATGACCAAGATGTTGGAAGGATTGATTATATGTTTGAGAAAACCATGTCACGACATGGACAAACTTTTTTCAATGAGTGAAAACCTTTTGCAATMATTTTTTCTTTGAATGAGATGTTTGTTTTTGTGGTTTCAGACAAGCAAAGAGTCAACAAATATTTATTTTAAAAATAATGGTTAAAAAAATATATATATATATATATATATATATACAATACAAATGATCCCGAGGTGAGTGCCTCACCGAGCTATGATCAAAGACTTGGAGGGCACAACCCTGAGTGGCAGTCTGACGAATGCTCAATTTTTTTTAATTTAAAAAACATTGTTCATTCACCCCAAGGGTTAACCTGAGGGCATAAATTACCAAGATTATGGTGAAAAATCGGCATCGTTGGTACGTAACTCCCAGCGTTGGCTGCTGACCAAGTATAACCAGGCAGCGGACCTTCTGGTTTTGACCTAGAGTTGAGACTTGAAGGGCGGCCGCCCTGGTGAGGGAATCAACTCAGGTAGTTACTATAGGGGTCGAGAATCAGGTCTAGAAACTGGGTAAGATTAAGGATAGGAGGATTTAACCGTTATTGCGTAACCAATACGGGAACCACTGTTAATATAACAACACAGTGGGCCGCAGCTCCGACCTGATAAGCAGGACTGTGGTGGGTCATGATGAAGACCGTTGTCCTCCTGTATTAGGCTTCGAGAAGGATGACAAACAACTTTGGATTGTGATATCAAGAGTTGAACACCCAAGGTCTCGGTTAGAACCCGCGTTTGACGGGTTGAGTTCGCACGTGGACACCGACCTTGAAAACAACCAATGAATACCTGGGCCAAAGACTAAGGGTGTGGGGGATGGAAAGGTGCGTTGTCATACTTAACTATTTCACGTACTGTAGTACAGATCAAGTATCCCCACTTCGAGTTATGAAATTTATTTTATGTGAGGGACCCGGGTTAAAATCCCGGCAGTAGTAATGAAAAGCAAGGTGACGACGTTAATCCTGAAACCACATTTCATTCCAGGATTTGGATTTGACGATTTGCTTGTCGGAAAACATCTTTTATTTGCATGTAGTTCTCCAGTGACGACGTCGGCTACCATGATGGAGCCAATCGGGAATGGAAAGGGTGCGCACGCTTGAGCGTGACACTCTAAACGAATTCCTCGGCCAATGAGGACGGGGCGAATCGGCGAGAAAATTTCGAGAGTATGAGCGTGCGTTATTATTACGTGCGCTGTGATGGTTAGGACCAATAGTAATACCCGTCGACAAAAGAGGTTGAGGGGTCGGTCGGGTTAATATTATGTCGGTAAGATCTATGACACGCACAGAGACTTAATCATTAGTACATTTGTAAGAATAAGCGCTCCGGTCATACGACCGGAGCGATTATTAGTGAATGATTATCGGGGTTGAGGTAGCGCCCCGATTGTTGACGTTTGCTCAAGCGGCGCCTTTTGCACCGTAAGCGAGGTTGAGGCTCTAACTCAGCCTCCCGTAGGTAGAAAGGGAGTCATCCCTTGGGAGGTGACTTCCTAACTGCATAACTACCCAAGCAACCGGTGCCTTCGTCCCTCTGCAGAAGGAGACACCGTTGCAAGTTATGATATCGTTTGCACGGGGTTTAGACCGAAACTACTTGACCTAATACTCGCCTGCCTCGCGATACTGGGTTTCTAAAAATGCCAACTTTTGTTTTCTTCTACTCGGCCTCGGAGTCGAGTACCTGCTGCATCTACCTCTACTTGGAGTAGTGCCAGCCTACCCACCACTTGAGTGTTTCCCCGCCACGGTCGTCAATATCGCGGCCACGGTTAAGTACCAGCCAACCCGCTACCTGAGTGTTTTCCCGCTGCTAGCCTCAAAGTCGCGGCCATAAGTAAACACCGTCGTGTCGGGCCGCTCAAACAATCAGGTGTCCCTGCGGGACACACACACACATTCCAGTCAACAGGCACTCGGACAAGCACGCAAAAACAGCAAGTGCTCACGCACAGACTCAGAAACGGGCTCGGGCCATTGGGCGGACTGAGCCTTACTACCTTACATATGTCTGAGCTGCCCCACTTTTACCCGAAGTGGAAACTAGCTTGGTAGGTTTAGGTGCAGACTGACCAGTGGGAGACATAGGGATTGAGGCCTACCGCCCTTCTGAGCTAGCTTCCTTTTGAAAGGGGCTCCTTTTTTGTTTACCCGTGTTCGGTAGGCCGGGACTTGAACCCGCGACCTCGTCGTTAGAAATTTGTTTTAGTTGGCCCCGTTAAAGCAGAGGTCTGACACTTGGCAGTTTAGGGTGGTTAGTAGTTAGATTTCTTTGCTTTTTTTTTTTTCTTCTTTTCTTTTGTGTTTATTAGTTAGATTTCGTTTTCCTTTTATTAGTTTTTTTTTCTTTTTTTTCTTTCGATCCCGTGATTCCTCTTTGAGGATTCGCTTTTACGAATTTACCACTGAAACCAGGGAGGATTCGGTCCAGTAGTGTAGCAACGGACTGACCAACGTCGCGAGTGACCGACGGCTGGGATATCGGCGCCGCGAAGCGGATGCTCACGGAGCTCGAAGACCCAGGGCGGAGAGTAGGCGGAGAGGGGAGTTGTGTGAAGATGATAGCGCGCACAAGCAAGAGAAAGGGGATAAGCGTACGAGAAGAAGAAGAAGAAGAAGAAAAAGAACAAGAAAAAGAAGAAAAAGAAGAAGAAGGAGGAGGAGATAAGAAGTAGAAGAAGGAGGGAGGAGTTGCGCAGGAGGAGGAAACATGACCGCGCGGTTGAAAGAGGCGCGCAGGGAGGATGCGCAAGCATGCGCGCGAAAGGCAGGGCGCAGAGGTAGGAGAGGCCAGCGCGAGGGTAGTGCACGAGCAACCGGTAAGATAGTGCACGGGTAGAAGAAGAAGAAGCATGCGGAGGTAGGAGGAAGACCGCGCAAGGGAGAGAGTAGAGGAAGGAGTAGAAGAAGAGGAAGGAGGAGGAGAGAAGACTTAGGAGGGAAGGAGAAGGGAAAGGGTAAGGAGAGCGCTTACCTGAGCCGGCCTTCGGACAACGACGGCGACGACGGCGGCTCCGACGACGACGGTGACGACGACGGGGAGCGAGAGAAAAGAAAAACGGGTAAGTCCACTTCCTCGCGGCAGATCCCCGGTGCTTCCATCGATTGAATAAACAAACAAATAAATAAATAAATAAATAAATAAATAAATAAAAGCAAATGAATGCTTCCACATTTAAGTGGAAGATTCATCCCGTTCTTGCTCATGCCCTCGATAGTAAGGGTGTGTGTGTGTATGTGAATGTGCGTGCGTAAGTGAGAGTTCTTTTTCTTCCTCCTCTCAGTCCACCATCTACATTTCCCCCTCTCAACATCTGACTTTACTGCATCTGCAGACTACCGGAGAGAGAAGGAGAAAGTGGGGATAATCAAGGTTTGATTGGGGGTGACGAGTTACGTACCTGGTACATGAAGAGAGGTCGACAATGGTGTGGACAGTCATGTACATTGGTCTTCAGGAGCCGAAGTGATCCTGTTGTGTGAACCAGCTGTAGTATAGGATATATGGTAGAATAGGTTGGGCGTTGTGTGCAGACAGAGAGTGCGACTCTAGATACTGTGGTGGTGTGGCCTACGGGCTTGGACATTGGCTCAATACTTCATTGTATTGCTCTCTATGGATGGTATTCTCAGTGCATTGTACACTCTGCTTGGACAAGACTACCTGGACATTTGTGTGATTTCGCAACTTAGTTTTCTATTTATCGTTCACACTCGTAGTCTTTATTATTATTATGATTATTATTATTATTATTATTATTATTATTATTATTATTATTATTATTATTATTATTATTATATTTTTGTTATTATTATTATTATTATTATTATTATTATTATTATCATCATTATTTCTATTAGTATCTTGACCTTAGTCATAAATACGACTAAATACATTCGAGGAAACAAAAAGGAGAAACCGGGGGTGTACGTGTGTGAAGAAGGGAAAAGAAGGAGAAGGGGAGGAGGAGGATTACTCATCTGGCCCTGCGTCGCTGCATTCCGTATGCGAGGGGAGGGGGACAACGAACGAGAGGATGTGACAGACTGTTCCATCAGAGTTTCATCGACTCACCGTACATGCACAGTAAAGGAGGGAGAGAGGATTAGACGAGCACACACACACAGAGTGGAGAGAGAGAGAAGACGAACGGATGAGTGGGCAAAAGGGAAAAGAGACTTACCTGTGTTGACGTGGCTCCTACTTCGTCTTCGAGGTACCTGCAGCAAGACTCCACCGTCAGAGGTTAGTGCCTGGTACACGAGAGAGAGAAATAGAGCCTATAAGTCTCCAACCCCACGGCTCGCTACACGCTACTTGGAACGATGGAATGAGCAAATCAAAAAGTGGTAGTGTATATTTCCACGTTTCAGCGGAAGAATCATTTCGTTTTCGCTCATTATATCGATGAAATGTGTGTGTGTGTGTGTGTGTGTGTGTATGTGTGAGTGTGCGTGAGGGATAGAGAGAGAGCGCGGTGAGAGAGGATAGCGTAGTGAGGGGAGGTTGGRCACTGTAGGAAGACGATGCGCGAGCAGAGTGGGGTAGCGATGCACGCATTGGAGAAAGCGACAGGCATGCGAAGAAGAAGAGGACGGGAGCCGCGTGTGCGCGGGTAGAATGAAGGAGTAGGAGGAGAACGACGAAGGGGAAGAGGGGGAAAAAGTAGGAGGAAGATGATGGGAGAAAAAGGGGGTGAGTTACGTACCTGGGCCAGCGCGCGCTACACTGATGAATCTAACGGATCGATTGCCCGGGTCGAAAGGCCCGGGTAATCTTCCTAAGGTTCGTCGTGTCGAGGATAGATTGTTGTATTGATATTGAACAAGGAGTGCCTAGTCAGCGTGACTCATCAACTCACGCTGATCACGTCCTGCCCTTTGTACTCACCGTTGTCACTCCTATCGATTGAATGGGCCCGTGAAGTGTCTGGATCGCGGCGACCTCATGTTACCTCCTTCGAGAGGATGAGCAAACGAAATAAATAAAGAAAGAAAGAAATAAATAAATTAAATAAATCAATAAATAAATAAAGTCGAATGAATCTAATCCCTACAACATTGGAAATACACTACCACTACTACACACGTGTGTGTATGTATGTGTGAGTGTGTGTATGAGTGTATGTATGCGAGAAAGAGAGAGAGTGATGCAATAGTTTTCACAGTGAACACAATGTGCAAAAGTTATCACAATGAACATAATGAGTCCATGGCATTTGGAATCGATGTGCCAAGATCACCCTTCTGCCTCCTGCAGATGATCATCCCAACGACTATCTCGATAATATATATAGCCTCCGGTTTTTAGAATCAGCACGCCCTCCCACTTTCCCACTACTTATATGTCATCATCTGCATGTTGCATTCTGATATACTCCCCACATTTTCTTGGTATTTGCATTTCATGCTCTTACATACCAGTCATTCATGAATCAAACCCCATTTTGCCCAAATCCAGACTCGTGATAAAAAGAACTTCGGCTGGATCAAGTAGACTCATGGATTCCTATCCCGTACATGCCTCTGACACCGCCGCTGGCCTAGTTTCAGTGCAGCGTTTCTTGTGCATGTGATCACTTGTGTCCCTGACATAGAGTTACGTGAGGTTACCCTGAATATGCACCGTTGAGCTGTGAATAATCTCGTCCGAATCTCGCTATCCTCTTACCCTACTTTCCCATCTGAATTAGAGAGAGAGAGAGAGAGAGAGAGAGAGAGAGAGAGAGAGAGAGAGAGAGAGAGAGAGAGAGAGAAAGAAAGAAAGAAAGAGAGATAGAGACATACCTGCTACTCGACGTTTGATGCTGCCACTATTGCGCGTTCTGTTCCCCAAATAGAACAACCCCCCCTTGACGTGACTGTATCGGGCAGGAAGGTAGCTTGTATGCATTCGTTCTCGTTTGTTATTATTGATATTATTAATATTAATATTGTATTAATCGTAGTAGTAATAGGAGTAGTATGTCTATTATTACTATGTTTGGAATCGTAACCGTGATTAGTACTATGTAAGGTTGAGGAAACACAAAGAAGAAAAAAATGGGAAGGGGGATCGACTCTCCCCGAATGAGTGGAACCTGGCCGGCATTATGGCCAGGTACGAGGCAGAAGGAGGAAATGCGCAGAAGGGGGGAAAGGTGATTGCGTGGTAGAGAATGCGCAGGGAAGAAGAAGAAGGAGAAGAAGAAGAAGGAGGAGGAAGGACAGAGAGAAGGAGAGTGCATAGCCTTGGGGACACGTGGCATCTGTGAGTGAGGAGGGAAGAGGTTGTGAGTGAAACGAGGGACATACCTGGTGCTTGACACGTGAGGCATTGGCCGCTGTATGCTCGTACTCCGGAAAAGCTGTTGCCGCCAACTTCTTGCGCTGTAGTATAGGCTAGTAGGATATGGCTCATGTAGTCTGGGCGCCGAGCGCCAGATAGGATATCAACTCTGGTTCTTCGTTGATGATGATGATGGGACTATTACATCATTATGAACTCTTGGTGTGTTCTTATTTGGTGAATCTCGTGGTGCAATGATGTTGTTTGTTCGAGGTTAGGACTATCTGGTCTCATGTGTACGATGCGGCTTTGATTTAGGAAGTTCGCCATCGATCATTTTCTCGCATTTTGTGTGATTTGATTAATTTTTTTTTATTACTACTATTACTGATTGATTATTATTATTATTATCATATTATTACTATTATTATTATTGTTGATATTATCATTACTATTATTATTATTATTATTATTATTACCATTTACTACTATTATTAAACAGTTATTTTATTAACCTTACCTGCCTTCTCAGTATCTGCAGACTAAAAGAGGGAGATTGTGGATATGAGGATTGACTACATTGGAGTCAGAGTCGACATTGGATTCAGACTCGATACCGGGTTGAGACATTCGACGAGGACTTATTTTGGGGCTGGTACCAATACTTGATATTGATGACATTCCCATCTTTTTTTTTTTTTCCTCTTCGTCTGATCCCTTTCTCCTCGTCTGACCACCTCCTCCTCGTTTGATCCCCTTCTCTTCGTCTGATCCCCTTCTCTCCGTCTGTGTGTACGAGAGGACTTCGCCAAGATGTCCGTTATGTGACATAGAAAGAGAGAGAGGGAGAGGGAAGGAGAATGTACGAGAGAGAAACGGGAAGACAGGCGAGTGCATAGTGGTCCTTGGGTGCACGTGGCATCTGTGAGTTGGGGAACGAGGTTGTGGATGGGGGGGGGAGAGACGTACCTGGTGAAGAGGAGGTTGGCATTGGTGTTGACATCATCACTCGCTGGTAGTCAAGTTGTCTGGTTGCTGTCATACTGTAGTTGTAGTGATAGGTTGTAGAGTAGATAGGGCGCCAAGCGCCATTCAGAAGAGAGAGCTACATTGGGTTATGCTGTTGGTGTTGTCCTATTGGGCTTGGACATTGACTCACGGTTCTTCTGTATCATTCTCAAATGGATGGTTACTCGGTTCAATTGTGCTATCTGCTTGTGCTTTGACTACTTGGACTTCAGTGTGATTTTGCAATCTGGACTTCTGTGCCTCGTCCGTATTCATGTTCCTTGCATTATTGTTATTATTATTATTATTATTATTGTTGTTATTATTATTATTATTAATATTATTAGTAGTATTAGTGTTATTACTTTGAAGTCAGACCCGGTCTCATTCACGCCTTTCAGGCATGTAGACAGTGGCGCAGCAAACTGGCGACATGCGCCGACTCAAAACTCAGAGATATGGCATCCGGGTAAGAGCACACTTCTATTTGGCTATGGTGACTCAGAGCCCAAACAACTCAATGTTTACATACGCCAGATCACCATGGATATCACACACGCGACTCTCTGATCTCATAGTCACAGATTCACAGTGACACACAGGGCACACAACCACTGTGACATACACAAAGATGCCCGGTACACCGTGACACACAGCCAGTAGGTATGACCCAGACAGATACGTAACACACAGCCAGGCGGTGTGACCGAGGCAGATACGTGACACACACACAAGTGTTGTGACACACGCAGACGGCCGCGTGCACACGAACAGACATACACGGAGTGAGACGTATGCGCGGTCATGATGAGACTATGGTACACATACAGTGCATAGTCACATACAGTGGGCTCAGTCTCACACGTTTGTGCACATTCACACATAGTGTGCACATTCATACACGGGGAATACATAGAGAAACAGTGGTACACAACAACCCACAAGTGGAACAAACCCAGACAATGTGTCACACGCAGTGACAGTGGGACGCACATAGTCACTGTGACATACGCAGTCACATTAGAACAGACCCAGACACTGTGACATACAAAGTCACAGTGGGACAGACACAAACCGTGATACACACGAGCATGCACCGTGATACACAGACACGGTAACGCACGCACAAAGAGAGACATACAGCGTACGGTGACACGCACATACACTATGACACAATGATTGACGTTGTGACGGGCACAGTTGCGCCGTGACCTACAGATGCACAGTGACGCTGTCACATACACCGCGTCACACTCAATGTGCACAATTATACACGATGGTGCACGGTCACGCACAGTCACAAACATGCCCAGCCGTTGTAACACAGACACATACACTGCACTACATCTACGACTGTGACTACACTCTTCGTCCACGCCCACTGCAAGTACGGGTATCTACAGACAGCCTTGCACAAGACGTTGTAGCATCGTTCCCGCATGGCTCATGCAGCAACCAATGAATAGGTGGACGCTGCCTTTTGATTTATACTTTTGAAGTTCGTTGGTCTGCCCTGTTCCATCGGCCGTGGTGCTCACAATCCCTCATGGTACTCGCTGGACTGGACGGGGACAGACGTACACAGACTGGGACAAACAGACAGGCTGACCAAGGAAAGAAGGACAGAATGACAAGCAGATATACCAAGCCGGGCAAATGAACGTGACACACACACCATGACAAATATATGGGCACTATGATACGCAGATACGCTGCGGAAGAGGCAAGGCCGTGTGACATGTACGCAGACACATTGGAATACGTGCATACACTATAACACGCACGCAGGTACACGGTCACACTATGACCCTCGCACAGTCACAGTCCCACAGTCACATGGTGACAGTGCACAGTAACACGAGCACACAGAGACAATGGCAATAGACATACGGCGTGTAGAGGAAACAGGTGACATGTTCACAATCGCACGGTGACAGTCACATGGCGACACACAAGAGAGAAGCATACGCAAAAAGATAGAGAGGGACAGAGTGTGAGAGAATGAGAGAGAGGGGAAGAGAGCATACCGGGTATACACTCGCAGTTGTATTGGCAGTGGCGTCATTGGCCTTCACGGTCAAAGAGAGCCTGTTGCATGAACGCGGCAGTGGAAGAAAGGCCTGATATGCGTATCGACTGCAGCAAGGGAAAGACTCCCATTGTCAACTCGATGAAGTATTTGGATTCCGGTCGATGTAACATCAGTGCATTACTACTCTCTTGTCAGAGTGGGACTTCCTGGCTTTTCAAGGGGATCTCACCGTCTGCAGTCTGTCCTTCCGCTTTCACCATTGCCCTACGTCATTATTATTATTTTTTTATTATTCTGGATATTATTATTATTATTATTATTATTATTATTATTATCCCATGTCGTTCTTGTGATTACGCATCATAACAGGGCAGAGATGAAGAGGGAGCATGGGGCATTGGAACGGGAGGTGACGCTATCCTTTTGCGATAAGTGCCCACCTCCTTCACTCTTCTCCATGCTTAACTTGTGTGGTCCTCTCAAGTACCTGCCTTCTCAACTTTATTGATTGGGGTCTGATCCCTGTTGAGTTAACCCTGACCTCAGCTAACCCTAAGAGCCAGCAATCAATTGCATGATTTGTATATGACCAATGACAGGGCGATTGCGGGAGCTCTGCCAGAGTTCAGGCGGAACTTTGGAGGCAAGGAACAAGGAGGTATGTGTGCCTCAACATAAACCCTAGATCTATAACCTCAGGGGACTGCCTATGACAATACTAAAGGAGTGAATACTTTGAGTCAGGGATCCTTCAGGGCTAAACCCGGGGACAGGCAGGCAAACAATAATGTTTGGGTTAGGGAAGGGAAGTATGATTTATCTGGGGTGTGTCTAGCTGATGTTGGTAAACACAGCGAGAACAAGAAGTGTTGAGTTCACTGTCTCGTTACGTGAATGTTTCTTTTGAGATGTGGTGGACAGGGAGAGGGGTGTACTTCTGACAGTATTCCTCGCTTATACACCACCTGGTCATGAGATAAAGGGTTGGGGATCGTGAGATTGTTGTCAAACTTGTGAGTGACATAGCCTTCTGATTTGATGAATTGCCTGAATCGACCTTAACCCAATGACTAACCCTAATCTATGTACAAAGGGGATTCAGACTAACTCATCTTAGGATCAGCCGAATGGATTTAGGACATACAATGGAAGTCCCGTGTGACCCACCTGCGTGATCCTAAAGGCTTTCGGATGGTTCAAGGCTGGGACTGGGCGTCAATCTATATCTATATGTATACTAGGCGATCGAGAAGAGCGAGGCTCTATGAAGCCTGCCTCATCGCCATATCTATATATATATATACTAGGCGATCGAGAGGAGCGAGGCTCTATGAAGCCTGCCTCATCGCCATATCTATATATGTATATTAGGCGATCGAGAGGGGCGAGGCTCTATAAAACCTGCCTCATCGCCATATATCTATCTATATCTATATATATACTAGGCGATAAGAGGAGCGAGGCTCTAAGAAGCCTGCCTTATCGCCATATTAACAATATATACTAGGTGGTAAGAGGAGTGAGGCCCTAAGAAGCCGGCCTTACCACCGTAATACTATATACTAGGCGATAAGAGGAGCGAGGTTCTAAGAAGCCTGCCTTATCGCCATATTAACAATATATA
>BFEA01000643.1:627448-681966 GCA_003427395.1 Chara braunii
CGCACGTGGGTCAGTAGCTAAACAGAGATACGCCCACCTAAGGGATGGTGACAGCTCCCGCAGGTGGAGGTAATGTTGTACCTCGCGGGATCCCTAACCTGTCGTAGGGAATCGCGAGAGGTATAGCACGCGCGCACGGTCGGAGTGGTGTTTTCGTAAAGTGACAAAAGAAACTCCTGCGTGACACGACCGTGAGGTCCGACACAAAACTTACTCTGCGTCTGGGTGTGGGACCACCGCGCGCGACACCGTGCCCAAAAAGTTGAAGGCTCTGCCCCCTGGGCGAATGCACACGAGATGCGGAAGGACATCATAAAGATGATCTGAGGTAGCCGGGGTCATCGCTTAACTGTCATCATCACTAGAAATATCACTTCTCTCTCCCGCGTGTACCTTCAGGTTCACACACCTTCTTCAGCGTCCTCTTTCCGAGCATGAAAAGAAACTAGTATGGTGATATGGACCGCTCACAGTATGCCTGTCCACCCCCTTCATCGCACGTATCCTTGCCTGTCTCTTTTATCTCCTCTTCACAGATCGACCCTTACACGTGCAAAGGGTAACACTTGTCACACTGATCAATCACTGCTTTTTCTGAGGAGCGCGTGCAGACCCTTTCCTCGGCTGGCCGCTCAGAAGCGACCGTGCTCCTGATCTTGTACTTTCCAATCATGATTGACTTTTGCTCTTAACCGCCTAGCGGTTCTGGTCCCTCTCTCACCGGGAGTTGGCCTCTGGGCCAATTGGTGTTGTTGACGGATGATATCGGCGCCACTTGTCCCATTCATACTAGGATCGGGTCGCCTTTGCGTCACTTATTTCAGACTCCCCTTCAGAGTCCTGGTCAAGGCACTGCTCCTCCCTGGTCGTAGTCCCAGTCCACGAGTCATCCTCATGGTAAGTGACCGTTACTCACATACCTGCAGTCACATTCCGCAGTGGTCTGGGACTGTGAAAAGATCCAAGGAAGAATGATTCAGACCTCACGAAGGGAGGCCAGCACTATAAGAGACCAAGCTAGCGTCCCCACACGACAAATTCCCTTTGGCATTGATGCGTGGAAGTGTTGTGGCACTTGTGCGATAGAGTGCTGGGAAGGAGTGCTTGCTTGAAAGTTGCGCCAGGAAGGAGAAGTGTTGGGCGCTGGCTAGCAGAAGAAGTCATATCTACGCCAACTTTGTTAGTAGTAGAAGAGTTGATGTTAGGATATCAGTGAGTAGCATTCAGAGTAAATTCTCGAAAGTAGGGAGTGTGCACGCATGATGAGACGAGAGAATCAGAACAGAGATCTTGAGAGAGAAGAGAAAGGGAGGATAGGTTCCTAAGTTGGATATGGTGGACACTTACCTACTGGCGCCATACCTTTGATATGAGGCATACGCTGGCTGAGCCAGACCCTATGTTGACAATTGATTGAGGTCTGTTGGCACCGAACTCTTGAACTCGAGTTACTCTTTATATAATGTGATTTTGATAATATGAGCTGCGCTATCTGGTTCTCATCTCATTTCGACTTGGCTTTCTGTGAAGCTTCTTTATTTGTGTGATGACATCTAAGCATGCAATGTGTAACACTCCAGCAAGTTGTGAACAGTGAGGTTCCTTGTATATATATATATATATATATATATTTGTATATGTATACATATATCTACATATATCCTCATACACGACGGCCCAGTGAAGCGTAATCAGACATCGGTGGTTCAAGTGGGGATCCGGTATGGTATGCTTTTCTTCATTGTTTTTTTTTTTTTTTTTGGTCAAAATTGCACCCGTGCCCCACTTAGATGGGAATACCCGCTATACCGAGTCACAGAGCCAACTTGCATCTATGCCCGGACTCATTCAACTTTGCATACTACCCAACTTTTCCACTGCGCAAAACTGTAGGCCTACCCAATCCTGCAGGCCCTCAGTTTCGGACTGAAAAATTATATTTGTGTCGGTCTGGCAAAGTTGTGCATTTCCCCACACCAACTGGTAGGCCTTGGATGGCGGTTTACAAAATTATGCTCATGCTCACCAAATCGGTCATTGTGGCCCGATGATTGCTGGGTATGACCATGATTTCAGTTATCTAGTGATAGGGTATATGCCTAATTTGGACGGTCCACCAAAGTCCCGGGTATGCCCGTAATTTTGCCTGGGAATGTCCATAATTTGAGCATTCCTGTAGCTGGTTATGGCCGCCTAAGTCCCCCTCAGTCACTGGCATGCAAATAATTTCCTCGGCCATTTTTTCAGGCATAGAGGCTACACCTTTCCATCTCGGGGCAGTGCGTCCACCATCCCTTGCTCCTCTGCGCTTCATTGGTGCCGGGCCATGTTGGCCTCACAATCGCACTGGGGGCTGCGAGTCGGCGCATGCGCAGTATGTCAGTGGGACCCGGCCCCGTGGGTTGCCTCCTCCAAAGTAACGGCGAAGCATGACGAAAAGGAAAAATCTAAAAGGACCGGCGGCTTACCAGGCACTGCTTGCGGTAGCACTAACGCATTACTCCTTGTGGATGTCACGTCGGTACCTACGTGTTTCCCTCGCTAATTTTGAGGTAATCGTAAATGCCGCTCAACCTCGTAGCTAAGTTACAGAGCTTACGGTTAGGAACATTTCATTCAGTCTGAATAGCAACGGCCTTTGAGGCCGGGTGGGTCCTACCTGTGAGCGGCCCGGGATGACCCGCCCATGGTTTCTGCAGTTTCCGGGGAAAAGACACTTGATAACCAATACATAATCATTATGATGCTTCCGGGACAACGGAGAATTTCCCCCTTCTTTCTTGCCTCTTTCGTTACGACGACGACCCAGTGCAGATACAAAGACACGTGGTGTCGCACTTTTTTCTGGTCAGGTCTCTTCGGGCGACCAGAAAGCCAACAGGCTGTCACGCAGGATTTTGATGTCATTTACAATAAATAAATAAATAAAATAAAGCAAATCCCTTCCAGTTGTGTGCGTCCGGCTTCGAGCGAGACCCTTCAATTGCGGTCTTCATCGGTCCCCGGTCTTAGGAATTTTTTATTTTGATTCAGAATAGTAAAGATTATGCAAATAATAATCATGAGATTCTGGTATGCCATGCATGTATCAATTTTCCAATTTACTAATTTTGAGGACTGTGATAAGATCATCAGAGAATACAATCATCAAATAGAGTCAAAGCAAGTGAAGCATGACCGATAGACTTGAGCAATGACAAGGATAAATGAGGGAGGAATGAGAACTCATGATAATGTCATAAAAATACAGATGAGAGAGGCATGGCCAGCACTCGTGAAAAGTCCTCACTCATCCCTCCAGGTCACACTCAATCTCTCATTTTGCTGCTCGTTTCCTATGCCTTGAGCCATGTTCCCGTGCTCCCTGACATTGTGGCCTCTGGATATAGAGCCATCTAAAGCTTGCAAGCTCGCAACACTTCCATCCGAGGCCCATGACATGAAAGTCAACTATGACACATAATTTCTCCAAAAAATCCCATGCTTAAGATGTCGGAACTCGGATGGTTTGGTCACTGCCTCATAGTCAATCTCTGCCGGAGAAACATATCTTTTGGCTAGATCAACCAAGTCACCCCAGCAAGAACCGTCAGTGGGAAGAAAGGGTACTGGAGGCTTGGGATAGTCAATGTAGAGTTTCGGTCCGAAGCCAGCTCACTTTTTTTCCTTTACCTCAAGATACTTTGCTGCTGAGATTCAAACTGAATCAAAGTGCTTGTGAGCTTCCTTACCATTCTTCACATAGAGTCGCAAGTCATGGATGGTACCACCTGCGAATCTGGTAAGGACAGCAAAGACCGACAAATACCCTCGGCTCAAGCCAACGACATTGACGTATTGATATCGAATAGCATCCTTGAGGGCTATCTTTTTGAGGCTGGCAAGGACTGATTCACTAACAGGGGATGACTGAACTGCACTCATGGGCAAAGATGAACATTGAAGTTAGTTTAAACTTCTTTGGTGAGTGCACTAACTGAGCGATGTTGATCTATGTGTTTTTCTCTTCTTGATGGGTGAACTGGTTGATTGATATTGATCTCATTGTCAAATGGCAATTACCGAATGTCAGTTGATCTTGGCTGAAATTTTCGGGTAACTCGAATGGTCGAATATTGCTGAAATAACAGGTCACTGAATGCTGATTGATTCTGACTAGAAATTCTCTGATATCTTAAATGACTAAGTATTGTTGAATTAACGAGTCACAAAATACCAATCACTTAAGAACGGGAGGCTGAGAGGATTGCGGATCGCTGAATGGCCTTAGCTGATTGAGATGCTGGTGGGGGTTTCGAGAGAAGAGTTTAGGCACCTTTGTGCCCACCCGAGCCTCACTCTGGCCTGCTCCACCATCTCTAAAAATGAGCCAGTGATGAGCAACTTGTCATCGTAACCATAAAAATAGAACACATATTCAATGTATTTTTCTTCTCTGACCATCCGAACTGTCTGTTCCCTCTGTGCCTGTCTATGCAATTCCATGTCTCGACATGCCTCTTTTTCCCGGCCTTCCTTCTTGCCACTGTTTGATCGGTACTTCTTTACTAAGATCTCATTCTCTCTCATGATTTATCCCTCACATGAAGATTATGATTGTGGATGGGGATGACTGCAATTAGCATTGGTAGGCTCTACACTCAGAGCTGGAGGCGGCTCCCAACACCCAAGGTTGTTGACATTAATCGGAACATCGTGTTCTACTGTTTAATTGAATGTTGTTGTTGAACCTGCCCTGCGGGTATATAAATTTGACATGATTTAACCCTCCAAGCTGGAGAGGCGGAATCGTACTCATATGAACGACAACTGTTGCAAGACTTTATGATATCCCTTGCTTGTTTGAATAACTGGGTGACGGGATCTCACTGATTGTACCTCCACTCTGATTCATTTGGTACACTGTACACATGATTAGGGTCTTTCTTTTGACAATATCGAGGGATCACATCCTTAAACGCTTCTCGGATGGCACGGGGTGACTTAACCTCAGTCCTACCCGTCTGACTCTTCATGCAGTGTTAAGGCACCCGCAAACTTCCCTTCCCCTCGTTTTCCTCTTGTCCTCAGTTGTATTCTTACTCTTCCTCTGTTAGTCAATGGTATTGAGATGGTCGGATAGGGCCCCTAATCAGGGCATGTGTTGGGGCGACCTAAGGGAAGGACTCGGGAATGAGTTGCATCCGATTTTGCCCAGAACAAACTATCAAGAGTAGGCTCAGATCAAGTATAACAAAAGCGGTGAGAGGATCTCCTCCTCACATACTTTGCCAAGTTGGCCTAAATCTAATATAGACTATGCATTTACGTAGTACACGACAAACGTCAAATCAGGACGCATATACCACTCATGCAACCAACTCGGTTAATCCTGACCACGAACCCGACTCAAGGTCTTGTTTTCCATTGTGATCGCAAAGGGGTAAGTTGTCATTGAACATTGGTCAGGGAAAGCCACACATCATCTTCTACGCAGAGTGACTTGACCGAACCTCAGTCCAACACTTGTCATTGGACAGGACCCAGACTGAGCACCTTAATATCGGCCGCATATCCCTGTTAGTCAAACGTTGAGGCGAGATCTGGCTATTCTAATGTCACTTGTGGTCAGACAAATTATCGCGGTCTTTTAGGAAAAAATCATTTCCTTGTAAGTTTGGCCTTTGCACGTTCTGTGGTTTTCAGTAATGATCAAAACTGCATGTTCCCTAGACTTTGAGCTCCACTGCCCCGGAACTCGACAGATTAGTGTGGTAGTTTGACCAATGATAGATACAGTGCAACTGACACGCGAGAGTAATCCTGACTATCATGTCGACCCGTCCGCTGCATGGGGGAGCAACAAAAGGCACCTCTGATCACATACCACATTCATTCGCCACATGAGAGATCCCAGGACCCTCCCAGTCACAGGTAATGCAAGGCTCCTCTAAATGCCTTTGTTAGTATACAATTATGTGTACTATCAACTGAATTTCCTGCCCACACACCCACTAGGACAATATCAGCAAAACAAACCTCATCCCGTGCCTCGGGGTTTATTGCATGCCACACGTTTCGTACTCGACCTCACGGCCGTTGTTTGCGTGCAAAGAGGGGTGACATCCTGCACCATTCCTTCGACAACTCGTGCTCAAAGATATGGAGGCGCACACCATTTTCTATTCCTGCTTGCGTGCAGGACCGAGTAACGACAAGCACTCGTTTGTGTATGGTGTGGGGAAACATGTGCTGCTTCTGCTCACAAATTACACAGGATATTGCAGCAACCTAGAAAAGGTTGAACTGGTATCCAGCCACTCAAGCTTGGTAAAATGATTGGTGAATAAATGAGTGGATAGGTGGGCAATTGTAGAGCAAATGAAATTGATTGGTCTAACCCATGAGAATTCACTTGGGAACTTGTCCTCACTCGTTTATATTACTTTTATGAACGCTAATGGCGATCCCCGCTAGAAAGCTCACTCCGAGTAACATTCAACATCCCTTACATTTAAGCATCTCATAGAGCAATGCACACGACAATCATTGCTCGTGTTCTATGCCGAGCAAGCCTACAACACTGCAATATCTAGACTACGAGAGAATTGCTGACGAATTTCAAGATAAAAAATGGTATACCGCAATTTTATATAATTCTAAATAGAAGAAACTAATAACAACACATCATATTCTGACTTTTTTTTGTTATGGTCTCTGATAATAAAATTGTCTGGAGTAAACAGGGTGAGCAAGCTTCAAGACTAATCTCCATCAACCAAGACCTTAGTAAGCAGTTACACAATTTGCTTGAGAACGCGTTGTTTCTTACCCATCTAATCAGAGGCGAACGATAAGCAAGAACGTCAGATGTTTATCTTTTGTTTTAAAGACAAGAAGGGCCTTACACAAACTCTAACTGACTGGTTGAATTTTACGGAATAAAACACTGAAAGCCTAATACTCATCGCCAGAGGTGTCGTTTCCCAGCCAGTTTCTTTTAATCACCACAATCATACATGGTGCCTTTTCCACCCTCCTTTTTCCCGTGAGTTGTCACCCGTCGTTTCCCATATTTTCTCATGTATCTCAATCTGAGGTTTGTCAAGTTCTTGCTCTAATCCGCAGTGGCATTCCACCTAGCGTTAGTGACTGAAGTTCAATGACTCTTAGCCATGAATGGCAAGGTTTTCATGACCTAGGCGCTATAGTTCAGTAAACACCTAGTAGCTACTTGAGATGAGACCGGTCTACCCACTTAGCAATGGCGAGAGGGAGGCCCGCCAGTGAGATCAAGAATCAAGGTCATCGTTAAGGCCTCAAGAAAGCAGGTCTAACCTTGAAATCGTACCTATGATTAATATCTTACTCTTCATCCCCGCTTTTCAACGCAAGCAGCGCGAGTCACATTGGAAAGTGAATTCAAATGTAGCGTGCACGCCGTTCGTGCAACACGATCGTCGTGCGAGGCCTGATCTCGAAGCTGCATACTCGCTTCTCTCCTGAGCTGTTCTGTCTACTCATCACTATCCCCCAGCGGTGAAAGTCATGCCAAGAATAGAGGCTCGTTGTCAATGACATTATGACAACGACACGAAACAAGAATGCGCTCTTTATTGCTCGTCCTCCCTGAGCGAGCACCCCTGAATTACAACCTTCCTCTTGCGTGGTCAAATCACCTTCTCTCGCAACTGGTATGAACTAGATATCTCCTCCAATGGCAGTAAGCACACATGCCTATCTCTCGTGTATCACCTCCTTACTACCGTGCACCAGTTGGTCCAACCAAGAAGTCAGAAGCCCCTTTCCCGGAAGAGCACGTGCAGCCTCATATGTGGGTGATGTCAATAGCCAATATAAGGCACGGGTTCATCGTGGCCAGTCTCCCTTGAGCGAGAGCAAGAACACCTACTCCCCTGTGGCTTGTAGCATTTGACCATGCCCAGAAAGCTGAAGGCTCTGCCCCCAGGGCGAATGCACACGAGCTGCGCAAGGACATCATAAAGATAATCTGAGGTAGCCGAGGTCATCGCTTAACTGTCATCATCACTGGAAATATCACTTCTCTCTCCCGCGTGTACCTTCAGGTTCACACACCTTCTTCACTGTCCCCTTTCCGAGCATGAAAAGAAACTACTATGGTGACATGCTCGCCTCATACAGACCGCTCACAGTATGCCTGTCCACCCCCTTCATCGCACGTATCCTTGCTTGTCTCTTTTGTCTCCTCTTCATTGATCGACCCTTACACGCGCAAAGGCTAGCACTTGTCACACTGATCAATCACTGCTTTTTCTGAGGAGCGCGTGCAGACCCTTTCCTCGGCTGGCCGCTCGGAAGCGACCGCGCTCCTGATCCTGTACTTTCCAATCGTGATTGACTTTTGCTCTTAACCGCCTAGCGGTTCAGGTCCCTCCCTCGCTGTGAGTTGGCCTCTGGGCCAATTGGTGTTGTTGACGGATGATATCGGCGCCACTTATCCCACCCGTGCTAGGATCGGGTCGCCTCTGTGTCACTCATTTCAGAGTCCTGGTCAAAGCACTGCTCCTCCCTGGTCGTAGTCCCAATCGACGAGTCATCCTCGTGGTAAGTGACCGTTACTCACATACCCGCAGTCACTCCATCTTGCCTACACCTCCGCTCAACTCTATTGCGCGCCTCGGTAATAGCTGCCTCTAATCCCTCATCTCTCCTCATCTCCTGCTAGTTTCCACAGTGGCCGCATACGTTGATTTTCAACCTCACTTCCCCCGTAGGCCTCCGTAGGACAGTATCGTCTCAACCGGCACACCTTTCTCATCCTCCCAATCCCAAGTCCAAGAGTACCTCGTGTACCTTGGCCTGTAGCCACGCAACCATTTCGGTACACCATAGCCACTTGTCCCCAGTAATAGCCAGCACCCGAAACCGCAGTGGTGACCAACTTCCCCCCAGTACATCTGAGGCACCGAGTGTCCAGACTCAAACCTGGCCGCGGCCCTTCAGACCGTGGGACACAAACTGATCGACCAATAGTGAAACCTCGACCGCTTCCCCTTCTTTTTTATAAGATGACGACCTGCTGAGCTGCCAGTGTTCTAAACGAGACATTCGGGATCACTTTTAGACCGGTAAAGGAAAGGGAAATAAAATCGAACCGCATTAGAATAATAATATAATCTTATAATAGTAAAAAACATCAGTGGTCATTTTAAGTAATCATATCCCACAGTTTCTTTATCCCGACCTGAAAAGACCGTGGGTTAAGTGCACAGTGGTCCCATAATGGGATAACGACTGTCGCGCTCCTCCCTTCAAAAAGTGCCTACGGACTACCACCGATGGGTGACCGTTGTCGTGCCCCCACCGTCTCCAAGGCCAGGTTCGATGTCCCTCAACGGGCCGAGTGCAGTGGGTTGGTGGACTGGCAGGCTTTCACGCAGGATTTTGGTAAGTATTAAGGAAATTGTATAATAAAGTTATATTTAAGAACAACCTTTGTCACTCCCGGTCATACAGTCGAGTAGTCAGGGTTATCCCTCTAGCCAGCGGCGACACGGCTTAGAGTGAGGCGTTCGGTTTTATTGTCTGCACCTGACCCCGTATAAAGGTTAGATTCAAGGTCATCGGAGTCCCTATTATCTAGGAGTCCCTTAAGTAGCCTTGAGTGTAACCTATATAAAGTAAAGAGGAAATAACATACATGCATCATAGAACAAGTGACATTGAAAGAACAAGAAGACCAGAAACCAGACTCTGCAAGAGCATGACCAGAGACACGAGACTGAAAGCAAGGAGCAGCCATTGGGGGGCTGTAGTCACTGATAAATAATAATAATAATGTCATGATACATCATAGTGACTAGAGAGAGAGTCTCAATCAATAATGATAAGCGGTACCCCCTCGTGAGTGGGCTCGACTGTCTAAAACTCCATGTCCGGCACGCGCTGATCCTCCTCGTCATTAAGAACCCTGGTTGCTATTGACTCTAGGACCACATAGCTGATATCCATGGGTGCTGCATGATTGATCTTGCTGATGTATGGCATTCATTTAGCCATCTCCTCGTCTGCAACACTCTTGAGATAGAGACTCCGCAAGGGTAATATCGCCTGTAGCTCTGATCAATATCTCGATCCGTCCCCACAGGTCAATATAGACATACGAAACTTCAAGGAAACGGTCTCCATAAAGAGGCTTTCAAAAAGCCTGCATAGCAAAATCTGCCCCAACCAAATGGTTGTAGCCATCCCGAAGGTATGGGACTGGACCTTCCCCTCTTGGGGGTCCGACATTCGCCTCGGCCTTAGGCTCGCCTGACATATAGAAATCAATTGCCCTCGAGCTGATACCGTGCGAGAAGATACGCAATCCTCCTCAATTTCGGTCTCCGTCGTCGCCGCTTACTGGTCTCCAGTGTCTATGGAATCAATCCCTGTGAGTATCCAGTCAAAGTAATATCCCAGGTCAACATCACTCACGTAGCAGGGCTCTTGGTCGGACTCATTTGTCTCTGACCTCTGTAAACAAGTGGTAATAGGTATCCCGGACCTGGCTACCTCGCTCCTTATCCTGATGTCCTGACGCTTATTTTTCTTGTCGTCACCTTTGCTTAGCGTTTTTGGATTACAGTCATCAAAGTCAAAGAGAGCATCGCCTGGTGCAAAGGGTACTTGGGGAAACACTACCTGTAGCCAGTGTTCCCTCCAATAACTCTCCCTGCAAAAAATGTAGTCGGCAATCCGGTCATAGGTAGCTCCCTTTATCCCCTGCCCAGCATCTCTCACGTGATAAGAAATCACCAATGTATGTCTCGATGTGGGGGACTTATTGGCCCTAATGACGAAGCTCTGATGTCCAATATGTCAACAACAAAACTTCTCAACCAACTTCACCCACGTAGGGGCTGTTTCATGTCGGGGAGCCAACTTGGCCAATTTGCAAGGTATGGTAGAATGCCTCCGACAAGTGGCTCCACCAATCAGCGGTGTTCTGGTGACAAGGGGGGATATCAGCAACTCAGGAAAAGAACCCGACTCAATGGGGTCAGAGAGGGGTAGCACCTCAATAGACCCTCCAGCCAAACCGGTGGCAGCCAACTCAATATAGGGGCCCGCCTGAATGGGCCCGACCGAAACAATAATCAGCAACTCGATAGATGGGCCCGACCGAGCTGCAACTCGACAACTCAATAAATTGGCCCGCCTGAACTGCAACTCAGCAACTCGATAAATGGGCCCACCTGAATGGGCCCGGCTGAACAGCAACTCAGCAACTCGATAAATGGGTGACTGAGCAGCAGCAGCAACTCAATGTAACCAATACTGTGAATATATTTCAACAGCAAGTGAGTCAAAATATGAGGACTGGGACCGTAGATATCATCACGACAGAGGACTAATCAGCAAAACATCGCATACATAGGGATCGGTCATAAAACGTCATATGCACTAGGGCTGGACTATGTATAAATTATTTGCATAGGGATTGATCCGCAAGTATCACCTGTGCAGGAAAAATACCGTATGCAGAAGGACTAAGCAGCAATTACTGTCTGCGCAAGGATCGGAGTGCAATTACTGTTTACACAAGGACTGAATCAGTAAAATCATAGTCTGCGCAGAGGCCGATCAGCAAGGAAACAATCAACGGGAATGGGGTGCCAAAAGATCAAGCGTGAATCCCGTAGAGCACTCGGCTTTAACTCGATCATACTAGCAGGGCGCTCGCTCCGAAGCCATCATCTCAAAAGGGCGCACACTCTCAGATCAGGGCGCGCACTTCAAATAACAATACTAAACATGGGCGCGCACGGGCGTGCACTCAAGTGGTACAAGTACCAAGTGTGGGCGCACAAGGGCACACACTTAGATAATCGTACAGAGCATGGACGCGCATGGGTGTGCACTCAAATAGCCATACAAAGCATGGGCGGGTGTGGGCGCGCACTCAAATAGTAATATGAGGCATAGGCGTGCATGGGCGCGTACTCAAATAGCAATACGAACCTTAGGCGTGCATGGGCGCGCACTCGAATATCAATACCAAGCATGGGCGCGCACTCAAATAGCAATACAAAGCATGGGCGCGCAAGGGCGAGCACTCAAATATCAATATAGAGCATGGGCACGCATGTGCGAGCACTCGAATGGCCTGCCTGAGCCTGGGAGCACACTTAAATAGCCTGCCCGAGCCTGGGCGCACACTCAAATGGTCTGCCCGAGCCTGAGCGCACACTCAAATAGCCTGCCCGAGCCTGGGCGTACACTCAAATGACCAACCGGAGCTCGGGCGCACACTCAAATAGCCTGCCCGAGTCTAGGCACGCACCGAATCAGCGGTACCCAGCATGGGCGCACACGGGCGCTCACTCAAAGTCGGCAATGTCAATCAGCAGAGTGCTCGTGGGCGCTCGGACTCAAAGTCGGCAAAATGTCAATCAGCAGAGTGCTCATGGGCGCACATTCTCAAAATTGATAATGTCCGCTGCAGAGTACAGACTCGAGATCGGCAATCTCAACAGCGGAGTGCTCATGGGCGCACAGTCTCAAAATTGATAATGTCCTCTGCAGAGTACAGACTCAAAATCGTCAATGTAAGCAGCAAAGTGCGCATTGGCGCACAGTCTCAAAATCGGTAATATCCGTTGCAGAGTACAGACTCAAAATTGCCAATGTCAACAGAGGAGTGCGCATTGGCGGACAGTCTTAAGATCGGTAATGTCCGCTGTAGACTACAGACTCAAAATCAGCAAAGTCAGCAGCGGAGTGGGCATTGGCGCATAGTCTCAAAATCGGAAATGTCCGCTGCAGAATACAGACTCAAAATCGGCAAAGCGAGCAGCGGAGTGCGCATTGGTGCACAGATCCAAGATCGGCAATGTCAACGGTCAAGTGCAAAGGGTGCACGGTCTTAAAATCTGCAATGTCCGCTGCAGGGTGCGCATGGGCGCAGATGTAATATCAACAATCAGGTGCGCATGGGCGCACAAACCCGAAATTGGCGATATCAGCAACAGAGTGTGCATGGGCGCACAAATCTGAATTTGGTAGTATTATCAGTCAGGTGGGCATGGGCGCACAAATTCGAAATTGACAAAGTCAGCAACCGAGTGCATATGGGCGCACAGATCTGAGACTCAGCAATACACCCAGGGCAATGTTCCCAGACGGAATGCGTATTGGCGCACTAACCCAAAAACGACTTTCTACCACGGCTTCACAGATGAGTGTGCATAAGCACTCAGCCTCAAAATCAGTGAAGACCACAGATGGACGCGCATTAGCGCACTGTCTCAGAATCGGCGAAGTCCTCAGTTAAGTGTGCACAGTCTATAGACCAGCGAAGGCTACAGATGAGTGCGCATTCACGCACTGCCTCAAAATTTGTGAAGCACAGCTTCAAAATCGACAGCGTATACGGAGAAGGTGTGTTGAACCACCAGTAGTTGAGAGTCTACGAGCACTCGTTGTGTTAGCAACGTTCATGCACTGGAAGCTTTCCCATTCACTGGAGGTGCACAGACGGGTTTGGCGGATCACTATTTACTCAGGTTATGCAAATGCCCATACCAGCCAATGAATCAAGGGAGTGTGAACATGACCTGCAGGGTAAGCGAGCAAGAAGGGGGTGCAGGAAGGAGGAGGAAAAGGGAAGCGAGAGAGTGAGGGTGAAGAGAAGGGTGAGAGAAAGGGAAGGTGAGGGGCAGAAAAGAGACCAGCGGCAGAAAGCAGACAGCCAGGTGAGCACCAAAGACGCCATTCCCCACCAGCCTTGCCCCTCCCCTTTCCTTACCGCTGCCCTCATTGCCTCGATCCAATTCCCTCTTGCCCATAGCTCCAACTTCTCTCCCCCAATACTTCTTGTACTCAGGTTGGCACGCTCCCGCTCCGTAGCTCACGCAACATTAAAAGCCTTTTCCCGTCCGTCGCATGTGCACCAGCCTGTCTTATATAGCGGCAACTTGTGCAATCGGCCAGTCCTACTCCTTGGACTGGCACCAGTCCCGAGCAGCGGAACAGTCAGTCCCACGCCAAAAATAGCGTGGGACTGTGCTAATTTTAGCAAGGGACTGGGACTGTGCTAATTTTAGCAAGGGACTGGGACTTTGCTAATTTTAGCAAGGGTATGGGACAGGCCCAACCCGCGGTAAACGAACAGTGAGTCCCACGCTAAAAGTAGTGTGGGACTGTGCTAATTTTAGCACTGGACTGGGACAGGCCCAGTCCCCGGTAAACGAACAGTCAGTCCCACGGTAAAAATAGCATGGGACTGTGCTAATTTCAGCTCGGGACTGGGACAGGCCCAGTCCACGGTAAACGAACAGTCAGTCCCACACTGACTGTGCTAATTTTAGCATGGGACGAGAGCAGGCCCAACGAAAAGTCAGTCCCGCGCTTAAAATAGCATGTGACTCCCCTTTTTAATCACTACCAGGGCCTAGTTACTTACTTATGTGGCCGTTTGGAGCTGTCCCTTTTCCGACCGAGTTAGGCGGTCGCGTCGGTCTGGTCCCAACTGGTCAAACTTGATTATCTCACTAACCCTTGGTCCGTTTCAAGTACCGTCTGGGCCGGGTCCCACTAATTCGCCCCTTGTGGTCACGACGGTCCAGTCCAAAGGGGACTATCAGTCCTCCCGAGGGTTGTACCGCCGTGCCATCTTTTCCGTGGCTTCGACCCTATGGAATTTTAACCGACACGTTAGGGCCTAGTTGACTATAACTGTGGACAACCCTTGGTGTAGATTTGACATGGCGCGGAGGCTGATTGGGCCGAGTCAACTTCCATTGACACGCGCGTCAACCTCCGACACCGTGTCCGATGGCAAGAAGGGGGCTTATGACCTTTCAAGGAATTTGATAAGCCTCCTACCAAAATGGTTGCGGGTTACCCCTCTTTTGGGGTCCTGCTATGCAGCGCTCGGTCGGTCACATCGGAAATGAGTCGAACGCGAAGGTTCTGGCTGCCAGTCTGCAGCCAAGGTGCAACGTGACTGGACGGGGGACTAGAATTTGTAAGCCTAGCAAGATGAGGACTGATAAGGGAAAAGAAAAGAAGAGGAAAGGACCCTAGCGTCGCTACGACTAAGATCTCCCTGATTTGACCTCTAAAGGCAACGGTCCAAGTTCGGACGCACGTGTTAAACGCATGGTTCCATTCCCGTTTTTCTCCTTTGTTTTATTTTTCTTCCCCTTTTCTTCTCGAATTTTCCCTGTTCATAACCCCTATACCTATCCCATAATCCGGTTAGAGGGAACGAGGCGCGCAATAAAAAAATTGCGCCGGCCCCTCTTCCTCCACGTACCTGGGCGAGCCCAACGGCTACCGAGGCCACATACCTGTTATGATCGGCTGCACAACAGGGCGTTGAGCCTGCGTGGTCCAATTGGAAAACCCAGTGGAGTGCAGAGCCTGGCATCCTGCGTGAGTTCATGAGCTAGTATCTGGTACGTCACAGAGGGCCGGGACACCACGCCCTCCGACAGCGGGAGCAGGTCACAGTGGGACGAGGCGAAGTTATAACCATTGTTCCCATTGTTCCCCTTTTCCTCCTTGTTTGTACGAGGAATGGTAATTGAATTTGACTATACTATTAATAGAGGCCTCAATATTAATTACGTTATTGCCATAGGTTGTCCTCCCAAGTGGAGGTTTGTCGTCATGAATCATGTCGACTCAGAAGAGGGTTTAGACAAGAGAGGAAAAGAAACAATTATGTTTGTTATTGAAAGCTTTATATAGAGATGGGGTCTTACCTTCCAGGTTGGATATTGGAATTGTGGAGCTGGGGGACGATTTCGCACGTTTTGATCTAAACGAAAGTTTTTCGGATCTTAACCTCACTTTGGTTAAGAGAACATGCGATTACGATCCTCTTTCAGGGGAGAGAATTGATACTGTCGAATGATACCAAAAAGAAACTCGTATGAATTTATGAAGATTCGATAAAATGGGGCCATAACCAGAACGAAGGCAAAAAACTGGCCTCTTTCGTGTCCTCGCAAAACACCATTATTGAGTGGTTCAGGAAGAAGAAGGAAGATTATGTGGATCTCGGTAACAAAACGTACAAACTCACCTTCTTGCTCTGGATGACGCTGGCTAAGATGAAAAGTACAAGGAGGCAGATTCCAAATTCTTTTGGATCAAATGCCCTCGTGTACCCTTTCAGCTCCTTGCGGCACTCGAGACGGCGGTAGAGAAGATGCTCGGTGGGTTAACCGTTCTAAAAGTACACCCCTTTGAGGAGTACGAAGATGAAAGTTCAAATTCAAGGTACGGGTGGGTATTCCCGGTCAAGGAGTATATTATTTTGAGGTCATCTCTGCGGCAACACTGTGGTGTTCGGTATGAAACACAAATTACCACACCGAAAAGGATGTATGTTGTTCAACATACGAGGATCCTGATCCATTTACAGCGGAGATGAGACAGAAGATGTACCCGCCAAAACCCGCTTTTTCAGGGTTTGTCCCATTGGGGGAGGAACCTCCTCTTACGGGCTTCGGGCAATACACAGGGCGAAGACAAGCAACCAATCCAATGAACAACAACACCTCAAAGGGACAAAGGCAAGTTAAGAACCAGATCGCGTTCCTATTATGGTTCCGGAGGTTCAAATGGAACAAGCAAAAAGGAGAAAGCAGAGGCGAGCTGTACGAAAGGTAAGTCACTAAATTCAGGAGCTAAACTCAGGTCTCTGAGTCCATCTGGTGCTCGAACGAAAGTGGACTCATCACATGACGTGGTGTCCAGAAAAAACGTTAGATCAAAACGTGGTCACAGGATCGGACAGTGAGGAGGAACACACACCCACCAAAAAGAACGCGGAAAACGAGGAAATGGAATTGGGAGGAAATAATGGAGTCAGGGAAGAAGGGGGACGCAATGTTTTAGTTATGGCAGTAAAACTTGTCATCAGTAAAGGCAAAGGAAAAAGAAGTGAGCATTCCTCGTTTAAAAGATCGAGGACACGAGCTTCTGATCGCGAGGTGGAAGAATTGGGTAGTGAACGGAGCAGTTATGAATCTGATTCCGATTCAAGTTGAGAGTCCTTGATAAATAAGGATTTAGGGAACAGGAAGGCGTGCGCTGGCTTGCAGGCTGGCTGGCTAGCGAGCATGGAGCATGCACTGGCTTGCAGGCGGGCTAGCGAGCATGGCGCGTGCGCTGGCTTATGGGCTGGCGAGCAGGCATGGCGCGTGCGCTGGCTTGCGAGCGGGTAGGGAGTATGGCGCATGTGCTGGCTTGCAAGTTGGCTAGCGAGCATGGCGCGTGTGCTGGCTTGTGGGCTGGCTAGCGGGCAGGGCGCATGCGCTGGCTTGCAGGCTGGCTAGCGAGCATGGCGTGTGCGCTGGCTTGCAGGCTGGCCAGTGGACATGGCCCGTGCGCTGGCTTGCGGGCTGGCTAGCGAGCATGGCTCGTGCGATGACTTGTGCTGGCCTGCGGTCACATGATTAAGAATAAGGTGGGGATATTTTCTTTATTATTCGGACAAATGTTGATGAGGTAACTAAACGGCGCGCAGATATGAAAGCGTCACTTGGTGTTCCCCTATCTTTTGAAAGCACATTGTTGCCATCTTCTTGCTTCGCGCTTCATCGAGTGATGTTGCAGGCTAGCACGCCGTATAGAGGGGAGCTTGGTTTTGACTGGAAGTGAGGCTTCATGACGAGTCACTCATGCTCTTTAGCTTGCATTTTTTTCAAGTGGAGGTAGGTCGGCTGAGGCAAGTGAAGAAGAGGAGAGTGTCATCATGAGGAGTGGGAGGAGGATTGGCCTGAGACATCCAATGCGGTTTTTGAAGAAAGGTTTTGCACCATCCTCATCATCATCAACAGCATCATCAGTAAGGATCATTATAGGTTCATTATGTTTATCAGCAGCAGCACAAATAATATTGTCATCATCATCAGCATTGTGGGAGTACTTATCAGGGTCATTATCTTCATCATCATAGTGCGGGAGGATGGATTATCATCGTTATCGTCATCATATCATCATCATCATCATCATCATTATTAACGTGAGTGGGCATAGGAGGAGGGGGTTGGATCGTCTCTCCATCACGTTTTTCCACTTCAGTTCCCGCTTCACATTTCTCCATCAATTCTCTTTTTCTCCTGTTACCTCTCTCTCCTCCTTTACACCCTTTTTTCTTTCTTCCTTTCTCACTTCCTTACTTCCTCGATGACAATTTCCTTTGCTCTGCTCTAGCCTGATAGCTACTTCGTTTGTTGGAGTCTCTCGCTCTAATTCCGAAAGGAAGGTGGGTGCGGGTGATTACAATGGATGGAGGGGCTGGGGTAATGGCGGGGGAAGGGGTAAGACATCACGAGGGAAATGGGGGAGGGGAGAGAAAAAGGGAGGAGTCTAGGGTTGAAGGACATGGCGAGGGAGGTAGTGAGCAAAGGGATTGGTGGTGGGATGAGGAGGGAGGGTTGGAGTAGGTAGAGCTAGGATAGGGAGAGGGAGGGGGAAGAGGGGGGGGTCTCACTTACCCTTGGAATGCAAACTGCTTCATAGTTATCTCGTGATTGAATTCCTCATCTAATCACTGTGTTACTCAACCATCAATCTGACTACTAATCTCATCATCTCATTATCATCCTAACTAACTTCTCTAACTAATATCCTAAGTTAAGTCTAAATACATTCTTGATCTTCCTTATTTTCAGAACCTGAAATCTCTCGTCTAACTAACATAAATGGTATTTTTATGTACCTAATTCTCTGTGATAGATTTCTGGATTTTTTAATTATTAAATTCCTTCTCTATCTTTAAGTATTTTTCACGATGGTTTTCTCGCGGTGATTTCTTAGTATTATATTTTATAGTTGGAAATCTTTTACTAAACAAAATTGGGGGCATTGTTTAATCTTGGTAATTGTGTGGTGTTCATTCTCTGTATTGAAATCAAAACATTATCAAATGGTATTGTAGAAACCTGGTCTTATAAATTTCTCCAATGTAATTTTTTTTGGTTCGAATGCCTGTTCCTGGTATTTATAGTATCCTCTCTGAGCATCGACGGTTTTTTCTGATGGATGGAAGGTGGAGTGAACAGGGGAGAGCTCCACTCTGTAGGGGCAGCTCAAGGTGGGAGGTGAAGCCCTGGAGGGGGTGCGAGCAGATTAAGTGGGTTGTCCTATTCTGGGGTTGGGGTGGGGGTACACATCCCAACGGGTGCAGATTAGGGTAAAAGGTGAGCAAAGGCATACTTTGGGAGAGAACTATATGCCTTTGTGGGATAAGACGGGAGAATGCGGGACTGTCCCAAGTTGGGGCTGAGATGGGATACCTGTAAACAGGGTAATCCGTTTCGGTGGAGGCAGCGCTGGGATAGGGTGGGTAGGAGGGGAGGGGGGAGATTAGTCTATGGAATAGGTGCTTCAGAATTCCGTAGTTTTCATACATGTTATATCAAGTTTTCTGGTGTTCTGTAATTCTTGGCAGCATTTGGCCTTCTTCCTCATTTGGGATATCGGATTTCAAAGACGGTCGAATGTGGACTGATATCTGCAGAGTTGCTTTGTTTTGTGCCCCTGGTTTGCCGATGCCAGAACGACGATGGCCGGGGCTGGGGCGTTGCCCTGTAACCTGCAAATGGCAGGAGTGTGAGGCCTTGTAGAGAGATCTGGGGTTTTGCTGAGGGAGGAAGACAATCCAGTGGCAAACCAGGGGGGGCTGCCTTGACAACCTATGGGTTCATAAATAGTCTAGGGGGCGAGAACATGTCAGCTATGGTAGACATTGCTTAGGATGACATTGTCTCTGAGATATAATGCCCTGGTATAGGGAGGGCAAGGAGTTGTTTTAGGATTAGGAGGCCAGAATGGTTGATATAACATAGTCTTCTATATTTTTTATATACTAATCATCATCATCATTAGTATGATCACAATTTACATAGAATCAGTAGAAGTTTATCACCATCATCATCATCATCATTATTATCATAATATGAGGGGCACTGAGCCCGGTTGTCAACAAGTTCGGTTTTGTCACTCTGGGTAGACTGTGAGGACCCCGACCTCAATCTTCTTATTGGTAATATCATCCTTCGGCATTGGGCCCGTTTTTTTTTTTTTTTTTTTTTTTTTTTTTTTTTTTTTTTTAAGAGGCAGACCACCACATTGTGTTGAAGGAGGTCGATCCACGCCCTACTTTAGGGCGGGAGGATAAGGATATTCCAAAAGTCCTCACCCCTCTGTTGTGTGCAAATTCTGACAAGGGAATGATGGTTCTAGCCTCACAAACGAATGACGGTCTTTTGGAAATGACCATCACAAAGACAATGGAACTCCAAAAAGAAGAAGATGACATGAGTTTTATTATCATGGCAAAATCACCTTCTCCCCAGCATCACCTTGACCTTCACCGCCAAGGTTTTCAATCGTTCTACTCATCCGTCACTCAGATTGAGGTAAATGGCTCCTACGAGTGTCATTTTTATACTACTTTCTCACCCTTCTCTCCCTACAGAGCTAGCTTTAAAAATTTAATAAACTGAAATAAAATAAAATAAAATAAACACAACAACTCTCATCACAAAATTCTGAAGGAACCAAAGGCGAAAACCTCAATAGGTTAACTCGTGCATAGAGGTCGGCGCATTACTTCAAGCGTTGTCACCGCGTCACTAATCTGGAACTCGTTTTTGCTCGGTGCCAAGTCCAAAAAGACCAGGTCCTTGCAGATTCTGATGAATTTGGCCCATAATTGCGCACAAGTGGGTATAACCTCTGCTGGTCCTGGAGGCTTCCCCTGTGGTTCCTGGCTCTTACCGCCCTCGGTGCAGACTTACGTCACTCCACGATTAATTCCAAAAATCCCGATACACACTCCGACACTAAATCGGATATCTGCCAACACTCCTTCCCGCAATCTTTGAGTTTTAACTCTTGTGCCCCGTTCATTGCTACGGGCCAGACTCCGTCTGTCGTTTTACACGTGCTCGGGCTGACCGGTCCCCATTCAGTCATAGGGAGTTACTCGCCCTGCGCATATCGTGCTACTTCTAGTATTCCCTGCCAGAAAGATGATCGGATCCTGGCGCTGCATCCAATGGAGCCCCGCCACCACTACTTTCGCTAGGTACTTGCTCTTTCTGAGCTCTTCACACAACGTGAGTATGTTGCAGCACGTCAGCCCCTCGTTATTCGAGTTCTGAGCAATGCGTAGAATCATGTTTGCGATTACCGCAAATTTACCCGACTGGGGTCCATATGAAGTGAAGTCTTTGTACGTACGAAATTGCAGTGGCTCATCCCCCCAAATTATTCCTGCATTTTTTAACTTGTGGGACATCAGCAGTACCTTGGCCCCACATACCATCATCCTGGTTTCTAGAAAATCCAATAGGCTGTTACCCGGGTCTGTTCGTTCAAGCACTAGGTCGTTCGGATAACATTTCGTCACGCTATCAAGATACCGTTCGTCTTTGGATGCCCCTTGCTCATCCGAGGTTCGAAACAAAACAATAATCAACAAGTCGTCAATATATCACTTACCCATAACAAGTCGCTTGTCCGCCCCCAAGGACTCGATAAACCGATTCTCAATCATCATGCACATCACACATGCGAGAGGCGGGCTCGCCCTGCCTCCCATGGGTATTCCCTTCTTTTGTCGAAGCATAGAATCGGAAACCAGGAAGTAAGTGTTTTCTAATTGAAATTCTGCTAACCCGATCAGCGTTTTTAATCGAACTGACTTCCAACCAGTTTCCCCGTGCGATTTTCCAAAGCGTGCTTCCTTTTTTCTTTGATTAACTCTGATCCATTTGATTGATTTGGAATGAAAGCGATCCACAATCCAAGCAACCGCCTTCTGAATCGCAGTGTGAGGAAGTTGGGTGAACATTTCTTGATGTCATAGGTGCGAGCTATGATACCAAGGTTTCCTTTCTTCACTTCCGGCAGCTCGTTGATCTTTGTAATTTCCTCGTTTAACTTGTCAATGACTCTCAAGTTAAAGTGCGGTTCTTTAACTCTACGGATGAGTTCATTCAAGGCAGTCGACAAAATGCCAGAGGCCACCTTGAACGGACTCATATAGGATGGTACAATAGGCCGCTTTTTGGATTTGTCTTTCTCTTTTGAGATGATGTATCCATGCTGCAAGTCTCCTTTATCGTCCCATCTTCCGATCTCAAGAAAACCCACCTTTTTATATTCCTCCTTGATTTTGGTAAAAACATCTTGTTTAGGCATAGGTACAGACTCGTAATTCTCATTCTCAAGAAACATCTTCCTTAGACCGGCTTCATAAGACAGGGGGCATTCAAGCCATGTCTCACTTATGTTCCGGTCTAAAGGGGATCTAACAAGGCCTTCAAGTGCTTGTTGTACCCCTTTCACATACTCACACAACACACTCCCTTCCGGCATTTTTTCTCCTGGACATGATACCAGACGGTAATCAATACGTATCTGGGGATATGCCACGCCCTTTGTCTGCAAACACTCAATGGCATTATTACATGCGAGGTTAAGCGCTTCCCTGGATGCCAAAGAACCAGGAAACGGAACATTTTTGGCGTTAAACAAAAACGGATGCATCCCCTCCACCTCACTGAGTTTCACCGCAACATGCCTATTGACTTTAGGCAAGTCAAAGTCTGCGCAGACACAGTTAAAACAGGACTGTCGTGCGTATGACTTATGATTATGCAGAAGATCCCCGACAGATTTGGCTTTAAGCCAAACTGCCTTTGTTCTCCTTGCGGGTTAGTAGGTTACCTAGTGATTGTGGTCGAATGGAATCTGAAATCCAAGATTTTACTTCCATTTCAACCTTCCTTTTATCAATTGCTGTACAAAATGGTAACTTAACAACCACATTCACACGAGGGTTAATACCAAATTTTCTCTTGAAAATATTTGTGAGGACCCCGCGGATGATCTGCCTGCCCCAATGCTGGTTCACTGTTTTAACCGCGTTGTTCAGCTCAATGAGTTGCGATAAATCTAGTTTATACAAGTCACGACGTTTCCACGGTGCTCTGAGAAGTGCCACAAGCTCATGTTTCAACAGATCGGTTTTGGTTTTAGTGCGGATTATTTCGACAATCTGCATATCTCCACCATGCTCAATAGCCGTCTTCGCATCACCTCTCCACGGATCTCCACTTTAGAAAACCCAAGCAGCAACACAACCAAACGCCACGCCCTTAACCATCTCCCACCACTTCCGTTTGAGATTATAATCTCTTTCTTCACTTTGCCTTTACTAATAAGTTTAAAGATTTTGAGCAGATCTGGTTCATGTCTTATTTCAACAACTGGGCAATCAAAAAACAATGGCTCAACAATATCCGTGGCAGGCAACTGCCTACATAGTTGTGACTTCTTCTTCCCACGCGTTCTTCGTGCTTTTTTCCCACACTTTGTGTCACTCGCGTTCAATCCGGGGTTACAGTCGCTAATGACTGTCTGTTCCATAGTATCTATCATCAACCCATCCCCGAAGCAAATCGGTATCGGGACGTAATGCTCAGCACCAACTTTCAGTGACCACACATGGATTTTTTGCTTGATGATGCCCTTGACAGCTTTGAAGTGCTCAGACCATCGCTCTCGCAGTATGCGGGTGGTCTTCCCTACATACACAGCCTTATGACATAGTGACATGAGTACATACACACACTCACGCCCTTCTAACAGACTATTCCATGCACTACTAGGCATTCTGAGCCAGAATCGTAAGTACACCCGCCCCCATGCTATCTCGTTTCTAAGGCAAGCAAGCAGGATGACAAGGACGTGGATTCAATCGAGAAGCCCTCGTGTAGATCTGCAACGCCCTTCAGTTTTCTGATTCGATTCGCTGCGCGGCGTAATGCACGAAGGGAGCCCCAACTCAGTTTCCCTTGACCGGATCGTCAGGTAATGTACCAGTCCCAGTGGACCGTGTCAGCGTGGAAGACTCTGCGGTATCGAGCGCATCGGTCCCGCACGGGGACCCTCCCCACCGCGTCACACAGGATTTGGCAGGACTTGTCACGAAGAGCGTTTGCCGCTCCGGCCGAGTGCGCCAGCCGTACCTCTCGCCAGCCCCTACGACACGACAGGGTCACGCGAGGCACCGCTTAGTAACGCTTACCTCCACCTGCGGGAGTTGTCACCATCCCTTAGGTGAGCGTATCCCCGTCGAGCTACTGAACCACATGCGAAAGCTTTCCGTATACAATTGCAGAGGTGGCCCAGCCGAGGGCGTTTCTCGCTTGCTGTAGCATAGGGGGTACTTACGGTCGAACGCCCAAAATCGAACCCGCACACGAACCGACTCACGGGGGGGCTGAAGTCCCAAGCGCGACCCGGCGTCAGTCGACTAGGACGCACCCTACACACCACACGTTACGCCACAACACTCACACTCACCACGCATAACACATGGACACGCACAAAACAACCACTACAAACAACACCACGACACAACAATACTCCTAGTCCCTTCTGTATCCGACCCATAACTCTATGCGGCAAGAATCAGATAGGTATCGCGCGCTGGATTTCTGTATAAGAGTCGTGCGAGCGCATGACCTTCTCACATCGACCAGCCATGCGGGCATACGCGGTAACTATCGCGTTGATGGGGTACTATAAGGTACTCATAGCCTCGCGGCCCTTGATAATCTCGAGGGTCGCGTTCGACACTCAAGTATCGGCTTACAGGCGCTTTGAGTGGTAATCTCTCGACGCCAGACAACCGCCATGTGCGGTTGAATACCACACCCTCTTCTGCACCCTGTGCAGAGGGGTGGAGTAGACAACTTTAGGGCTGTCGTGGTAGCCAAAATCAAGGGGTTTGACTTTGACGGCTACCACGGACTACAACGTCCAACTATAAACTCGAAAAGAAAAAGCAACCATTGATAAAAGAGACTCCGCTTGACCCATAACTTTTCGTAGCGGAAGTCGGTAACTGTCGTGCGCGAGGTTTAGTATAAGATCCCGTGGACGCCAGACCTACGCCTACCGAGTTGCAATGCAGCCCTACCCAGGAAGTCGCGATGACAGCGCATTGCCCATACCCAAATGGCCTTATCTGAGCCGCGGGGTCGCCTTCGACGCTCAGGCGTCAGCTGAAGTGCGCGCTAAGGGGGACAACCCTTTAGCGAGCGCCAAACCGGCCTGAAGTGCGCGCTAAGGGGGCCTTACCATCTCCTGCACCCTTAGGTGTCCCTAAGGGCGCGGGGTAAGATGGTCCCTAGGGCAGGAAGGAATTCGGTGCGGTGGTGAGTTGTCTGGCGCATCACCAGCGATACGCTAGCCCTTCCGCAAGGAAAAGAAACAACTTTATCGTTCCACCAAAATAACTTTCAACAAGGAAAAGAAACAATACCTGAAACCCGGGGCGTCCTGGACAGGGACCATCGTATTGCCGGCTCGGGGCTGACGTCTGACCAAGAATTCTTCAAGAAAGGTAGAGGGGGTCATCCCCTCCCTTCCATTCATCCCAACCCTTGATTAGGTCCTTAGTACGCGGGCACTTCAGGCCACGCTAATACCCCGTCCTGATACATATATATATATATATATACGTACATCTATATATATATATATAGGGGAATAGATATGTGACGATCACATCTCACAATCACAATGAGACTTCTCATAGCCATACATATATGTGAGATCGCGTAGTCCAATCCAATAATTCGAGCCACAGACCACACCTTCAATCACATTAAAGAGTCACACAAAAGTCCACGCACTACACAGAGTCAACTCCAACCAATTTGCATACTCATACCCCTTTGCTTTAGCCATGCAAGCCCCAACCTACAGCCAACCAACCATAATTAAATACTCAGTACCTTTGTTAAATGACCATTCAATAAAAGTCCTGGTGAAACCATAACAAGACAATAAAATCACCAGGGCTAAAGCCTTTTTAGGTTGAGTATTGAGAGTGAATTGGGGTTGAGTCGTAAACCAACGAATTGACAACCGACCTGTTATCAGTGATAACGGAAAAGTAATCCTTTTGAAGGAACAGGCTGAACASATCAAGCCTTCAAGCRAAASCACGRAAACCTGCATCACARTATAGGCCAAAGAAAGGTACTACTTATGTTTATGCCAAGGGGAGAATACTCCCCAAGTGGTAACCTAGCTCCTCTACCAGTACCAAGTCACTGACCATCTCCCCTAACCAGGATGGATCTACTGGGTAGCTCCTAGCTGAAAAATATTCTAACTCCTCAAGTTCTACAAAATTTCAGCAGCGCTTCCCGTAGGAAAAGTGTTTTTTCAGAATTTCTACAAGCTCAAAAAATGACCAACTCTTTCAGATTTGTAGAAATTTTGGCAGCGCTTCCCGTAGGAACAGGAGGCTGTCAAGATTTATACAAGGCTGAAAGACAGAAAGACAAAGCAAGCTATACTTGGGATTATCTTCTGACATCTGCTTGATGGTTCGGGATCAATGATAGCATGCACAACCTTTCGATGAGATTGTGAGTTAGCCCTGATCCTAACTCCTTAGCAGGGTCAGTCCTATCTTCATCCCAAGTTCTCCCTCCCATCATCCATCTCATCTACCTATGGCTCCAACACTTGGCGAGCGTCTAAAGCAACTAGCCTATTGAAACAGACGCCCCAGAGAGAGAGCCCACAAGCATGCATAAACAAACATCTCTCACAATCCCACATCGATTTGCCCAAGTAGTTTATTAGATCATTCAGTTGTTTTCCCTTAGTAACCCCCCTTACTTATGACATAGGATCAAACAAGGCCCTAACTTAAGGGTATGTCAAACCTGCCTACCCTAGGGTGTATCCAACATTGTATACATAACGCATACGACCAAACTGCCCTACCCTAGGGTACGCCTGGTTTCTGCCAACCCAACGACATGAAGCATAGGACCAAACTGTCCTAACCCTTAGGGTACCCTGTCTGCCTTATACAAGGTTACATATGGCATAACATAAGACCATCCCTACCCTAGGGTACGTTTAATTTGCCTGAACATAGGTACAAACGACAAAAAGTCGGACCACCCTACCCTAGGGTAAGTCCTACTTACATCACATCAACGACAAAAGCATACCACTAGGCGGCCCTAACCCTTAGGGTACGCCTAGTTAGTCATACAACAGGTAATATGATATAGACACTTGCGCAAACATTACGTTTTTCCTTCTCTTGCTAGGCAGTCGATCGAACCTTTCCAACAAATGGAACTTCCGATCCGCCTTCTTCGTTTAGAAGGGAAAATAAAACAGATTTATACTAATACTCTGCTCCTTAGTGTTATCATGAACATACAACTGAACCGCCCTACCCTATGGTACGTTCAGTCTGCCCAGTTACTTTCTTTTTATTCTTCATATATTTCCCTTCTTCTTTAGTGCTACCTGACTTATTGACTGTTTTTCCCTACCCTAGGGTGCCTTGTCTGTCAGAAGTATAAGTTCAAAATAGTATGCGTATCAAGTTTTATACTTTGGTTGACGAATTGATTCATGGCTCATGGCTAAGCCGCCCTACCCTAGGGTACGCTTAGTTTTATGCCCTTTGATCCCTCAAAAGAAACATACTTCTCAACTCATTAACATAAATACCAGGATTCTGAGCCTTCCCTACCCTAGGGTGCCCTTCCTCGTGTTCAGAAACCCCAAAACAAACATCGATTGACCCATCCTACCCTAGGTGGGACCAGCCATAAAGTCATTCACACAGCCCAACAAACATCAATAAAACATAGCACTGAGCCCACATCCACTCGGAGGAGTTCAGCCTTGGGTTGACCCGGTCAAAGCATGCAAAACGCCTTCACCCCACATTCCCCCAGTTCATTCTGTCTGACTTTACTCAATGAATATCTGATCTCTCATACATACTTGTTAATTTAGCCTTTTCAACAACATGTCATAACAAAAGATAAAAGTAATAACCTTCCATAATTATGTTCTCAGGTAGCCCAAGGGAATAATGTAGTTAGGGGAAGGGATCACATGCGTAAGACGAAATTATACCTGAGTGTTCCCTGCCTCCAGAACCCCGCCTGGGCTCCGGCAGAGCTCCCGCAATCGGTGGGGCAACCTCCTACAGAGGCCTTGATGCGGACCTACGGGTTGCAATCCCGCCTGCCGCCTTCCTCTCGTAACCTCAGACTAGATTTAGAGTAAGAAGGCCAGAGGTAGAAAGTTCAGACTCTCGAGATACAGGAGTGGGCTAACTCAACTCACGTGAGAGGGCCTTGTAATCTAGATGCGCATGAGGGCCCCGCAATGATGGCCAGAAATCGCAGTAGAAGAGTCAAAGCGTCCAGAACATAGAGAACCAACATCCTGACTGACCTCCGAGTCGCAGCGATAACCCCCCCTTTCTAAGCTTGGTCTCTCCTTAGATCAAACCACTGGTATGTAGCCTAGAAAGGGCCATGTTCGAATAGAACACACCCCCGTGCCCTATTCGGATACAGGCTATAACAGTCTGACACAGTTACTTGTAAACCCAGACATGCAGAAGTAAAGGTCCACAGCTGCGCAAGAGAACCTATCAGTAGTAGTATAGAGTTACTGCAACAATGCGTAAATAGCGAGGCACGATCAACAATCTCCTGCAAGACAACGTAATAGTAACGCAGCCAGTATGCAGCGTACGTAGAAAATAACAATACATGGCAACAGCCGGAGGAGACTTAGTCACTTAATTAGTGCTGGCCTCATTGCGCTCAGGCACAGTTCGGAGTGCACCATAATGGCGCGCAATAGCACGACGCAGTTTGCAAGGCGTGGTGAGACACAATGGTACACAATGGATGTATGATAACTGCACAAGAATACGCAACAACCATTTAACCATACTGCGTTGTCATCACCATAAAGCCGGACGCCGTATATTGCAATACACACTGTGCCCCAACGTCATAGCAGCCACATGCTCAACAAAAACTCAGTAATCGTGCACAACCAAAGTGGAGTGTGCAGCAGCTTGCAGGGGAAACCCACCCGTATGCTCAGCAAGCTCAGCATCTTGAGGGTGCCAGCCGACCGTAGCTACAGACCTCCGCCCACACATTCAACGACGAACTCTTAGCCTGCCGATCATTGCTGTGTTTGGACCTGATGACTTTCCACCAGCCATCCACCACCACCCTTAGAACCAAGAAACGAGCTCTTGATCTGTCAATCCTTGCTATGTCTGCAACCGGTGAGCTCTCCCGTGTGCCTATTTAGCAGACTGAGGTCTCGCTCGTTACCAGACTTAACCAGACAGGTCACTCCACCAACTAAGAACGAGGACGCATTCGACTGCCATCCCAGCCAGGTACGTGTAGAACAAACCATATATCTTCCTGCTCATGCCAACAGGTATGTCTCGGCAAAGACCTCTCTCCACTTTTTCCTTGAATCCTCCTCTCTCCTTCGATCCCTCCCACTGTGTATATGTGTGTATGTCGTGCGTCCGTGTCTGCGTTGTTCGTACCGGTTATCTACTGACTAAGAGCGCCTCATAACCGAGCATGAAGATAGACACCTGGGTGTCGAGTATGAATGCGAGCACCTAGGCTCCTCTGCCAGTCGGCAGTCATCCCCACCACAATGATCACCCCGGTAACGACTACGGCCACAACGAACAGCGCAGACACGCTTAAAACATTTCTACCATGCTCGGTATTGAGCAGTACGAGCAGCAATGGCGAGTTGATAGGAACTGCAGTTTAAGCCAGTGTAGGAAACAACCACCACGAGCTAGGCGGCAAGGCTCTCGACCATATCAAACGCAACGAGCACTACTGGCGACGATGAAGGGGATCACCACGTAAATGGCCTGGCACTGTAGTTCGACTTTCGGTTCACCCCGTACCGACGCCGAGGTGAGCTCTCTCTCCCTCTCTCTCTTTCTTCTCTCTCTGCGTGCGCACCTTACTCCAGAAGACAGTTCCTTGTCTGAGCATGGGTAAAATTGAGAATGCATCTTTCGCTAGGACACGGTAAGATACAATGCCTTTTTGAAGTTCCTTTCTTCGGGCGCAGTTCTTACTGCCAAAATCGACTGATCTACCTACTAACTTCCGAGTTCGACTCGTTCATCAGATTCGCCCACTCTTAAATCCTTGTCTTGGCCGTTACCCCACTCGATTCTATCAAGAATCGAGTGACATCTCGACCTCTTTGTCCCGTTATTCTCCCCTCTGTCATAGTTTTCACGCACTTCAAAACTTGCTTAACTCTAATCCTACTAATCCTTATCTAAAACTAACTCCAGAATCGGACTCGCCTGGGGTCAAAACCCCAAGATCGACTCCTCCCCCGCCCGATCCTGCTAAGGATTGAGCGAGCCCGACACTATCCCCTGCGCCTCACTTCGTCTCCCCGCCATCTCCGCCATCTTCATCCATCCACTAACGCCGCCTCTACTAGTCTATCTTCCAAACTAGCTTCACCACTACGCTCGCCCGGCCCCCGAACCTCCATAACATCCCTTCCCTCGCTCGATTCCGATAGGTACCGAGTGTTCTATGCTTCACTAGCTGCGCCGAATCCGCCATCCCGCCATAGTGTTGTCTTCTTCATTCCCAACCTCCCATCGTACCTGGCTCACTTCATCGTCCCGGTTCAGTCCCCCTCTCATTGCTTCGTTCAACCTCAACTCCTTCCAGCCTGATAGCGCTTAGCCGCGGCCTGTCGGAGCCTCCTCTCCCCCGACTAATACGCCTCCGCACTCGTGACTCTCCGCCCTCTTCTTAGCTTCTGACGCCCCTCTCCCTACCGATCTGCCAGCGCCTTAGCGCAACGACCTCCCTCACTGCCCCGACCAGCTTTGAGAAACCTTCCCCGAACGGACCAGCTACTAGACGGGTCGATTAGTCGCTCGCCCTTATACTCAGGTCCGACGAACGATTTGCACGCCAGACTCACTGCTGCCTCCTCTCAGCCCGACGAGCGTTTTGCTCGGCAGTGCTGCAAGTCCCCCACAACGCTCCGGGCATACCGCGCACGGGCCCTGCCCCTCTTGACGGCTAGGTTCATACGAGCGTAGCATGCTACTACGCGTGAGTCAACCCTGCGCACTGGGCATGCTAACCTTCTCTGTATCGTTCCAATTTTAACAGATGTCCCGAAGGACTGGGACCCAGGCCTGTGCTCCCACAGTTCAGTGGTGTATCCACTAAACGAGGCTTTTGGCCCTCACGGTCGGTCCCAGGACTGGTACCGGGTCTCGTCCCAGATAGAAAAAATAGGAAAAAAATACTAACAACAAATAAAAAATATGAAAAACTCAGAGATAAACGAAAGAAAAACGGATGCGGGAGAGGACCGTTGGAACTAGGTCCTTTCCTATAGGCCCGCGGCCGACTCCCCTTAGTAAAACCAAGGGGGATAGTCCCGCAGGACCCTCAACCCCTTGATTCACTCCAAGGTCCGCTCCTCCGCTGCTCCGCTACTCGCTGCTGGCCTCGATCCCAGGATCCTCCTGATAACAGTTCAGTGACATAACCTTTAGGGCTAAGCCCAAGCCTGGATACAGCAGGCGCATCCCTCTATATAAAGAGTAATGGTAGCATGCCCCGGCTTACAAGGGTGTGCCAAGGCCACCGCTTGGCTAATCTCCCTGCACCCGGGGCCTTGTAATGCCGTGGCCACGGCCCAGGGCTCTCATAGCCTGCCATGAGCGCCCTTTCACCGCCCCTTTGATAACCCCGACTTCTATTCTACCCCGTGCCATCCTTACTTAGCCCCAGTGGCGGGTCCTTTTACCGACGATGCATGGCCAACCCAGTGCCTGCGAAACCTCACACGGTGCGACCCTGAGACGTCGGCCCCTAGTGCGTCAAACAATATTCTCATTTGGTCACAGCCTTACCTAGTCACGAGACGCTGCCCGCATAGTGCCGCGCGGAGGCCACTGCTTGCGTCTATGGTTCCTATACGCCGGCCCTTGCTGTATGAAGGGGTAAGTTTCTCCCTTTGGCTACCGTCGCACATGCAGCCCAAGTGTGTCGTTACCTAGCAAATCTACTTCCGATGGCACATGCCGTATGAACGCAGGTGCACCATGGTCAACTCAACATAAGGAACAACCTTTCCTAGTCTTAATCAAAGCCAAAATTTCCGCCGGCAGACACGCCGATCCTATAGCATCAAGAACAAATCATCACGCATGCCTCAAAACTGCGCGCCCACACACCTTGCTCCCCGTCAACAATTCAGTCAACGCGAACCAAACACGACCGCACCTCCGCACGGTATACTCAAATTCTTAACAACCCTTATTTTCTGTCACTTGCAAAAACCAGGGCGGATACCCTTGTAAGGGTATTCGTGCTGACAACTTACCGGACCTTATTGAGCGACGTCCCCGTCGCGTCGAATAATGAAAACTATCAATTCGGCCATAACTCCAAATGCTGACGAGAAAAGAACCAATCCGATTGGCCGACTGACTCCGTTCGAGTGTTTAACAGACAGTACCCAACATGTCTCGCTGCTGCCAGGGTTTGAACCTGGGTCCCCTGCAAACGCGGGTGTACTAGATCAGTACTACAACGTAAAGTTCATGCTGAGTAGTTGCTGATAATTCTCTCCCTTTGTCCTAGACATCTGCCGGTTCATCGTTGGGTGTCCTGTTTAGTCATCGTCCCGCGTACGGGGTCATAACTTAGGACGCGGGCCCTAACCTAGACCTATCAAATGCATTATAGCCTTTCTCACAAAATATTCACAAAAATATATAACTCTTATCACAGATCTCTCCTGCAGTCTAGTACAATAGAGTCAGGTCTCCATCTTGGCCCACCATAGCCTGGTTGATCGAGCCAGGTCTACGGCCCGTCCCGTTGTTATTTTAGCAACGGTACCCTCGTTGGTTATACAACGATGGGCGATTCTCCTGATAAATCATACTATAAGGACTCACAAAAAATACGACTCGACTCTTATCCCTCCGACATCCCACGACAATACGACTCTCTGAGGCGGCCACACCCCTCAAGCCTTACCCTTTGGCGAGACGTGGGCCCGCTGCCAGGTTGCGCCGGTCAGCAGCCAACGCTAGGGGTTGCACCCTAGTGATGTCAGATTAACCCCTAGCTGGGTCTCACATACATGTCTTAAGATTAGCATCATAGTGACTGGACGGTGTGTCGCAATAACCTCAGGCCTACTGCGGGACTACGCAAAGGTCTGACTCACTCAAAGGCACAGCGCCCTCTCCAAAACCCAAAAAAAAACCACCGCCAGATTCACAGGGTTGTGGCCTCCCACTTGATCAGAGTAAAGCAGACCACGCATCTTACAGACGTCTCTCAAAATTTCACCAATTTGCGACCTTCCAAACTTTCACCAAAATAATAATTTGTCTTGGTCTCTCTCGTCAGACTTTATCATCCAACTGCTTTCCATGCCATTTCAAATCATTTAACCACCTTCCACTTTTGAAGGGGACTCACTCATAAAATCTCACAACCACCTCCCTCATGGAGGGTAATCAACCATAAACACTCATTACTGAGAGACCAACTTATGGGTACTCTCCACAACTCAACAAATAACATTCGGCATGGACAAGCATTTGAGTCTCAAAAGACTCATGAATCCCTTGGGATTCTCACACATTCTCACAAAACGAACCGCGCTCCTCTTTCTTATACTCGAGCCTATTACATGTTCATAGGCAGATTGCGCGAGTATACCAAAGAGTAGACAGCTTACCCATTTTGCATTCACAACAACGCACGAGGTGCATCCTGTACACCTCTTACACAAAAAGTCATCATACATCATGATAAATCCACACATGTGAGAGTGATAGTGATTGTCACACAGAGAGATAGTCTCAAGTCGTTATTATATGTACGGTCGGGATATCCCGAATCAAGGGAACAAAAATAGCCTTAAGGTCTCGCATGCACTTAGAGTTGAACAACATCAACTCAAAGATGCGCAGGGTAATCCCTATATCACCAATATACTCAACGTTGGGGAAGGATCCCAACTCAAAAAAGGAATCAGGAATGACCATAATATTACGTAGTATCCCGCAAAAGCATCACGACCTCGATAGCCGAAATCGAAAGATGGTCTTAGTCAGCATACTATCACAGAGGTTTCCTCAAAGAAAACTCTCAGGCTTGACTCGGAAATCATACGTATCATGAAATCAGTACTCATTTAAACTCAATGAGTTAGAGCTCAACATCACCCTAATCCCAACATTTATATGCACCTAGTCTGACCACACCACACTCTGAGTTAGGGAATTCAACACTCACACTAAGACCATCTCCTAGATACCCCATGCCACTCACATTTGTACAACTATCTGTTAGGGTTATACTTCTGAGTCAGCCTGCCTTGTCAGATCCTTACCGGACCTTATTGCTAAATCCTCAATCCCCCTTTACTTCTAATGACGGTCATACAACTGAGTTCTCTTTACTCGTGAATCCAACTTATTTAATTCTCCAAATCTTTCTTATACAATCCTCAAACCCCTCTACCGTAATCAACGGGTTATGCATGACGCTTTAACTTCCCTTTTATTGGTGCTTCCACCTATGGTTTCGTTGACACTCATCACGACCTCCAGCGCCTCGTCTGCCTCCTTCACGGGCTCCATTGCTACCACGCCTGCCACCCCCTCGACCTCGTCCAATACCTTGCCCTCACCCACCCTCGCTTGCTACACTGCCCTGTGATGCTCGCTGTGTTGGTAGATGGGGCGACCCTAAGAACTGGGCTTCGTTCGTTGGAGGTCCTAGCGGTATCAAGTTCGTCGGCGGGTCGACACGAGGCCAATATTGGCTTATAGGGTCCTGACCACCTAGTGTCCCAGGCATGTACATAGGCCATGGGCCCATTGGATTGCATGGCGCCCACCACCTATATGATGTCGGTCCGAGCTCAATCGGTGTAAGACTATTCCCTTGCCCTTGTGGAGCAGTCGTCGCATGTCGTGAACACTGCCCCTTTCCATTACCTTGACCACCCTTGGCCAGGTTTCTGGCCTTCCGCTGAGCCTTCGTGAGCTTAGGAGGCTCATGCTCCTTTTCTTCCCTAACTATCCCCTTACCTCCTTCCCTCTCTTGAACGCCAGACCACATTTTGTGAACCTTCACGAGGTGGGAAGGACCTTGGTCGCCATCTACCCTCTCCTTTCCTTTCCCACCAATTGGCTCACTTGACATTTCTTCCGAGATTTTCCGCTTGCCTTTCCTGGCCTCCTCTAGTCGTATCACCATTTTTTCCAATATCCCCATCTGTCTTTGTATGCCACTTAGTTCGCCTTGTAGTTGTGGATTCTCTATTACTTGCATAGGGCTACCACAACGTTGACTCTCCAGTCGGTCTTCTGAAAATCTTAATCTTAAAACATTTTCCAGTTCGTCCCAAGTTCATGCCCTCAACATGAGGATATATATCTCCTCACTCAACTCCTCACATACGAATAATGGCAACATGTTGCACATTGCTTCTTCGTCTCACATCTTCACGAGGCTAAGGTTATGGTAGTCGCGCAGGAAGTCGGACAAATTTCTTCCTCGAAACAGCAGGGCCCGGAGATCTGGGGCCATCGAGTCGTGCACCGACTCATGTAGTAGCACCTTCGTGAGGCATGAGCTCCTCCAAAGCAGGATCTTGGCCAAACCATTATCTTCAGCCATGATGTTTTAATTGGCCTGGCATATATGACAAGCAACGAAACATCAGGTTGTAGCCCGAGATGCTCAAAACAAATAGGGGCAAATAACATTGTCAATACCAAATCACACTAGCCCTTTCATTGCCCGTCTGACAAGGCTTTAAACACCAGTTATCCTTGGTCTAACCGTACGGATACAATGGGGAATATACAACCTACGCAAATATAGAGTCCTTAAAACAAGCAATAGATTGATAGCAGAAGCTATTACAACTGCTACTAGTCACTGTGCTTGTATTTGATAGTAAGGTAGTCATAGACGAGTCTCTAAGAATTTCGGTCAAATGATGGACGCGCTTACTAATTATAAAGGCATCCTCTATTGACATGCTGTTGCTCGAAGCTCACTCCAATCTTCAACCTTCTCATCCGGCTCATGGGTGCAGGCATAGGCGTCTACAATATTGGCCATATTTCGAAGCCCTTGACTAGGGGGTAAAAACCTTAAGTCTACGTACAGGCCGTATATCATCTCACACGTGTAGCACCTATACCCCCATTCTCCCGTCCTGAAAGCGGCTTCTGCTGCTGCCTCTATCCTTGCTCGTCCCCCGAAAAACTCTTCTACGAGGAAGTCGGGCAGGACGGCGCGTAACGGCGTTGAAGGAAGCACAAACTCACTGGCCCACTTGACCTCTATATGGGTAAAAACCTGCTCTTCTCCTTCATGAAACCTTTCTCTTGCCCATTTCGTTGCAGCTGCTTCAATTATCCTTAAAGGTCTTGCGAGCAGACTCCCATGCCCAAGTGTCAGTTCAATCTCATGCTTTACCCAAAATGATGATGGTGCGTACAGGGTCGCTCTCACAATCGCACCGCCTTGATCATCATCAAAACCAGATTCAATCCAGACAAAGGTATCATTACCCAGCAATATGCCCCACCAGGAGGAGAGATATTCTCTCTCCTTGACTCGCCTAAGCAAAGATATCTGGAGTCCATCCCCTCTTTCAAATGGCCAGGTCATATTGGGATTCTCCTCAACATATGGCATCTCAATTTGCCTTTGTTTGGTCCGGATTCTGCCCATCACGAACAACGTTCAACATACGCCTTCCGTTATTATGCTGAAACCCTCCTTGTACAAAACTTCAAAGTATCGTTTACTAAACTTCGTTCATTCCAGCGTTTTACGATCACCCATCCTAAATGAAAATAAATAGCAATAACACTTTGCAATAATAATACCCTTGCAAATGTCTAAACTCGTAACAAACATTACCAGTGGAAGTAATATAGTACTTTATTGAGTAAACAAATAAGCACCATGTATAACTTTAATGACCAACCAAATTTATGCATATGGAACACAAGGGAAAAAAACTATAATTATAACAACTAATACCATGCTAAGGTCAAAATGCAATTTGCCAATAATAAGCGTCCTCAGATACATTAATAATGGGAGCATTAAACTCTACTCCCTGGCTTTGACAAAAGTATATTATGTCGAGGGGCAGTGTAACCCTTTCTCAAAGGGATAACATCTTATTTCCTGAGCCCCGCTCAAGGATCAAGCCTCATTGCATCTCCCTCCGATTCCAGCACTTGCCCCTTGCTAACCCTTGCCAATAAGGTAGTCAACCTCACCATACATACTCCAGGATACATTGTCCCTTCGCAGGCAAATGAACCCACTTGACACAAAGAATAGTTGGGGATTCACCCCCTACCACTCTGTGGCGGGCAGTAGCTGTCTCCCTTAAAGGCCATAATCTGATAAGGTTCAAACACTTTCCTCCTATTCAGTAGTAGTGTAGTTATTTTATCACAAGGATTAGATGACAACACCCCACTATGGACCAAGAACAAGTTCCGGCGTGGGTCTCACTACCACCTTCAAGACTAGATTATGATTTTTTCAAAGTCATCTTTCAGGGAACAATAACATAGGGTTGCAACTTTCTTGGGGTACATTTCACATATTGGTCATTTTCTCGTGAAATTTACTTTCTCAAGGACTTGGTCACTTCATTCACCTCCGAATTCGCATCGCACGTGGATTCTATATAATTTCTAACCCCTTTTAAAAGATCAATCTACGCATACAGATTCAAAAACAAAATAGATATAAATGAATAATTCAGATAAACACAGATCGAATGGATTATACATAAGTAGAATAAAATTAGACAGCCGACACATGCAGCTAGTCATAGATGAATAAGGCTCAGATAAATAGCATCAAGCACATAATCTCATATAAGTCGACATTTAAATATGCTTACTTTAAAAGAAAAATTTTGATGCAAATGGATGAATTGCATAGATAGACTGAAAAGTATAATCTCAACATGATAAACTCAAATGCTTAAATAGATAGAATGTTTTATGACTTTTCCTCACGAGAGTCCTTAGATAAGAAGAAAATACCTCTTTCTTAGCCATGTTGTTTCCTATCACTAGCGTACTGTGATACTGCCATGACAACTTAGGCGGCTCATCGACTATGTTAAAGTACCCAAGATCCTTGCTTGGGTAACTGAATATGCAGAGTCGCATCAAATGCGAACGACAATCAATCTACGACATTAGATACGCAGAACATCGTTCGTATTACTCTATGGCACCTCAACCGCAAATGTATAAACTGCAATTGCAACTACAAAATAACAACCAGAAACAGCAACAAGAAAACGGCAATCTGAAACAACTGTTCCAAGCGGCAATCAACTCAATAGCCTTTTCTTACCCGGATCATCCAAAAGACACCCGCCTCAAGTTGGGTAAACTGACGTAGCGAGAGACCAGTGAGAATATGGACCGCTGCAACACAGTTAAAGTCTCTTGCTCACTGGATCAGAGCACTGCGGAGACCTGGAGGCAGAATGCGGTGGAGGAATACAATCTACAAACTACTATGATGATGGAACATGCACTGACCCTTGTGAGGGATCATATAAAAATAGAGTACACATACTACCTGCATGATAAGAACGGCAGGCTCTGTGCCATCATAACTTTTATGGGCACTATTGAGGAAGCAAGGAGGACTGATAGCAGCCATCAGTGAGCGTTTAGTCTCTGAACCAGAACGCCTCACTTATCCGGACATTCAGCAATCACCTAATCAGCAATCAATCATCAGCAATCAGTCATTAGTGATGAGTTTCTAGCAACCAGTTTCCAGTAATCAGTTTTCTGCGATCAGCTTAGTAACCAGTTCTCCGGGACCATCTGGTCGGTTTGCATTGACAGGAGTACTCATGAGCACAATTCAGTCTACGCCGGTCAGTGAGTCAGTGCTGGCCAGCCTCAACCGGTTTTCATGCAAAGAGGCAATCCGTTATCAGTATGTTAGTGCCATTGGTTTCAGACAGGGAGATTTCTCAATCTTCATTGTCCAGACCAGTTTTGCTGATGACACCATCCACGACCTGAGGCCTTACTTGAAGAAAGGCAAGGAGGCTCATGAGCTTTTTGATCCAGTCTGGATCTAAGCCACCGAGTACCTTGAGCAGAGAGAGAGGGAGCTCGATGAGAGTGGCACTACATTGATCCGCAGCTTCGGGTCGATGCTTTATACTGACTATCCTAGGCCTCCAGTCCCTTCTCTTCTCACCGATGGCACGAGTTGGTTGGATGTGATTGGTTTGGCAAAAAGGTACATCTCTCCGGCGGTGATCGACGTTGAGGCGCTGACCGAGCCCACCGAGTATCCCTATCTCAGACGAGGAGTCTTCTCATTGGACGGACTGCCTACTTTGTGGGAGGAGTTTTGCTCCATGGTTAACTACCGTTTCATGTGCCTTGGATGGTCGTGCTAAGAGCTTGTTGGCTACAGGTGGCATTTTGTCACAAAGCCTAAGTCTCAGATTGTACAAGGGCGTGGGTCTCGGCACCAGAAAATATCAGTTCAAAGAGATTGAAAGAGACTGACCAGAGGGATGAGTGAGGACTCTTTAGAGGTGCTGACCACGCTCGTCTATGTGTACTTTCTGAGATTATTATGAGTTTTCATTCTTCCCTCACTCAATTGCCCCTGTCTTTCCTCGATTCGGTCAGTCTTATTTTCTGCATTATTCTTGCTTGATGATTGCCTCCGTGGATGTTTTGTCACACTTCTCAAAATCAGAATGACACAATTGATGTATGCATAGCACCCCATAATTTCTATGATTATTTACTTGCATGATGTCCAACTGTCCCGAATCAAAATAAAAGATTCCTGAAACCGGGGACCGGTGAAGACTGTAATTGAAGGGTCTCGCTCGAAGCCGGACGCACACAACAGAAAGGGATTTACATTATTTAATTTATTTATTTACTGCAACCACATACAAAATCCTGCGTGACAGCCTATTGGCCTTCCGGTCGCTTGAAGTGGCCTGAGTGGAAAAAGTGCGACACCGCGAGGACCCGAGAGAGGGGTGAGCAGTGCCTGGAAGGAGTGATCCGAGCCACTGTGGAAGGGCCTTTGTAGTAGCCCACCTGTGGAACCCCTCTCCACTTCGGTCTTCAAAGTTCTCATTTGGATATTTGCTACCACCCCAAGACCATTGTGGGGCCCGTGGAAGGGTGGATTAGATCCAGGTGGCCATGGCCAGGAGGGTACACCTCTCGTCAGCCGCGGTCTGCAGAGAGAGGTTTGGAGAGAGCATGTCTGTGGGACTCAAAAGATTAGGAAAAGGCCGGAGGCACTGTAGGCGCGGTAGACCCAGCGGGCGTTGTGGCTCAGAGGTACCACGGCAGTGCCGTGCAATATGTCCATTGAATATAGGCGTGTAGGCGGAAGGCAAAATCGACCCAACTGTTAGTCGGTTCCTCTGATGGCTCCCCTCAGAATAGTGGGGGTTAAGGACCATCGTTGGCTCACGATTGCGGGAGCGGATGTTAGCATACACCTAAAAGGACTGTGGCCCAAGCCAGCGAACGATTCCCGACACAGCGATAAGAGCCGCGGGGGTTGACGCAGACGCACTATTCGTCAACTGCAGGTTGCTGTGAGAGGTTTGAGCATGAGCATGCCCGGGTGGGGCCTGGAAATATGGTGGGCCATACCGAGTAGAGCGTACCAGGGCAGAATAGCTGAGGCCATAGTTAGTTTGTATAGAGCCCCTTTCCGTTCAGTCCTCGAAAGCTCCCACTAGGACGCTTGTTGCTACCACCAGGGAGTGCGCTAAGGCTGGTTTTACCCGGGGTCTGTGATGCCGTTTTTTGTAGCAGGAGCATCGAGGATCATCCCGATGACCGAGTATAGGTCGGGCGCAGTGGTGCGCTCTGATTCTCAAGCCGACTGATCCGACAGACGAGTTGGTGCGCACTTTCCCTACTGACTCCGGCCTTAGTGGCCACCATTCCACTGTCTGTATTGGCCTACACGCCCTACAGTGTCTGGTTCAACCCGTAGATCGGCACATAAGAGGGCAGGAGGCGACGAAGAGAAAGGTTGAATCCGAGGGGGAGTCGAGGTAGGTGCGCGCAGCGGGTAGAAAATGTTGGCGGGCCAGTGATGAAAGCGGTGAGAGGCAGTGAGCGTTGTCGGAGCAAAGGGGAAAAAAAGCGAGACCAATGGGGTGGTGAAAGTGGGCCGAGTGAAACCGACGGGGTTTCCGGGCCAGGTGCATCCGGACCAAAAGTTGGAGATGGCAACGACGGAGAAGGGAAGGTGACGGGGCGGGAAGTGCCTAGCGTCCCCAATACTTATCGGATTTCGGCAAACTAAGAGCCGAACCCGAATGTTTCGACCGGGGCGAGCTCGATTGCGGGGTCAGTTTTGGTGAAGGCTTAGTAAGAAAAAAGTTAGTGAAGAGGTCGAAATCGGGATTCTGAGACCGGGCGAACCAGAGTATGCGGTTAGATTAGGAGGAAGATTAGTAGGTTAGGAGACTAGCAAGAAAAAAGTCCGCGCGGAGCTATGGCAGCGAAGGAAGGAGGAAGCACAAAACAAAGGTTTCGTTCGTTTCTTGATGGGAAACGGGCGAAGAAAGTCTCGTTTGGGAATTTTGTGAAGCTGCGAATCCAATGGCGCGGTTAGTTTTAGCAATAGAGCGGTGGTTTTTGTGCAGTATGATGTGAAGGATGCGCAGAGCTGATGAACCGATGGCTGAGAACGAAGAGGAGATATGTAGATTGCCCGACCTTCGATGAAATCGATCGGACCAAGGCTCGGTTTTGGAGTTGGTGGGCGGTGCGAGCATGATGGCGGCGTCAGTTCAGCCCATAGGCAAATGGTTTGGCCAGGGTCAATATTAAGAGCAGCGCCCAGGGAAGCGCTTCAATTCCACGTAGATGTACCGTGCACCCAGTCGTGCTGTAAGCAGAAGGTTCATTCCAAGTTCATCCACCCTTTTGGTGGAAGTAGCGCGAGCCCAACCGCGGGGGTTGGAGACTTACCTCGTGGCCGTGATGCTCTCTTAGGCTGAGGTACTCACTCGATGACTTCAAGTGAATGTGGTCGTATGAGCGACCAGGTGCAGGCGTTTACCAAGACACAGTAGGGAGCGTAAAGACGAGTGACAGGGTAGGGCGAGTGGAACAGGGGGCGACAGGGTAGGGCGAGTGGAACAGGGGGCGACAGGGTAGGGCGAGTGGAACAGGGGGCGACAGGGTAGGGCGAGTGGAACAGGGGGACACTGAGATGGGGAGGAGAAAGAGGCCGATGAACCCGGACACATGGTGAAGCTACATACATGGGGTGTAGAGCTTGTTGCAAATCGTTGTCTTCTTGCGAAGCTACAGTCGTGCAGCTCCTCGCAATCAAGTCTGCATTTGAAATCTCTGCTCCGGGTCGTTGAACTCTTGTCCATAATCTCTTATTTGTGATTCGCAGCATTGGTTGCAAGGTACGGTTGGACTGCGGAGCGAGGAGTGAAGAGGCAACGAGCAGATAGGAACACAAGGAGGGGAGAGAGTGATGAGGAAGCTCACGAAACTTAGACGTGGGGTGGCCCTGAGTGCTTAAGTATATATACATAGGTATGTATGTATATATATTGATAAGCATGGCTGCCCTATGAACCGTAAGTAAAGAGGGAGTGAACAGCGAGATTGATGACTTACCTTCTCGTTGGTACGCTGCCCATTCCTTCACACAGAGCAGTGGGGGCAAAGGGTTACTCAGTCATTGGTGTGCCGTCATTCGTTGTACAGGGCTGTTGGCATCAAGTAGGGGCTCGGCTTGTTGGGACGAAGAGGAGTGGCAAGGTTGACGACTTGTTTGCGGAGCAGACTGCGCTTTCATCAGCTAAGTCAACGGGGAGGCCGCAGACTGGCTGGTCTGCAGATTGAACCTGCCGAGTGAAGTAAAGTAGGTCCAACCGAATGGAGGGCTGATTAGGGCTGGGTAAGGACTACGCAGCCGACGCCTACATGTACGATCTGCCGTTGCATGGGCAGCTAGACCCTGCCATTGCTTCACTACAGAGACAAATGAGATTGTGTTTTTGACCCACAGTCGTGTATTGAACTGTGGCTAATGCATTTCGGGTTGCGAGGCCCGACTAGGTGATTGAGTTGTTAAAGAAGGGAGGGGTCTTTGCTGCGAATAGGGAGAGTCGCCGGGAAGTCAACAATTGACAGTTTGACTACGGTTGACCAAGCTGCAACGCACTGTTTGGCCATCACTTGGGGGCCCTTAGGCGAATCAAGGCAACAAAGCCCTCTCCTGCGAATTGAGTTTGTCCCCCTCCTGTATCTTGAGAGTCTGAAACCCCTATCTTCTGTCTTTCTTACTCTAAAGTCTGGTCCTGATCTGAGAGGAAGGCGCCAGGCGGGATTGCAACCCGTAGGACCGCAGCAAGACTCTGTGGGGAGTCATCCCACCGATTGCGGGAGCTCTGTCGGAACTCAGTAGGAGTTCTGGAGGCAGGGAACTGAAAGGTAACCATTGCTTCCCCTTTATAAACCCAGTTATAGCCCCTATCTGTATTCCCTATTACGTTTTGACTGAGTATATTGCATGCCCCTCTAATTTGAATTTCAGTTGTATTCCGGGACATAAACCAGACGTAATAAAAGAATGTTTGTGCAATATCAGTTTCAATTTTATTGTTTGGCTGAAAGATTATGGGGTTGCATTTGAGGGAAGGCTGGGAGAAAGGCTGTATTGCATGAGTTTGACTAGGTCAACCAAAGGCTGGGTCAGTTCCATAAGTTTGTGAAGGCCCAGTGCTATGTTTATTTTGAATTGCTTGGAGAACCAGACATGTTCCATAAGTTTGGGTGGTCTGGTTGCTCTGACTTGTGACTGCTGACTGTGGTTGACCTTATAGGGGCCAAGCATGTTCCATAAGTTTTGGTGGCTTGGTCTCCTTGTTTATTTCGGGGTTTTGTCAGTTTCTTTAGTTCCTGAACGAGGAGGTCTGAGCATGTTCCATAAGTTTGGGTGGCTCAACCTCTTCCTGCTTTGGTTGTAAGAGAAATGCACCAGGCTGAGGACCAGGACATGTTCCATAAGTTTGGGTGGTCTTGGTCCAACGCCTCGCACATGCTGGAACTAGAAGGTTATAACTTGGCTATACTCGATTATTATATTATCTATGAACAGGCTAGTCAGACATGGTTCCATAAGTTTGGGTGGTCTGACTATAGCTTTTCACCAACTGCAGAGAGTATTAATTAAGAATAAAACTTGTAGTACGAAGGGGCAGACTGAGTCTTGAGCTGAAGATAATCGGCTAAGTTATATGCTACCTCAAAAGATTTAGTGCAGACAATTATATAGATTTTGGATACTTAAACAGTTCAGGGCGGCTAGGGTGGCCTGGTCACATGCCCCAAAGAAGAGAAAAGTTGTTGTGCCCTATGTTTGTGTATACTTCATGGCTGGGCTAGACATGTTCCATAAGTTTGGATGGTCTACTTTATGCCCTTTGTAAGCTGGGTATAAGGGGATAAATTATTGAAAGACTATGAACTTATGTTTGCTAAGTTGACTTGAGGATGGTGAGAGTACTTACCTTTGTGGTTTGACCTGCATGTGACTGAGTGATGCCACTACTTAGTCTGAGTTTCAGTTTGATAGGTAATTGTTTTTAGTTGCTCGCCACGTGACAGAGTCATAGGAATTAGTTTCAATTTCTGCATTTTTTGAGCTAAGTTCTTTTTACTTAGATCAATTTTTGCATTTTCTGGTATCTTTTATTTATACTTTGTCTTGTATAAATCTTAGTAAGTCACTTTCTCTGCGGGAAGCGCTGCCGAAATTTCTACAAAACCAAGGATTTAGTCAAACTTTCTATTTTCTTGGATCCAATTTTTTTTGACTTTCTGGTTTAGTAAAAATCTGGAACAACTCCTTTTTTAAAGGGAATGCTGCCCAAATTTTTGCTAATTCAGGGAGTTGGACAAAATCGGGCCTTGAAGAGTTAAAGTCCCTTCAGATCATAAACATAGCTTTGTATAAATCTTGGAATAACACTTTCTCTACGAGAAGCGCTGCCGAAATTTCTACAAATCTAAGGACTTGGTTAAATTTTGTCTTAGCAGGACTCAGATTTTATGTTTGAGTTCATATCTGGCTTAGTATAAATCTGGAAAGCCTTCCTTTCTAAAGGAAGTGCTGCCCAAATTTTTACTAATTCAGGGAGTTAGATAAATTTTGACTTTCTGGAACCCAAAAGTAGGCTAGTATGAATTCTCTGATGACACTTTTCCTACGGGAAGCGCTGCCAAAATTTTCTTAATTTAGAGGAGTTATAATATATTTCGACAGGTGGCGATTCTGGCGATCCACCCTGGGTAGGGAAGATGATGCCAAAGGTCTGCTTTCTTGGGCACGTGCGCAGGGATAGACTTAGGCTTGGTTATCGGGAGGATTTTTGTAAGAATAGGGTATGGAGATTATTCCTTGTGGGATTATAAGTTTAGCCTGGACATTGGTCTGTTTCATGTTACAGGTCCTTTTTTGAACGATTTGATTCAGGATTTTTGGGCTAGGTTCAACTTTGATCCCACGAGGATCACCTTTTGTTATCACTGATAACAGGTCGGTTGCCGATTCGTCGGTTTACGATTCAATCCCAACTCACCCTCAATATTCAACCTAAAAGGTTTTAGCCCTAGTGACTTTATCTGTTTTGTTAAGGCTTTACCCAGACTTTTTTTGAATGACCCTTTAACAAAGGTACTGAGTATTTAATTATGGTTGGTTGGACAGGAGGTTGGGGCTTGCATGGCTAAAGCGAGGGGTATGAGTATAGAAAATGGTTGGAGTTGACTCCGTTTAGTGCGTGGACGTTTGCTTGACTCTTTGATGTGATTGCAGGTATGTTCTGTGGCTCAGATTTTTGGGTTGGACTGCCTGCGATATCACATATATGTATGGTTGTGAAGAGCCTCGCTGTGACTGTGAGAAGTGATCGTCATATACTATCCCCTTTATATATATACATGTGCGTACCTATGTTGGAGGTTCACGCGACCTGAGGGGCCCGCGTATTAAGGATTAAATAGGGGTTTGAGGTCGAGAAAAGGGGAGGAAAACCCCTTAATTAAATGTATACTTGTTCATAGTTTATTAGTCGGACGTTGGTAATGGGCCGGGATTCAAGATCCTTGTCCAGGACACCCTAAGCCCAAGACTCTTCAACGAAGGAATTCGCCCCGCGCAGAGCCTATTTGCCATGCATGCCGAGACGCTTAGACCAAAGGCCGGAGGTCTCGCGGCAACCGCACAACTATTCTTTCAGCCGTGGAATATCGTGAGGGGTTGGACCATCACGATACTTCGAGTCTGACACTTGAGTGTCATAAGCGGTACTCGGATCCACGAGGGACCGCTTGGTCATGGGCACCACATAGTACGCCATCATTGCGACTGCTTGAGTACACTTGCATTGCGAGTCGATATGAGTAGGCCCTGCGTCCGCGTGGTTTTATGTTAAGTCTCACGCGCAACGCTTATCTGATTTTCGCGTGTGTGTTTTTATTTTTTATGTTCTTTGTAGTGGTGTGTGCGTGGTGTGTGGGATGTGTCCTAGTCGACCGACAACGGATCGCGCTTGGGACTTCAGCCCCCCAAGATGTCGGTTTGCGTGCGGGTCCGATAGAGGCGTACTACCGCGTGTGCCCCCTATGTTACAGCGAACGAGAAATGCCCTCGGCTGGTCCACCTCTGCGACTGCAGCTCATTAGCTTTCGTACTGTGGACTGGTAGCTCGGCGGGGATACGCCCACCGAAGGGAGGTGACAACTCTTGATCCTGCAAGTCCCATTCCGTCCCTAAAATATACTCCGCTAATTTCATCCAAACCTTCGGGTTATCTTCCATCATTGCCTGAACAGGCCATTTGGCCAGGAGGGATGTATTCTGTTGTTGGGGGTCCAAGACCCCTAGCCCTCCCTTCCCCCTTGGGGCAGCCAACACCTCCCAAGCAACCTTGGATTAGAGACCCTGGTCGTCCACTGCGTCTGGCTTCCACAGAAACCTTGCTATTGCATTCTTGATTTTTTTATACGCTTCACCGCCCAATGCATGTATCGTCAAGGGAAACCATAGAATAGAAAAAGTTGAAGATGATATGACCAAGGCACGCCCAAACAGGGAGAGACGATTCCGGCGTTCCCAGCCTGCTATCCGTGCCACCACCCTTTCTGCTAAGATGTTGTCTTGGACCCTGGAACAGTCTGAAAAGGAGACTTGCAGCCCCAAAAATCTTTCAGCTGAATTCACTGGGATTCTGCGAATCCCCCAATCCACACAAATCTCAAAGGGGGGGGGAGGAAAAAAACCGACTTGTCCCAATTTATTGAGGCTTCACACAAATAACAATACTCGTCTAAGATACCCCTTAATGCCATAAAACTATCTACCGAGTTATCACAGGCTACTGTCAGGTCATCCGCAATAGCCCCCCCCCTCCATTGCACTGAGGGGGAAATGTGGAGCCCTCCTATCCCCGGGTTTGTTCTGATATTAGCTATTAGAATTTCTAACTGTAGAACAAAGATAAGGGGTGCTAGTGGGCACCCTTGTCTCAAAGACCGCGATAGCGTAAATTCCTCAGATTTCAGGCCGTTCACCAAGACCGTTGCTTTGACCCATGTACGAAAGTGGATCCCAAACCCCATCTTGATCAGCGACGTATTGACGAAAGCCCAACCGACTTTGTCGTAGGCTTTCTCCATGTCCAACATTAGTATAGCTACTTCTCTCTTCTCCTTCCCCATTATTTCCAATGCTTGTACCGTAGCTAGAATGTTGTCAAAAATCGATCTCCCTTTGACAAAAGCCCCTTGCTCCCGTCCCACTAACACCGGGAGCACAGCGGCGAGTCTCAGGGCTATAATTTTTGCCAACAGTTTGTACGAGACATTTAACACTGAAATAGGGCGCCAATTCCGTATTTCTCGTTTATCGCCTTTTTTATATAACAATGTTATCAGTCCTTTTACCATTCCTTTCGGTAGAGTGTCAGATTTCAGTGTTTCATTGTAGATGTCGCAGAAGAATTGACCAAAGGAGTTCCATGCAGCAAGAAAAAATCTGATTGGTAGGCAATCTGGGCCCGGGCATTTGCCCTTCGCCATTAGGCGTGCTGCTTTGGACGCCTCTTCGAGTGTGATGGGGCCCTCCAATGAGGTCATCACTTCAGCAGATAAGTGCCCGGAAGTGCAGTCCCAAAAGGAGTGGTACTCCGCCATATTAGTATCAACGGAATCATACGGTCTGCGTGTAGACACAATGTCCTTAAAATATTGCATGGCATACTCACATAGGTCCTCAGTCTTAGTGGCCACGTCAGCTTCCAGTGCAAATGGGTGAGAAAGTTCCCTCATTACTGGTCGCGCTTTACGTAACATCAGAGATCTAAAGGTCTCCTTTGTCATTTTATCGTCGCACATGATACCTCTAATCTCCAACCATTCTAGGCGTTCGGCCTGTTTCTGTATTTCCAGCTCCTCCAATTCATTTAAGGCCTTAAGTCTTTTGGTTGAACAGTAAAACTCCAAAAAGGGGTCTGTACCTGCATAGGCCTCAACCTGTTCAATGGTTTTCACGAGCTGTTCTTCCTTCAAGTTGCGGGCGGCCGCTTTCATGCGGGAAAATTCTATCATTGCAGATTGTAAGATACCAATCCCTGCATCCACCCAATCCTCCTGATCCTTAAAGTACTCCTTTGCTGAGTTTCACGCTTGCATCTGGGATTCTATCCATTTGCATATCCCCGGGTCTTTAAGGATCGAGATATTTAGGCGAAAGGGGGGTCTGTGTCTTTGTTCTCTCTCTCTCTCTCTCTCTCTCTCTCTCTCTCTCTCTCTCTCTCTCTCTCTCTCTCTCTCGACGGAAGCGGGCTTCTTTGTTTYWATTTWTTTWTTTTTTTGTCAGAAGAWTKTTTTTTTTTTTTTTTTTTTTGATGTATACCCACCGGTAGCTCGAGGCTCGGCAAGGTTCGGCATACCGGTAGGCTGAGCCACGAGCCTTAACAACCGGCACGTACTGGTGATTTAACATGCCGCAACCTTCGGGGCTTGGCCTCCCAAGCAAAATGGCTGGTGGCGCCAGCCAAAAGGATGTCGCACCGATTCTTTTCTTTTTGGGGCGCAGGGCATTTTTAGGTTCGGCTTCAATAGCTGGGCGGAGTACTGGTGGTTAAAAAATGGACATACAACTGCCCGAGATCTGCCCCCCCTCAGATGGACAAAATAATCTTCATATGGGAAAACAAGCCCCCTGTGAACATGAACAGAAATGACTTTCAGGACTTCACTTGGGCCCCATTCACCCACATCAAGCCGACAAACCAAGAGCCCTCCAATGACAGATAATCCACAGGTGTTTACCATCACCGCACTGGATTGCCTCCACAACTGATCTGGAACAGAGGGGTCTGTTGTCTCCACTATGCACATACTGTGGCTTAAATGAGCAGATCTGGAACACTGCCTCTCTCTTGCACTGGCCCCATGGTCTTTTGCAATTGTGGAGATGGTGGTATGCAGCCTGGGATGGGAGTAACACGATCACATCACACCTACCATGGAACTTCATATCCATCGTGCTCGGCTGGGTGACGTAAAGCACGCTGACAAACAATGGAACCCATTCATGAAGACTGACTACTATGTTCAAATACACGAGACTGACGGTGCTGCTCATGGCAGCATGGAGAGTTAGGCATTCATTTGAGAGAAAACAACACCACTGCCCTATGGCTTTCTACAAGCGGAGTTTTTTTTTTGTTTTTTTCCTACAAGCAAAGTGAACTCTGTCGTGTGCAATAATCGCAAAACCTTAAGAAGCCAGCGATGCAGAAAATGAAGCAGAATCCGGCAGACGAACAAGGGGGTCCGGGAGTTGAAACGAACGGAGTTGATGAGCACCTTTTGGACTACATGGATGGACGAGGGTGGGCAAAGAGAAAAAAAAACGCAATAACTGTGGCCATGACACACCTTTTCCCGGATGGATTGTTGATTGGAGTTGCTTTCTGCAATTTCAATCAGGGGGGGAGATAGGTCAGGGCATCGCCAGCTCGATCTGCCATTGGCAGATTTGAAGATTGTCTGTAAGGGGTGGACAACGATCCTCGATTAGGAACAATACCTCATGAACAAGAGGTTAATCATCCCCTTTTGTAGGGAAGTAATCAATGCCTCTGTTCTTTTTCAAGAAACAGATTAGGTAAATATATATATTGGATGGAGTGCATTGTTTCTTTGATATCTTATCATTGTATAAATGAAGCTGGTTATGATTCCCAGCTTACACACATCACACACATCACACTAACGTGCGGGATTCGTCCCCTCGTCTGATGGACAGGTTCTCTTTGACACTTTTTTTTTTTTTTTTTTTTAGCGCTGCTGATAAGAGCAGACACCAATAACACCTAGGGAGAGGCTCCATCTATTGGTGGGGAGCATCACCTGCTGGAAAACGGGTTCAGCGTCCCATATTACAAGGATTAATGTTTGAGAATGTTTGAGAATGTCTGAGGAATGTCTAGGAAGTCTGAGCATGTCTGAGAATGAAATGTCTAAGAAAGGCAAGGAAGATGAGGACTGCGACTGTGGGACCTGCCAGCATTGATTGCCCTACAAACCAAGGGATTGACTGAGCAGGCCTGTAAAGTGTCTAGTAGTATAGTCCTTTATGAACATGGAGTATTGTGTATCTCTTCACCCTCGGAGAAGAGCGTCAGATGAACGTTTTAGAGCTGATACTATTCATTGACTACCTCCGGACCCTGCCCTATGTCTCAGGCTGCTCAGGCTATCCTTAGGGTGGTCCTCCCCAAGGGGTTCCAGGGAGAAGTTCCGCGATCGAGCGTTGATTAAAAAAAAGAGGGGATCACATGGATCAGATGTCGCATTCAGGGCAGAACCATTGCCAATGACAGGGCATGGGGCGGGAAGGGGTCTGGGAAGTCCGAGGGAGGGCGCAATGGGAACGAGGGCTCTATGTTGGTCCAGTCTTTGAAAACTAACCGATAGTCTCTTATTTCTTCTAGGTCACGCATCTCTCCATCTTTGTCATCACTCCATTCTATTTTTGCAATCCATCCTTCTCTTTCCCCTCCTACCCAGTCCGTACAAAATGTCGTAATCCATCCTAGCTAAATGTGCTTTTGTGTCCAACCATCTACGTGTGATTTCAAGGTGTATCTGTTGTTGGATCTGTTATGTGATCTCTGCCCCCTCCACCCTTACCTTCTCCATGGTCAGGGTGCATCTCTGCCACCAAAGCACCCATATTACCGCCCTCCTTCCAAGTTTGTACATATTCTCTACAAAGGTCGTGGTTGTTCCTGCCAAAACCCAGTGCCCGGCCAGTATGGCTTACCATGACCAGGGTCAGGGAGTGTCTGGTTCCATTTTACGACATATATACGGTCCCACCATCTCCATGTGAATTGGGCAATTGGACATTGCATGAAAATATGTTCAATGGTTTCCACCTTCTTGTGGGAGGGGAAGAGACTCTAACACCGTCGGCACCATGGGAGCAATATGCCTCTTTGGTGTTCGAGGTTTGCCCCGTCAATTAACCAGTCGTTGGTTGGCAAACAGCGGTGGGCTATCTGCCACTGGAGGGAGGTGATTTTCATGGATTTGCATTTCTGTTCCTTGAACCATTGGATTGGTGACTTAGCATTTTGTAGGCTGATTTAACCGTTAGTTGGTGCAGGCTAATATGTCTTGTCTTGGGGACTTCCTTCTTTTGGAGAGGTTGCCAAGTCCATTCCCCCGGGTCCAAAGGCAAGTCCTGGATTGGTTTGTCTGGCTGGAACGCCACCCTTTGTCCTTTCTCTTCTATAACTCTCACGCGGTGCAGTGATGTTCTGTCTCTCCATTCGAAGGGTGCTCCGCTTTTTTGAAGGGTGACTGTTTTGGTGCAAGGATGGTATTCGACCAAGATTATTCGGGGCGAAACCATATGTTTCAGGCCAATTCTCAGTGGGGCCCCAGTGTCTGCAACCCAATCAGGGTAGGTCCATGTTTGAGGATTCGGTACCACTCCAGTGGAATGGCCTCAATAAGGTTTTCCAGTAGCTCATCTATGTGGTGGCAATATCTTAAGGTCGCACGCAATTGGTTCCTTGTTTTTCAGTCCTGCCTATCAGTGTCCCAAAAATCCCCGACCCTGAGTACTCCATGCTTGACCCAACTCTTCTAGGGTGGGGATGAAATCATCATAACGCAGCCCTTCGTGTTTGTCACCCATCTATTTCCGAAGAGCGGTTGACGATAGACTTCCTCCCAGCGGTTGGGGTGGGTCCTGTCTGGGAGAGGGAGTTTGCGCCAGGTTTGCAACAGAGATGGCCAAAAGCTAGTTCTCTTTGACACCTCAACTCATCATCACATACGAAACGCTGGCTTTGAGTTCCAGCTCAATTCGTCATACAGATTACATCTATGTTAGGGTTTTGTCTGATTGATTTGATTGTTCGCGATGGCCCATTATGTTTTGGAGATACCGATGATCAGATGGATAGGGTTCTCCCATCATCTGACATATTTTGTCTAAAACGTGCATACAATAGGTAGGTGGAGTCATCAACACATTTCTGCATAGGGCCGCTGGACCCGATTTCCAGCAGAAACATTTACATAATTGTACAGGGCGCTGGACCCGATTTCCAGCAGGTGCAGCTCCCCACCAATAGATGGAGCCTTCGACGCAGTGACCTACTTACCGGGGATGCTCTTATCACCTCGTTAAGTAGGTTAATAGGTTTCCAGTACACAAAGTTAAACAAAAAAGGTTAAATAGGCAAGAAAAGGCAACGTGGCGCCGGTGTAATGGTGTGAGTTTCGAAATGTGAAGTTTAACAGGGGTCTGCGCCAGTCATTACCTGCAGTGGCGCTTGGCAGATTTAGGGTCGCCTGTCTTGCTCCATTTCCGGAACTATTAACGTCGCGTATAATTCTGAACGTTGGGTGTGACTCCAACGTACTTGGCCCCCCCCCCCCAAAAAAAAAGAAGATGAGGGTGGGTAGAAAATAGCTACCCCGCAAGCAAGATACCCAAAACAATCGAACACATAGTCACTGTGATGCAATGAACTTCATGGTCGCCAGTGGGGTTCTTACGAATGATTTAGGATTTTGGGGACTTCTAGAAACTCATCTGAGACGGCTCCATCACTGATATACTTAGTGATCTGCGGTTGTTCGATGCCAGAACGACGCTGGCCGGTGCTGGGGTGTTGCCCTGTAACCTGCTGACGCAGGAGCGTGAGGCCTGGTAGAGAGATCTGGGGATGCTTTGGGGCGGGCATTCCAAGGGACAACCAAGGGTTGCTGCTGGGACGACACTGGTCGGAGCTGGGGCGAGCCGTGTTGCCCTGTAACCCAGCAGAGTGGGGGCGAGAGACCTGGAAGAGCTTGGCAGGGAGTAAGACAGTGCGGGAGAGTTTTAGAAGGGTCGCCAGGAATTCACAAGGTTTTGAGCATTCGTAGGATCGCTGTTGTGGGCTGACCTCTTTTCTGAAGTTTGTCGTAGCAAATTTTCTAAGTAGCTAAAAAAAAGGGGTTTAGTAGTCATTCATAGTTTTTCACTTCTCTTTAATTCGCTTGAAATTCTTCAATAGCTCCTAGATTGATTCTCAGCCGAAGCCGGGTAATGGCCCCGGTATCTCAAATGATTCGTGGAACTCTATATGGGACGCTGCGCCCGGTTCCCAGCACGTGCTGCTCCTCACGAATAGATTGGAGCATTTGTCTTCCCCACCCCCCACCCCCCCCCAAAAAAAAAACAACAAAAAAAAAAAGATGCAATGCCCGGGCTCAGTCTGGACTTGGCATTTACGAGATCGCATTTGGTGCGCTGCAATTGGTTACATAGGTGCAATGGTGTGGGAATGGCAAGCCCTGCTCTGCGGGGCATGGCACCCACAGCAAGCAAGCATCTTTGCCACCAATGTGTTCGGCATGCTAGGCCGCAGAGCGGTTCTGTCGGCCCTCTGGTGGCGGTGCTGTACTTTCGAAATGGACAGAGTATGGCTTGAAGGCCCAGAATACACAGAGGGGATTAAACAACAGATAGAGATGGATCTGACCTTTGAGTGTATCAAAATGAAAGAAAAGTTGTCAACAACGCATCCAAAGAGCTGAAATTCAGAGCAATGTCCAACTGTTATACCGCGTTCCACGCGGGGACGCAGCCATTCGGGCAGCATGTGTCATGTTCCAGACAGTAAGCTTGTTAAAGGTCTTCTCAAGTGGGGGATGGTCAGCCTTCTGGATTTGGCAGGCTGGGGCCAGAAGTTGTGGTGGCCCTGACGTTGCATATGTTAGACCTTGGCCAGGGGGCCAGATGATTAGACACTGCCTGTGATACCTAGAACTGCATTCCTCATACTTAGAAGTGCATTCCTCATATCGGGTTGCAATAGCATGTTAATACCACCACGCGGCCTTTAACGCGCTGCATCGGACGGGGGTCGGGGAACCAACGACCGGTAATGAAAAATAAAAGGGGTAACTTCAGTAGAGTCACAAAAAC
>BFEA01000643.1:682701-700742 GCA_003427395.1 Chara braunii
AAAAAGTTTAAAAATGAATAGCAAGCTACTGAGGCCTTGTCCTACCACCTCATGCCTGGCCAGAGGTACAGTCAGATGCATTGTGGACAGGGCTTCCTGAGAATGCCTTGAAAAGAAGGGGATTGTGGACAGGGCTCGTGAGAATGCCTTGAAAAGAAGGGGGCTGACGACGCAATAGGGCGTCCTCCCACTACTGTCGACATGCTCAAAGGACACAAATCATGGCCGTGTATCTTTCCATGTTCTAGAGGAAAATTGATTCTCATTTTGCACAATGCCCATAGATTGCTCCCCCCGCCTCTCACCCGGAGTCAAGTGAGAAACAGAAGACATTCTTCTTCCAAAAAACAAAAACAAAAAAAACAAAGGCAAAATGCCATTTCAACCTCTGAACTACTTGACGTGTATCTACCCATGTTCTACAGGACTATTCATTCTCATTTTGCACATTCTGTGAGTTGTGGAGCGAGGCCCTAGATCTCGATAGCTCTTTTTTTGCCTTTTTTTTTAGTAAGCCCTGCCAACAAGGCAGGGCACTCCCTTCTCGTTTTTCAATACTTCATAGCAGTAAACAGATGAATGCTTCTCATATTTCTCGGGAGATGCAGTTCAAACTGAAAAAAAAAACAAAAGCAGAAACGCCCAGGCCCAAATCGTCCGCCCCTATTTTGAAACGGGAAAAAATGCCACCCCTCAAAAGCGAAACTGTGGACGGCGCCTTATGCTGATTTTCGAACGACCTGGACAAGCTAACCTGCCCTATGACCGGTCTTAGGGACGACTGCGACCGGACCCTTTTTCTGCTTTCGGAAACCCCAAACGGACCCATCCTAGCAACGCTGTACTGCACGACATTACCCAAAATGGAAAGGACACGAAACGACGAAATGCAAACCACACAAGGCGCAGCCTCCTGGCTGCGAACATTTCTGTCGAGACTGATTGGGAGGGGAACATGGGGGCTTGCTGGCCAAGGTGGAGTGGGCCAGTGGTTAGGAGGACGACCGGCCAAACCCCATGCGAGACTACAGGCTTATCTTCCATGAATGGACCACCACTGCTGGAGAAGTCCCCATGTGTCCCCAGTCGGATCTCCCTGATCCCTTTCCCCCAGAGTCTCTCTTTGGTGGATATGTCTTGGTGTAACGGGGGAGGGTGAAAAAGTTGCTACTTTCGGGATGACAAGGCTGCCAGGACTCAGAGCCCTTCGGGGGCGGTGTAATGGAGCAGAAGGGGCAGACTGCCAATCCCACCACCCCGCACAGTCAATACCCCAGCCAACCTGGGTTACCTGGGTAATCAAGGCTGGTGGGGGTGTCCTTTGTCTTGCCTGTGTGCTCAAAGATGGCATTTTGAACTCTCATCTGTAAATAATGGGGCGCTGGACCCCATTTCCAGCAGGTGAAGCTCCCCACCAATAGTCCTTTCTCTTGCCTGTGGGCTCAAAGATGTCATTTTGAACTCTCATCTGTAAATAATGGGGCGCTGGACCCCATTTTCAGCAGGTAAAGCTCTCTACCAATAGAATGGGGCAACCAGCGAGGCCAGGGAGTAGGAGGGGCTGCTTTTACCACCCCTGCTAGTAGGCCAAGACTGGCTTTTCAAAACAAAAAAAAAAAGGTGGGTAGAAAAATAGGTGACCAAAAAAAAAAAAAAAATGGTGGCCTGGACCAAAATCACAACTTCCAGTGGAGACAGTGGTGCTTCATAGAGAGCACCTGGGAAAAGCTCCCTACACAGCATTCCTGAATCCCCTTTCGCCGGACAGACTTAGTCCTCATTTGCCGACCAGACAGAAGCGGACCCTCTCCCAAACCAGGCCGGCATTCAGGCCCATACACTACTACTCTACCCTCGTTATCGATTCCCCCAAACCCCTCCCCGCACTCCGAGCAGAGCCCCCATCCTGCCACCGCACCGCTGCCTTCCCCCTTCCCTCTTGTTCGCCTGGCCTCCCACTTCCAGGTACCAGCTCTTCCCCCCCCGCAACATCAGCAGGAAGCCTTCCCTTACCCACCCCCTTGCCTCAAACTTCCCCCTATGAATATAACACTGATCCTCTGCCATCCTTGCCCTTGGACTGTCGGCCAATGTAGGGTCTTTTCCCGAATCGAGGGTCTGACGTCCGCAGGAGACCAGTTGACATATTCGTGATTCTGCAAGATAACTGGGATCTAAGGACTGGGTAACCGGGGGCCAATTGGGACGGGGGTACAACTCCGCGAGAAAAGGTTGCTGTAACAAATGCTGCAGGGTACAGCGCAAACGGAGTCCAAAAAAGTTTCCTGTGACTGCTGGAGATGTTTTCCGAACATCTCCAGCAGGTGCACCGCATTTATGGCCGCATCAGACATGATTGACCAACTACCTCCACCCCTCGGCCAAAAAAAAAAAAAACCACCTCAATTGCGTCCAGACACCAGAAATGCGAGGATCAGGGTCCTCGGTAGGCCTAAGGGGCCCTGTTTGCAGCCTTACCCGCCCTAAGTGAAGGCGGAGGTGCCCGCCCTAAGTGAAGGCGGGCCTGGCTTTTTGCAAGAGGCCCTCGACTGTCAATTTCATATTTGGGGTCCACGCAGTTGTGACACGCCAGTTGGTTGAAAGAAACACAGGCCGAGCAACAAAGACATTTCCACGGCCTCCGGGCCTTTCCAAAAAATGCAGCCCCTGCGCGTGATTCGCAGCCTCATACAGTGACAGTTGGGCACCCAACCGAACGAGGCCCAGCAGCCCAGTAGCTGCTGCATCCAGGCTGCCTCCCGGGGCCTTCCGGAAGCTTCTGGGCCCAGACCAGCCCAGCCAGGCTGCAAGAGCTGGCCAGCTCTTTTCCATAAAGGAAAGAGCTCTGGCCAGGCAGCCTCATTCAGGCACTCGCATCCTGGGCGGCAGCGCTGCTGGAGCTCATGCTCGTAGGCTGCTGCTAGCGCTGAGAGGCGAGGTGCAGCACGTGCGGTCGTGCAGAGGAGGAGGGCGCYGCTGAGGGCAGYGCCATAGCCCAGCCACCATAGCTGGTGGGCTTGGACTACAGTGAAGCGCAGGGGTGGTCTTCGGGTCAAAGAGAGGACAGGTGTGGTGTAGTCAGGGGATGAGTGAAGGATGATGATGATGATGATGATGATGTGAGGGCACATACCTTGTATTGGCGATAGTCTGCATGGGCGACATCTTAAACTACTTCGGGCTGCCGCTGATGTCAACAGTTGCATTGTCTCTTTGTAGTCTGTAGTAGCTGTGTAGGAGCAGGCTGGGCGCTGAGCGCCAAGTGTGAGTGTGAAGGAACTGGACTCTTGTGTTGAAGGGAGAGAGTTTGCTCTCCATGAACATTGGTTTTCAGTGCTACGAACTTGCATTGGTGTATCATTGGTGCAATGCTGCTCTCTGGACACAGTGTGACTATTTGGCTTTCAATGTGATGGTGTGAACTGGAATTGTCATCTCGCTGTTGCTTATTTCCCTTGCAATTTGGTATCGGAGCTGGTTCATATTGCGCTTCATTGGTTCTTCGCAATAGCTATTGGTGCTTCACATGAAGTGTGGGGCAATGATAAGGCATTGGCGTTGAACGTTAGGCGGCCCAGGGTAGTGTGGGCGCGCCAGGGAGCTATGTGGTAACATACGGGGTGTATGCTGGATGATGAGAACTCGCTGATGTGGCATATTAAGCCAAGGTGGAACCGCATTCTGCTATTGGTTGTGCTGAGCCAAGGACCGGTCATCATAATTGCACATCAGGTTACCGGTGAGAAATCTGTGGTTGGGGGCAGCATTTATGAGGTACGTTGCTCTCTTCCTTATCTACCCCCTTCATCTCTTCTTACCGTGAGGAAGTGAGTTCTGTCTTGAGAGTCCTCTCAGTGTGAGGTGTCGCGAGCGCTCAACCTTGAGAGCCGACATTCTTCCTGGGCAGCAAGCTGGTGGGAGACGGGTGAAGCCTCTGAAGGGCCCTGGACGAAGCACTCGGGTCACGGTCACCATGCCAACCCGGTGGGACTAGTACACGCATGCTTGGGCTGCAAGTCCTTGGTTCTGCTGCTTGCGCAATAGAGGTCCTGCCAGGCATGCCAGCCTTTTATGAGACGCTTACCAGACCGTCTATAAATATTTCGGGTTGGGGGCTCTGATTGAATCTGGCTGTGATCGTCGTCCTGACTGCGACGTTAAATAATTCCTGAGGAGATGGGGGCTCTCCTAAAATTCCTCCTGATCAGCCAGATCAACCGGGTGTAAGGCTCGTTCCGTACGAGGGTAAATAAGAGTGGACTGGCTGGCATGTTCGGCAATGACTTGGGGCACAGGGGTGGGCCGGATTGCACACCTTCAGACATGCTGCTCAACCAAATGCTCAGGAACGTTGACACAAAGTGACCAATCAAGAGGGATACAGGGGGAGGGGGGATTCTGGTAACTATTCACAGTGGCAAGCAACTATCAATCTGCCATCTAGTATACATCTCGAACAGGAGATGTTATTTTTATTTTGATTATCTAGTTGTGACAGACTTCGCTAACAACTGACAGACAGCCGTGCGAGTCAGCCAGCAAACTCAACTCACGACAGAGGACTTAGAAATCCGCCAAGCAGAAGAACTTCAAGATGAGCTACATCGGCAGTTGGACAAGGCAGCGGAGAGGAAAAGAAAAGCCATAATTAGGAAGGCTAGACTAGAGAGTAGAATGCAGAAGCTAGGCAGATTGGAAACACTAGATGAGGCAGCATTAGACCCTGTTGGTCGTGTGCTGCGCAATGCCTTACTTTCAGTGGTAGAAGCGCAGAACGTCCAACAGGAATTGTTGGCTGATTTGGTGGCAGGCCAGAAACAAATTTTGGCTGAACTTCGGGCTCCTCGCACAGCGGTGAGGCAGCCACAGTTTGCGGTAGTTCCCCCTGCGGGTGCGGGTCCATCAGCGATGCCGCCACACACAAGACAAACTTTCTCTCCTATGTTTAGCATGCCCCCTCCAGGTGGTTTTGCAACAACTAGTGTTCCGGTTCAAAGAGTCTCAGCCGTACCATCCACGAAAGTGGTAACTACAGTCCCACTGTCAAGCCAGGCCCAGGTTAGTGTGCAGCAGCCTGTTTCAGTGGCAATGCAACCGCTGCAACAAGCCCCTGGGCCCATGCAGTCTATGCAGTGGATGCCCAAGATACTTCTAATGAGTCCCAAGCCTTTCTCTGGAGATAGAAAGAAGGAGGAGGACTTGGACACTTGGGTGAGGACTGTGCCTACTTATGTGAGGTACAAGCTCACAAGGCCAGAGCAAGAAGTTGTTGTGGCTGCCTCTTTTCTAGAAGGGCCAGCAGCACGCTGGTTGAATGGTCTAGTGCAGCAGCAGGGCTACAGTCAGGATTTCGATGCCTGGGCTCAGGCTCAGACATTGGAACAGTTCGTACGGTCTGTCTACGACAGGTGGCATGCCCCGCAAGGGGCTCAAAAGGCCACCGATGCTATCAACAACCTTTGTTCCCGCAGGTTCAAGGATGTTAGAGAGCTTACAGACACCGTAAAATGCCTTCTCGTGGTACCTGGTGTGCGTTTTGACCAGCAGGTTCTCCTGACGGATTACCTAAGGTGCCTACTGGCAGAGGTAAGGACCAAGCTGGTTGACGAGGCCTATGTCGAACATCACACCTTCGCTTCTTTTAGTAAGAAAGCTCTGGACATAGAGGCCAAGCTGGGATCTGCGCATAAGGTATCCCACGATGGTAGGAAGAGACTGCCCCAAGATTGCAAGAAGAAGGGTCAGTTAATGTTCGTGGACCATGATGGTCAAACGACGGAGATTGACGATTTCCCAGACCTTGGGGAGTTGACAGAGCAGGATGGCGCCAACGAGACTTCGGATGGGGGAGTCGTGGCGCCCATCAAAGAAAAGGCTAGGGGGACCGGGAAGAAGAAGGTAGGACGGTCCACGGGTCAGGGAGACCAAGGGACACCCGCATGGGTAAAGCTTGGTTTGGATTACGAGGTGTGGCGTGACCACGTTGCTAGGGGTACATGCATGAACTGTGGCAACTATGGCCACACGTCCAGGATTTGCCACGGCAAGAAGGTCACAACGCAGTTAGCCTCACCAACGGTGGTGGGCTTATCCTCGAACCCTGGGAGTGCTTCTGCGAGCAGCTCATAGGGAAACACCTTGGGCCAGTAGGAGTGTTAGCCGCTCTTACTCGCGCTGAAGTGGTAACGTTGCCTTCCCCACTTCAGGCGTTGGCCAAGGCTAGTGACCCACGTATCGCCCCGCAGACACATTCAGACCCATCGACGCTCTGTTCGAGAGATGTGTCTGAGGCCCTAAAAGAGTTAGAGACTGAGTGGTCAGGGAAGGACCCCAGGGACTCTTGGGCGATAATCAGTAGAGGTCCAAAGGGTGAACATTTCGTGGTAGAAGTAGATGTAGGTGGCCGCAAGGTTGGCGCCTTCGTAGACATAGGCTCTACACGAAATTTCATCAGTCGTGCTTGTGTGGATAGAATGCGCTTAGGGGACCTTGTGCAGCGGCTTAGCAGAACTGTAGCTTCTACGCTAGCCAACAAGCACCAAATGTTGGTGAAAGACTATATCAAGGACGTAGTCTGCACCTTCTCCTATGGAGGAGGGGAAGTGAGTCATAAAATTTCTTTCCTGGTTAGCGATGAACTGCCATTTGACATGCTCCTAGGTATTTACTACCTCGAGGTCGCGCAACCGCAGTTTGACTAGGATAAAAGGGTATTGATTCACAAGTTGCCCAACGGTAGATCTGTTAGATTACAAAAGTTCAAAGCTAGCAGTCAAATAGAAAACTACGGGTGCATGTGTGCATCATCCTTCTATAACTATTATAAGCAGAATCGCGAGGAAGGCATGTATCTAGTTTTTGTCTCTGAGAAAGGGGAGGCCGTTAAAACACCCCTTGAGATAGAAAAAGTCGTCGCTCAATATTAAGACCTTTTTTAGGAGCCCACAGGCGTGGTAGAAAGGGAGGTTGTCCATGCGATAGAGGTTGTCTCAGGTAGTAAGGTGCCGAGAGGACGAATCTATAAGATGTCTCCCGCGGAGTTAGATGAGCTTCGCCGCCAGCTCAAGGAGCTCACAGAGAAGGGATGGATACGGCCTAGTACCTCCCCGTACGGTGCGCCAGTGTTATTTGTCCCAAAGAAGGGAGGTCCATTAAGGATGTGCATTGACTATAGGGGCCTCAATGCCATCACCGTTAAGAACGCGGAGCCCCTACCACGCATTGACGACCTCTTGGATAGAGTGCAGGGATGCCGATACTTCACAAAGATAGATCTGAAGTCCGGATATCATCAAATTGTTGTTAGGCCTGAGGACAAGCACAAAACCGCATTTCAGACCAGGTACTGTCTGTACGAGTTTGTGGTGATGCCTTTTGGCCTATGCAATGCGCCTGGTACGTTCCAGCACACGATGAGCCGGATATTTCACAAGTACTTGGACAAGTTTATCGTCGTGTACCTCGACGATATTCTTATCTTTAGTAGGACTGTAGAGGAGCACGCTAAGCACTTGAAAATAGTGCTAGGTCTTTTTGGTTACAAAAAGATATCAGCGAACTTAGTACAAAGATTCTGGTGACCTTCTATGATGATAGATGCAAAACGCTATGTTGAGACTTGCCAAGTTTGTCAAAGAGACAAACCAAGGACTCAGGCTCCGCTTGGGCTGATCAAGCCCTTGCCGATTCCTGAAGGACCAGGTCAGAGTGTGTCTATGGATTTCATGGACACCCTTGTGACCAGCAAGTCTGGAAAGAGGCATATCTTTGTAATAGTGGACCGTTTTACTAAGTACGCAAGACTGATTGCCATTCCAGAAAAAACTAAAACCGACTACGTCATCAAACTGTTTATGGATAATTGGGTACGGGATTTTGGTTTGCCTACATCCATCGTTAGCGATAGGGATGTGAGATTCACAAGTGAACTGTGGCAGTCAACTGCTGAACAGATGGGCACCAAACTCCAAATGACTTCAGGGAATCACCCTGAGTCAAATGGCCAAGCAGAACAGATGAACCGGGTAGTACAGCACCTGCTTCGGCATTACATTAAGCCAAGTCAGGATGACTGGGACGAGAAGTTACCTCTCGTCACCAGCTTGTACAACAATGTTGTGCACAGTACAACCCGTATGACTCCCAACCAGTTACATCTTGGTTGGAAGCCCAGCAGTGCATTGGACTTTCCGCTACCAAAAAGACACTCCACTGCAGCACCTGGCAGCATAGAGTTTGCTGTCAAATATGAACAGATGGTGCAGCAGGCCGTTGAACATATTAGGAAGTCTTAAGATGCTATGATTGCATCTGAGAATAAGCATAGACGGCCCTCTAACTTTCAGGTAGGTGAACGCGTCTGGGTAAAGTCATCTGAATTAGGTCAGGAGTTGGGGATATCCAGAAAACTGATGCCATAGTATTTCGGGCCATGGGAGATCTTGGACGTTGTAGGGGATCAACCGGATGGGCCTTCATACGTGATCCGTATTCCTGCACACCTACGCACCTACCCAGTGTTTCATGCCTCCAAGCTAGCACCTTTCGCTGCAATTGAGCAGTTTCCTTCCAGAAGATAAATGCTGCCCCCAACCATGGATGGCGAAGTGGACATTGACCAGATCATCGAGCATCAAGTGATGCATGTCCTTTGACCATCAGGCAGAGGGTGACCTCCTAATCCGAGAATGCAATATCGTGTGAGCTTCAGACATCATCTGGATCCTAAAGAAGATAGGTGGTTCACATGAGAAGAACTCATGAGAACAGCACCTCAAGTCATCGCAGGCTATGAAAGAGCACTCAAGGGGAAGATGCCTGCAGAATGAGAAACTTCTCAGAGGACTCACGAAGTAAAGGAGGAGGGAATGCGAGGATCAGCGTCCTCGGTAGGCCTAAGGGGCCCTGTTTGCAGCCTTACCCGCCCTAGGTGAAGGCGGAGGTGCTCGCCCTAAGTGAAGGCGGGCCTGGCTTTTTGCAAGAGGCCCTCGATTGTCAATTTCATATTTGGGTTCCAGGCAGTTGCGACGTGCCAGTTGGTTGAAAGAAACACAGGCCGAGCACCGAAGACATTTCCACGACATACCGGGCCTTTCCAAAGAATGCAGGCCCTGTGCGTGATTCGCAGCCTCATACAGAGACAGTTGGGCGCCCAACCGGACGAGGCCCAGTAGCCCAGTAGCTGCTGCATCCAGGCAACCTCCTAGGGCCTTCCGGAAGCTTCTGGGCCCAAACCAGCCCAGCCAGGCTGCGAGAGCTGGCCAACTCTTTTCCATAAAGGAAAGAGCTCTGGCCAGGCAGCCTCATTCAGGCACTCACATGCTGGGCGGCAGCGCTGCTGGAGCTCATGCTCGTAGGCTGCTGCTAGCGCTGAGAGGCGAGGTGCAGCAGGTGCGGTCTTGCAGAGGAGGAGGGGGCTGCTGAGGGCAGCGCCATAGCCCAGCCACCATAGCTGGTGGGCTTGGACTACAGTGAAGCGCAGGGGTGGTCTTCGGGTCAAAGAGAGGACAGNAGCTGGTGGGCTTGGACTACAGTGAAGCGCAGGGGTGGTCTTCGGGTCAAAGAGAGGACAGGTGTGGTGTAGTCAGGGGATGAGTGAAGGATGATAATGATGATGATGATGTGAGGGCACATACCTTGTATTGGCGATAGTCTGCATGGGCAACATCTTCAAGTACTTCGGGCTGCCACTGATGTCAACAGTTGCATTGTCTCTTTGTAGTCTGTAGTAGCTGTGTAGGAGCAGGCTGGGGCTGAGTGCCAAGTGTGAGTGTGAAGGAACTGGACTCTTGTGTTGAAGGGAGAGAGTTTGCTCTCCATGAACATTGGTTTTCAGTGCTACGAACTTCCATTGGTGTATTATTGGTGCAATGCTGCTCTCTGGATACAGTGTGACTATTTGGCTTTCAATGTGATGGTGTGAACTGGAATTGTCATCTCGCTGTTGCTTATTTTCCTTGCAGAAACAATAAAAAAAAGTCCTGGTGTGAGTATGCCCTGAGCCTGGGAATGCGGTCGGCAAATTCATTTTTGGCCAATGGTGGATGCTGGACCCAGTTTCCAGCAGGTGATGCTCCCCACCTTTAGATTGGAGCCATTTGAGGGGAGCATCATATTGGGGAATGCTAATATCACTCCCAATAGCACAACCCCTAGCCAATGTATATATAAAAAAAGAAACAGAAAAAAAAAATCACATTGCCTGGCTTCCTTTTTTTTTTGGGTCTGGCTTCCTTTCGGGCTTCGATTCTTCGAATGAATATCCGCCACGCAGCCTCCTGGCGGGGAAATTTGGCCCCCGCCATGGGAGGAAGTGCAAGTCTGGGCCCCCATTCTCTACCTTCCTAAGTTCTCTTAAGAACTGAGAACCCTGCCTTCCTTCTCTCCCCCAACCCCCTCCCCCCCTTTACCCCCCCACCACCAAATTGCACAGTCCCTAATGCAATACCCCGCTCGATATGCCCTGAAGTGGCCCTAAGGCCACACGCAGGCCACGACCCCGGTCTGAGGCCGCAAAGGCCAACGGGTGGAAAACACCCAAATTGGCCCAAGACCTGTGCGCCCGACAGTTGACTTCGGTCAACTGCCCAGCAGCCCCAGAGTCAAAGTCTGCATCTACCCAGCCCAGGCTGCCAGTCAGACACACACACGTGTTTGTATGCAGGTACCAAGATAGCATTTGGACCCAATGGAAGTCTGCAACTGTATGCAATCTAGGCCCTCGGCTGTGAGTCAATCTGAGCCACCGTGGGTGGGAGACCTGAGGCCGGTCAGCCTCGTCAAACACTACATAAGGCCCAGCCTCCAGGGAGTCAACATTCAGTCTTGCTATGCTGACTTGACGCTGGCTTGACGCTGGCTGGACTTTGGCTGGACGCTGGCTGGGCGCTGGCTGGATGCTGGCTGTACGCTGGGACTGTGGACGACGCGAGACTGCTGTTTGCATGCTGGCGCCTTCCGCTTCGGCGCCAGCCTCTACTGACGTGGCGCAAGGGCAAGCTGTCTTCGACATTGCTGATGTGGCGCATGCCACTCTGCCTTCAGAGCTGACGTGGCATTTGCCACACTGTCTACATTGCTGAGTTGGACTCGACAAGGAGGGAGATCGGTAAAAGGGCCTTTACCCGATTCAGCCCTTGTAAAAGTAAAGCAGCGTGAAAGGGGTATCTCGCCAGAACTCAGGAAACGTGAAAGCAGACCAAAGGTCAGGTTCTCTGGTCAAAGGGCACTTCCTAAACTAAAGCAAAAGATCATTGCATAAGGACATACCTGTTCGCCAGGAGATGCACATGTCATGTCTGTTCGGATAAGGATGTGTCTGTACGTGTAGCCAGTATGTCTGTTCGTGCAGAAAGGGAGTGTCTATTCACACAGTGTGGATGTCTGTTCAGGCAGTATGTGTGTCTGTTCGTCCAAAGTTGTACCTATTCGAAAGTAAGTCAATCAACAGAGTCCCAGTTCTGGTCTTAGTCTAAGGGACAGTCCAGATCCAGACGTCCAAGTCCAAAATCTAGGCCGAGAGGCCTCAGCAGCAGTTGTCTTCATTGGGACAGTCCTGGGACACATGCAATGCAGGGTCTGGGACAAGGGAAGGCCTGCATGAGCCAATGCAGACCCAGCGAAGAGGAGGCCAGTGCTATAAAGGAAGCAGCCAGCCTCATTCAACGCAGATCTCCACTGGCATTCTGCGCGTGGAAGGGCTGAAGCACTTGTGCGCCAGTCAGGAGGAGCAGCGCTGGAGGATGAAGTGGCGCTATCTGAGGGAAGAAGACTGTGCGCTGGAAAGAGATGCAGCCATAGCTGCCCAGCGGGTTAGTATTAGACTTAGAGGGTTAGTAGTAGTATTCTATGAGTAGCATTCAGAGTAGATCCTTAAGAGAGAAGAGTGTGTATGCATCATCTGAGGAAGGGACTGAGACAGAGAGTGTTCAAGCAAGACTCGGCTATGGAGGATACTTACCTGAGTTAGATATGATTTGCAGATGTGGCGCTGATGAGTAGAAGCCGCATTGATGAGTTGGATAAGAGAGATTTGTATTGCGCTGCTAAGCGCTGAACTCAGGGAACTGCGATACTCTTTGTAAATGACATCTTTGATAATATAAGTTGTGCAACTCGGTACTCTTCTCACCTATCCTTGTCTAATGTGTGAAGACTTCAGTTCATTGTGAGCTATGATGACGCATGATGTGAGCACTCTTGCGTGAGATGGTCCCCAGGACCCATGCAAATTTTGGTATCAGAGCCTGATGCTCATTGCACTCATAGCGCTGGCAGGAGCAAGGCCGGCGAGAAGAAATGCTGAAGATGTGGTAATGGAGGATTAGTGGAGGAAGTGAGGAGAAGAAGTGTTTTGATAGTGGGGGGAGCAGGCCGAAGAAGAAGGGGCAAAGGTTACTTACCTGGAGCATGCGGAGCACCGAGGAGCATCATCGGCGGTATCTTCAACAAGAGAGAAGCACCTCCTGCCCTTAACCTGCATGCATGTGTGTGTCCCCTACCTTCTCTTCCCCTCTAAAGGTGACTGCTGCTGGTCTGGAAGTCGAGTCTGGATCTGGATCATCATAGTGTGTCAGAGTCTGAGTTGTCAGAGTCTAGATGGTCCGAATGCAATGTGTCAGGGCCTGGTCACATCAGGTTGAGTGGTCAGTGTTCTGTAGGTAGAGTTCTCTCCTACCCCTCTTGGTAGATAGGTTGTGTCACGTCACCAGGAGACTGTGAATCGATGTGGGTAGTGGCCATATGCCACGTCAGATTGCAAGTACCAGGCAGCGCAAGTATGATGCTGAGCATCTACAGGGCCAGTTAAGCCAGAAAGAAAGAAAAATCCGAGCAAAGTATTATTGCCCGATTGACTACGTGTGTCATCTGCATCTGACACTTCTGCGCTTTACTCCATACCTGCATTCAAACAACCAGCCAGTTAGACCAACAAACAAGGCATAGAGGGGTAATTACAGCAAGATATAAGAAACACATTGCAAGAGTCTGATCCAGGAAAGCCAGACAGCATTAAAAAAAAAAAAATGTACATATAGAACAGACAAGTTTTTCTTTTTTTGAGTGAGTATTCATTGTGTGCAGCACCTTCCATAGCTATAAAAAAAAAAAAAGAGAAAACGAAGTACCATACTCCATTCACCACAAGTCGAGACTGTGTTAGCAAGCAAGTCTGAGTGGGATAGTGCCGTGGTGAACCAGCGGAGGACCACCTGTGCCAATCATCACCATGGACGACTATCCCATCCAGGGCCTGTTGGCCCTCTCTGTTCTATTGAGTCCACTGTTCCGGTTAATGTTCCCGCTGGGATTCGGACGCGTGTGTGCGTCCCGGATGTTAATGCGATCTGGAACAGTAAAACCTGGACCCACACCTGCCGAACAGGCAGAGATTGACCGCAGATTGGCAGAGAAAAAGAAAGAGAAAGAGGCTAAAAAGAAACAGAAAGAAGAAGAGGCAAAGAGAAAGTTGAAAGAAAAGATGGATAAAGAGTTAGAAGAAGAATTGAGAAGCATTCAAGAAGAAGACGAAGAAGAAGAACAGGAGGAAGGGGAGATATTGCAAAGACGTCGTCATCTTGACATACTTGAGAGTAGCGCGTTGGAAAGAATTGAGTCTATAGACGCGCGCGATTATTATCATAGACCTAGATATTGATGGTCGCGCGCCTGCATTATCCCTTGAGGATGATGACGTGGACACCTTGAAGAAGAGGAAAGAGACATTGCTTACGTGGCGCTTTGTTGCTGACCAGGCGATCAGATACCGGCGAGTGCATCGTTGGCTGCGGGCTGACGCGGCGCTGGTAGGAGAGAGAGAGAGAGAGAGAGAGAGAGAGAGAGAGAGAGAGAGAGAGAGTGAGTGAAACTCGGGACTGCTGACGTGGTGTGCTGCCTACGTGGCATGATGCTAGTGCGCTGACGTGGCATCCTAAATTGGCAAGGTATTGTCTGACATGGCACGTACGTGTGTCGCAACTTACCTGCTGACGTGGTTCTCCACACACTAGCAGTACCTTCGTTCTGATGTGGCATACCAGTGATGGATGATCTGGCAGTCATCATGTGTTGACGTGGCACCCTCCTTGACGGCCTTTTGGCCATTGTTTGCCGATGTGGCAACTCCGCGGAGGTGCTGCGTTGGCATGCCAGGGTGATACATGGTAGAGACCGAAACCTGCCGCTGGTGAGAAGTTGATATTTGCACTTGTGTGCTGGCGGGCGGTACAACTTCACGATTTGTTGTAGTGTCACGCCCCGGCCCTTGTGTCTGGTCGCATTGGTAACTGCAAATGGTGCGGCCAAAGAGGAAAGGATGCTGACATATTGATCGATTGTTGTGTTGGCTGACTTACTCACTTGTCTTGGTTGCTATGTGGTTGTAGTGCATACTCACCTGTGTTGTTGTGTCTTGATCACACTGGCCGTAGGTGCGGTACCTGCACACTCTCGTTAGGACGTCATCACACATAGGACAGACATCAAAAGTTAGAGATAGGAGTAAATTGAAATTTGTTCGTTCATTATTTTGTTATTACTTATTCAAGATGTAATAGATTGAAACCGGGCGTGGCCGTGAAATTTATTATTATCTTGTAATTATTTGTTGTGCGTCAGACACACATTTTGAAAATGTTTTATCTTTCGAACTCTTTACGCCTTTCTGTCTTGACTCGTTTTATTCATCCTCTTCTTCTTCCCTGTCTCCATGACCTTCTTTGTTGATGAGGAAGGAGGTAGTGAATTAAGAACCCGTGGCCAAATTAAAAATAAACGGCAAGAGATGTTGGACCATCGACGTCAGTTGATCACCGACCTACATGATGCTAGAGCCGATGCTGAACAGCAAATGCACAACCAATTTGACGTGCGCACAACAGAAAACGAACTAGAGCAGGCTGCGACGACTGTTTAGATGATGGAAGCCAGCTCCCATGTACAACAAATTATTATTCAGAGCCGACAGGCTTTGGATAAAATTGTGAGTGGTCAACTGACGGATATGGCCAAAAGCGGGGACATAATAAAAGAAGAAGAAGAAGGAAGAAGTGAAGAGGAAAAAAAACGTGAATTGTGTGAAGAGATAATGTTGGGGAACATTAAGCAATTGGAGGACGCACTGAATGCAGAAAAGAGAAAGATAGAGGAATACCGGAGGATAAAAATGAAAAGTGAGCAGCAGGAAAGAAAGGTAGACGAAATCAAACAGCGGTTTCACTTTGAGGGAACGGAAACCGACCTTGCATCCGTGTTGAACAATTTGATGGCTTATCTTGCTCACCTTGAAATGAAATTGACAGCAATATCGTCGCATTGCAGACGGTGACCAGACTTGTAAAGGGGAAAGACAAGGTGGAGATTGAGGAGGAGGCCACGGGGAAAGAAAAGAAAGAACCCCAGGAGACACTCATAAAGGATGCAAAACCCGAAAGTTTCGAGAAGGAACTTGAGAAACCGACAGAAAAAAAAGAAGAACCCTCTACCAAGGAACCGGCCAAGGAAGTTGAGAAGCCGAAAACAAAGGAAAAAGTGAAAATGAAATTACCTTTCACTTGTAATGGAAAGCGAGGAGAGCACTTGTTACTCTGAATTGCAGAGATCCAGACTTATCGTCGTATTGCACTGGTCGCGCGAAAGAGCCAAGTGACTTTCACTACCTTATGTCTGTTGGGGTAGCAAAGGAGTGGGTACTGTCTGAAGCCAATGCTACTGGCTTCGAAGATATCAGTGAGTGGGCCAAAACATTGACCCTCAAGGAATTCCTCCAAAAGAATAAGGAGCAGTTCCTTGACAAGACAACGACGGATAAGGCCTTTGATGAGCTCACTACGATAGGCCAAAAGCGTTGGACAATTGTTCATGCATTGTATTGTGAGGTTGATCACCTATTGCAGGTCCCCGGTTTGAACCTGCAAGACAACCGAGTGTTGTACATCTTCTCACGAGCGCTGTCAGGACCCATCCGAGGACATCTCGTCGCTGAGGCAAATCCGGTAAGTACAACTGTAGACAGTTTCACGACCTCGCGCTCCAACGGGAGCAAATGACTTCTCAGGTAAAGGGAACGTACGTGCCAATACTAAGGAGTGGTCCGGTCGATGGGTATGGGAAGCGGGTCCTGTGCCGGCAAAAACGAGAGGACCACATGCTTCTCGTGTTTGATGATGACACGATAGAGAAGTTACCCCTTGATGAGGCCGAGAGAGGAGGAGGTGGCAACAGTGAGTTAGGAAAGAGTGATGCCACTGTTGCGGTGATCGGCAAGAGAGGTACCACTTTTTGGAGTAGGAAGAAGAGACCACGCTCCTTTCCTGAGCACCTCGGCATTGCAGTTGGGAAACCTTAGGGAAAAATGGGGCTGTCAAGAAAAGAATGGTCGCAGCGAATGGATAATCGGCAGTGCCTCAAGTGTGGCACTGCAGAGCACATCATAGCATGGTGCCCTCTCATTCACAACCAAAAAGGTAGCAACCAGTAGGAGTAGCATCTTAGTTGAAGGGTTCAGTTGAAGGTAAGGCGCCGATCATCCCTTTCAACCTCTCGACTTATATGGCAGAGGATGACTCTTCTTCGGCCCATCGTCCAGAACACCCTGACACCGTCTTATGTTCTGTCTCTCGGGACGATTCCTTTGACGAACTTGGTAATGAATTAATAGCTTTAAGAAGTTTGTGGGCTAAGAAAGCAAAGTCTAAGGGTGAGTTGATGATCGCAGATATTGAGATTACACGTACGCAAGTAGGTGCCTTGTTAGATCCAGGATCGATGCGATCCTACATCTCAAAGAAGGTAATTCGTAAATTGTATCTGAGAATGAAGGTAAGGGACTTGCCAAGACCTATCACGTCTATGTTGGCTGACAAAAGTTCGATCATTGTCTCTCAGTATGTCGATCGTGTGAAATATTATTTTCGAACAAAGGAAGGAAATAAGATTTTGCATAAGATATTCATCCAAATTGAAAGGAACTTACCCTCTAATATGATTTTGGGTATGGATTGGCATGAGGAAGCCGACCCACAAGTCAAATTCAAAGAGAAGATTGTCAAAATCAAGGACGAAAAGTCCGAACTTCAAGGAATAAAATTGTATCACAGGTCTAGCTATGACTCAACATTGTCCTTCTGTTGTATGAGTTACCCAGCCTTTAGATCGATGCTATGTATCACCCACGGTCATAACCACAGACCATTTTACCGCGTGCGGTTGGGATCCCGACCTTGGGGGCCTACCGCCCACGGCCGAGTGAAGGCAAGAACCCCTGACATTTTTTTCGGGGCCTAAAAATGGGCCGAAAAAAATAAAAAAATATGAACGTGTAAATAAAAAACACCTTTACACGCCTGTGATTTGTAATTTGTTTTTTTTAGCATTTCTGCAATGAACCCAGTCTGGTAGGTACTCAGAAGTCGTCAATCCACAGTAGTTTCAATATCTGAATGAAAGTCTCCAGATCATGAAATGATATCTCAAACAGTAACTCAATATCGAAACGAGAAAAGAGTGGAGGGAGAATAGACAAAGGAGGGGAAGAGAGATCACACAGTAATAGCCCTTCAGATCCCTCTCCTTCTTCGGGCTTTTTTCCACATCACTTCATCAATGATGATAAGTATATTCTTGATCACACACAATAGTGCCACGTGACACTTTATCTCATAAAGACCCTGAAGTCACAACAAATTTTCAGCGATGACGTCAAACACAGGTGAGTACCCACTTTCCTACATCCACAGATCCCGATCTTCCTCCTCCTCGCAACCAGTCACCTCATGTAGACAACATAGATAATGCCACACTAGCAATCAAGACAGGTGGCATATGCCACATCATCAATGAAGACCAATAGCAACGCCACGTAGACTACGAACAACGCCACGTAAACCAGAGGCAGCGCCACATCAGCATGCCACGTAGACCAGAGGTAGCGCCATATATACCAGAGGGAGCGCCACGTCAACATGCCACGTAGACCAGAGGCAGCGCCACATATACTAGAGGCAGCGCCACGTATACCAGAGGCAGCGCCACATATACCAGAG
>BFEA01000643.1:721511-737546 GCA_003427395.1 Chara braunii
CAGAGAGCTTGGCTTTCCTCCATTCGGCTGCAATGAGGTTCCTTATTGCGAATTTGAACTTGTTATTGACTGTTGATTGGCACCATTGCACCCGACTGAATCGTCTCTCTCTCCTAGCCAGCCACAGTATCCAGACACCTGTAACTCTGAACTTGTTGGCTATTACCATCTTGGCGTCTTTTGCAGGGTTCCCCATCAAAATGAACTCTTTAGTCCATATTGTCCCCGGGCCGTATGCGAAGTACCACATCCTGCTTAGCCACTCCCAGAAGCCCCTAGCGACCACACATTCCCACCAGAGGTGTGCTGTGTCTTCTAGGGACTCTTGCGGGCAAACATCGCATAGAGGATCAACCTGCATGCCTCTCTCAGAACACCAGGAAGCAGTGGGGACACTGGAGTGAAGGTGCAACCATTGCAGGACGCTCAGTTTCACTTCCAGGGTATTCATTAGCAACACTATGAATGATGCCACCCATTGGATATTAAGATTTGGGAGCGAAGACATCGCTTCCTTTTTCTTCCACGAGCTCAGGATGTTCATTTTCAGAGTGGTGGCATTTGATCTCAGTGCATATCCTATCTTTGTATTGTACTCTGAGATCGTGGTTACTGATGTCAGGGCAGATTCGTCAGAGTGAACCCAACCCACCTTTTGGACGTCAATCTTCCATTTCTCCCGAGGCTGGCCGTCCATGACGACAGTGAACCTCTTGATACCGTTATCCTCTTTAACAAGTACACCAATCTCTTGCCAGTCGCCATCCCCCTGCATGGGAGCTCTATCTTGGTCCCTGACGAGGTACTTCTTTCCTGGTTTCCATGATGAAGCTAGAGGTTGCTGGTCTGTAACTGCTTCCACATGGAGAAAACATGGCAGGTTAWWCCTTTTGACCCACCATGAACCCGGATATTTCTCTTGTGAGGAACTTCTKATTATTRCGACCCATTCCTGGGGGATGGCCTGTATCAACTGTGCTCTTTGTTCCTCAATATTGCGCAAACCTCTCAACTTGATTCTCATGTATTCCAGCGGGATCCAGTCTCCTGTGGTCTCGTCCATTATGTGACGGAGTAACCAGATGCCTCTTTTCATCCATCTCCGACCAAAATTGCCAGTTTTGTTAGTAACAGAGAAAGGGAGATTTGAAGAGTTAGTGATCAACGAGTTTTCGAACAGGCATGAGTCCAAAATTTCTCTCTTGTTAGAGGGTTTGGAGACTGTGTAGGGAAGTATCCTATTCCAGGCCTTCAGAATAGGCTGCCATGTGCTAATTTTAGTAGYTGTTACGAATGAATGCATGASCAGAGCTTGCCAGACTGCGCGARGGTCATTCAGTCCCCAGTCCCGTACAAGGAGGGCTTGGGCTAGTACCATCCACGGTTGAGTATTCCTTGAAGTCAGTAATCTCACCGGCCATTTTGCTAGAAGCGCGTCATTCTGTTTTCCTGGATCAAGTATGCCCAGGCCCCCYTGGGCTCTTTTCTCTGTTATTTTCCACCAARCAACCTTGTTAATACAGGATGGGGCACTAGAATCCCCTTTCCACARATATTTAGTGAGAAGCTGTTTAATTAGTTGAGCAGAAGAGGCCGGTAGGTGCCTGAAGGATAATATATACCAGCTAGTTGAGAGGATGGCAGCGTTTGTCACTAATGCTCTTCCAAAGAGAGATAGGTGGCAGTTTTTTGACAACTTGGAGCARGCGTCCCTGATGCGGTTTTCAATTATGCTGGACTGTTCTTTAATACAATCGCTAAAGGAGACCAATATGCCCAAGTATCTTTCTGATTCCGCACTAGCCTTGGTCTGAATACCCAGGTCCTTGGCTAGGGGAGTATCATTAGGTGTTAGGGCCATCGATTTGTTCCAGCTAATCTTCATTTCTGATGTCGTTTCGTACACTGTTAAGCATTCCCTGAGAGCCGAGAGGGAGGAGATTGAGTTTTCCGAGACTGCAGAAAAGTCGTCTGCCAGCGCAGAGACTTTGAGTTCGTACTGTGGTGACACTCTCAGTCCTTTGTAGTGTCGGTGTGATCTTATCATATTTAAGAGGATTTCCATTTGGATAACAAATAAGAACGGTGCAAGGGGGCATCCTTGTCTGAGAGACCGCGAGATTGTGAAGGGATCAGAGATAATCCCATTTACCACCACTCTCCCGTTGGAGCCCTGGTATACGACATTAACCCATTTTTGGAAGTTGCGTCCTATACCTACCTTTTCCAAAACTTTTTGGACAAATCTCCAATTAACACGGTCGTAAGTTTTTTCAAAATCAATCAGAATTATAGCAGTATTTGACTGTGTTAGCTTAATAAGATCGATGGTCTGGGCTATTACCATAACATTGTCTAACACCAATCTCCCTGCAACAAAACCAGACTGTTCGGGAGCGACCCGTCTAGTCATGAATGGGGAGAGGCGTCTCGCCATGGTTTTGACCAGGATTTTCCCTGCCACGTTGAGAAGTGATATTGGCCTGTAGTTTCTGACGTCCGATCTATCTCCTTTTTTGTATAGCAATGTAATCACTCCTTCGGTGGTGCGTCTGCCCAGCCGATTACCATTCAATACACTATTGAATACTCTTAATAAATCTGGTCCCAATAGGGACCAGAATTTATCGTAGAACTCAACGGGGAAGCCGTCTGGTCCGGGGCACTTGCCCCTAGCCATGCTCTTCATTGCGGCCGTGAGCTCAGTCAATGTAATTGGTTGGTCTAGGTTTTCTTCTTCCAGAKCAGATAGTATTCTGTTGRTTGAGTCCCATAGCATGTGTTCYATATCGGAGGGAACCAGGGGTTCCTTCGGGTCCTTTTCCGAAGTTAGCAATTTCTCATAAAAAAGTTTTGCATAGTTGCTTATATTTGCTGAGTCGCGAGCCTTTTGGTGTGTGGGGTCCGTTGGGTGGGACATCTCAATTATCATATTGGATTTGTTGTCCTCCTTTTTCACTGCAAATGTGGCTGTGTTCATTCGGTCTTTGTGTAGAATGTTCTCAATACATCTGAATTTGGCCCATGATTCGTGTCGTCCTATTTGGAAGTCTTGCCATTCTTGCATCCAAATAGACCTACACATGAGCCAATGACGGTCTATCAGGGAACAAAAATCCAAATTCCTTTCTGCTTTCTCAATGTTTCGTTGTAATTTAATTTCTTCGTATTTGCGATTAACCGCTTTGATCCTTGAGATTGTTTGGAAGAGGGCCGACATGAAATGCAGGCCCTTATCCAGCCATTCTCCCGGGTTCAGATAGCGGATGAGGAACCTCTCCATTCCTCCCAGAAGCTCCACACCCATTCGACCATTTGAGACTCATCCATGATCCGCATATTTAGTTTGAACGTGCCCCTCCCCCTCTCGAGATTCACTCCTATGGCCACCACGATGGACACAGGCTTGTGATCCGAGAGGGGTTGCGAGGAAATTTCTGCTCTGTTTACCAGGGGTATGATCCCCTCAGTAACTAGAATAACATCCAGCCTACGGCGGACTGCTGGTGAGTTATTATGGTCATTACTATTCTGGTTATTAGAAGAGAACCACGAGTATGCCTTTTGGGTGGGGAAAAACTGGCGATACGGGTCGAACAGATTATGTTCTAATAGCAGTTCGTTGAGGGCGATTGATTCCGCAGGATGAGAAAAGGGGGAAGAAGAGTCCATTGATTCATTGAGAACCGTGTTCCAGTCGCCCCCTACCAACAGGTACTCAGTGTTGGGGATGACTGCGCTTAGTGACTGAAAGAAACTGATTTTGGACACRTGGTCAGCAGGTGCATACACTGAGACTATGCACCACTTTTGGTTGTTAATTATCAGAGAGAGTTTTGCCCACCTGCCTTCATTGTCGGTTTCAATCTCGGAAATACTGGTACTTAAGGAACTGTGTATCAGAATGGCCACCCCCCCTTTGGTTCCCACAGCGGGGGACCAAACCTGGGGGCCTGACCACCATGTGCCCAGTTCCTGTATTCTGTCTGCGTCTAATTTTGTTTCTTGCAACATAATAATCCGGGCCCTGTACTGATGAATCCAGGATTTTAACTGGGCCCCTCTATGTTTGCCGTTTCCGTCCACAAGTCCTATCACATTCCAAGAAGTGACCCTCACTTTAGACTCCATCCGTCGCTGCAGATGGTGCCTGTTGTTGGATGGTCACTCCGGTGGGAACTTGGCCTGTGGCTGCTGCAAGGAGCACCTCGTTGTCCCTGGGGGTTCTGAATGGATTCAACATAGGGAAGAAGAAAAACGGAACACATATTGGGTCATGGCCACTCGATTCCCGATCAATGCATCCTTTTGCATTAGATCTGGGATTGAGAAGACCATGGGGGAAATCATTAAAGAATTTGATGTGGTCAGTGATCCAATCGACCCCAAATTGGCCAATTTGAAATATCAGCTTCATCCTGACGCAGAGGCAAAATTTGTCAGATCTATCAAGGTTTTCACGGGCACTGAATTTCTGACAGGGGACTTGGTTAACAGCAACCACCCCWGGTGCAAAGGATGCAACYGGTTTATCAGACAACCGGAGGAATGCCTGTGCACAGAGGGAGAAACTGAGAACCAACATAGGAAAGCAACAACCCCCGACGCCCAGCGAACCATTCTGTTGGATGGGGGAMTGGGCCAGGGGGACATCCTGCTACCTCCTCCCCCCGCAGGAGCAAGCATAGCAACGACTACCCCTCGSCYTGCTGCCCATGCACGCCAGGACAAGAGATCCTCTGCACGACAGGAAACACAGGTCCCAACGCGCTCCTTCCAATGGATGAGTCCCGAGCTCAGAACAACAACAACTGTAGTCAAGGGGGGGAACCGTAAGCAACCAGCTCACCAATCYAGTGGCCAGCAGAAACAGGACAGGTCTGGCTCATACACTCCCTCACGGCTGGGGCAATCTTCAACGGCCTCYGCTACGAAATTGACACCCGGTCCTAGTGGAATTTCATGGACCCAGAAAGTCCAACAATGGAAGAGAGCATCAGCAGCAGATGGTAACAGTCCCGGTACCTCAACGCAGGCAGATGTACACAAGGATGGTAGACTACCCAAGCAGCAGGGGGTCACCAAGGGGATACCCCCTGCCCCTGCCGCTGGAACGACAGGTTACACATTATCGGATATGGCTATTGACACCGCCCTAAGAACAGGCGCATCACCGAAGAGGTCACACCCACAGGCGTTCGAAGATGAGCTGGCAGCCAATCAGGATAAACAGACTGTCCCCAGGGGCCAAACCACAGGCGCCGACGTGGCTATCCCACTGCTGTTCAAGAATACTAACCAGGGTCCCTTCTTGCTTCTTCGTGTGAATGAACAAGGAGGATACAATATCCCATACGGCTCTCTCCAAGCCCCACCAGACCATTTGGATCTATTCAGAATGGGAGCACACCTCCTGCAAAACAGATTTGCAGTAAGGCCAATTCCAAATCACCCGTTGATCAAACTCAACAAAATCGGTGTGTCTGGGAAGATCTATCCCATTCATGCCCTTTGCTTGGATACTCATCTAGCCTCAGGGGTTGATGTGCAAAAAGCAAGTGAGGGCTTCTATTGGGCCCCTCTTAACTGGTTCAAGGCCAACAGCGAAGAGTGGCACATTCCCATCCTGGGAGACGGTATCAAGGCGGAGATTGTCACGGAAATAAATGACGCTCTCCTCCAGGATAAGAAGGTCTTCTCCAGAACCTTCGCGGAAGTTCTCTCTCTTTCTTTTCCCCGTCCCATGCGCGCCTTTCCCTTTTCTTTTCTTTTTTTTTTTAACAAAGAATATGTTTTTTGATTTTTTTTTTCGTGATTTTTTTTTGTTGGGGGGCAAATTGCACCGACCGGGCGTTGGTTTCCCCGACCCCCGAAAGTCGCAGCACGTTAACGCCCGCAACTTTTTTTAATAGCTGGGCGAGGTACTGGTGGTTTAATGTGACGTGCCCACGACCGATGTATGGGCCAACTATCGTCATGGCATGAGTTTCAGTCACGGCACGAGTTTCAGTCATGGCACGAGTTTCAGTCATGGCGCGCATTTCAGTCATGACGCGTGTTTCAGTCATGGCGCAAGTTTGGAACGTGCCGTTTAGTGGAAATAGATCCGTTGGCCCACCCCTCTTACACCACGGCCAGCCCACGTAGCTATGACATCGATGACTCTGTCACAGCTGCAGTGCTTTCATTTCCGCCTAACACCGGATTTGAAACGGGCCTTGTTTTTTTTTCCGCCCATTCCAGACATGAGGTGTGACTAGAACGTACTTGCCCCTTTTTTTTTTACACGCAGTACAAGAGAGAGAAACCAGACATCATGAGGGGTGGGAGACGATGAGAAAGGGATGCGCAGATACTGACAAAATGTTGGGTCATCGTTACCCGGAACCCCACTGGCGGCCCCACCCCATCTCTGACAACCGCTGTTGGGACGGGGGGCAACATGATTTACCTCGTTTGTGAGGCCCTATGCCTTCGCTACAAGTTAAGTACCAGTCCGCTGGGTCTTGCAAAATTGACAGGCCCCGCTATTGGGCTCCCAGTGGTACTTCACAGGCTCGGTGTTCTGCCCTACAGCAGACCAGCCTGTAGATGAAGCGATCGTTGGATTTTGCCAGCGTGACAGAAAAAAGGGGGTAGCATGGTCTACTCTGCCGCGCGCCGGGCTCTAATGATCCTGATCTAGGCTGAGTGCAGGGATGGGATAGCAATAGTCGCATTCTGGAAAAGGTACAGTGGTGATGGTCACAGTCGAACAGAAAACAGTTAAAGAAAGGAAAAGAAAGGAAAATTAAAAAGCGAAAGGAAGTCGTGTGTCAGATCTGCGCGCTGATCCGGACCCTCGCTTTAGTTTGGGATGATCTAGCGATTTCTGGCCGCGGCGGCGTTATAATTCCCTTCCTTTCTTAGTTCTATTACTATTATTCTTGCTAATTTTATTAGCTGTTCTTTAAGAGTCCGCTTCCTTTTTCGACCCTTCATCACTTCGCGGAAAGGAGTGCAAACGACTCATTTTCGAACCTCGATTGCAGCTCGGTGGTCTGGATTGGCCCGACTCTTCGTGTATCACCCTGGGGCTGACCTGTCCAGTTGAGCATCACGCAGCGGGACCCCAAAAGAGGGGCAACCTGTGACCGCGTTGGTAGGAGGCTTATCACCCCCCGTGGAGGGTCATAAGGCCCCTCCTTGCCATCGGGGATGGGTACCCAATAGGAGTAGGCCGACAAAATGTTTTGAAGGGAGGAGTGTGCCTGTCGGTATCCCGTTATGGGACCACCGCTTCGGACCTGCAGTCACATCACAAAGATTAGTGATCGACAGTAGCGCAGTGAGTTTGGCTCGTGCTCTGATGAGTTTCGGTCTCTCTCGTCTTTTTTTAAATTATTTGATTTGGCCTTATTTTATTATTTTTTGGAACTCTAAATCATTAATATGATAAATTAAAAACAAAAGGAGGGTTATTTAAATTCTTCATCTAGAGCGCAGGGATCGATGAGCCTATAAAGGGTGAGGCAAATGAGTTTTCAGCTATTGGCTGGTAGAAGCGCACAGGCCATCTTGTCGTGCCGATGTTGGCGGTCTGAGGAAGTGTGGTGTCTTAGAGGGGGAAAATCGGTGTGCGTGTGTGCTGAGTACCGAGCGCAGTTTATCTGACAAGCAGCTATGGCACGTAGCAACGGCCTTTTTGGCTATAGGCCAGGGCACTTGAGGTTTTACTGGACCTGGGAGCCTATGCACGAAGAGGGGGCTACAGTGGACGCCTGCCTGAGCTACAGTAAAAGTGACGGGCAGGCAAGGTTAAAGATAAATGTCTACGGAGGAAAAGAACAGGAGATGAGAGAGGATGAGAAAGTGCAGGGGGTAGTCACCGAGGCTCGCAATCGAGCCGAGCGGAGGTGCAGGAGGGATGGAGTGACTGCGGCCCTGAAGGTTACGATCACTTACCACGAGGAAGAAACCACCACGAGCACGATTGAGTGAGTGCAGCAGGAGGACTAAGAGGCCGAGTCCGAAGCCAGCGCCACGCAGACGTGGTCCTGGCATGGGCTGGAACAGTGGAGGAGGGAACATCCATCGGCCGAGTCGGTAGAGGACGGAGCAGAGGCCAGCTCGACCCAACGACGAGACTGAGGCCGCTAAGTGGTTACAAGAGACCAGACATTGGGGAGTGCGCGCACGGAAGTCAGACTTGAGAAAAGGTGTGTGTTTTGCTTCTCAATCGTGGGCGTCATCATTGGCGTGGAAGTTACTGCTCTAAATAGACATTTATGAGTCCGCTACGAGAAATACTAGAGAGTTATGTGAAGGACTTTTAGCTAGCGTCTTCGTTTTGCCTCTCAGTTTCCATAGCGAGTGTCAGCCAGCCTGACCTCTCAAAAGGAAAAATCCGGTACTTGTATGTTGGTGAAGCCTATGCAAAAAAGTCAACTATGTGGCGAGATGTGCACAGGAGACGCCCGAGGCCATGTGTTCGGGGTCGAGCTCGGAGGGTGGCCGTGATCACGGCCGCCACGGCTCCGGCCGCAGTTGGGTGCGGCCGCGACTTTCATGATTTTTTTTTTACTTAAAATAATTGTCAAAAAAAAAACAAAAAGTACGAGGTTGTAGATCTTTTCGAGATCTAAATTGCGCAATGTTTTATTTTATTTTCTGACTTCGTCTCCGAATTTTAAAAATTCAAAAACTAATTTTCTTGAGGCAAAAACTGTTTGTTTTTTTTTTCAAAAAAAATAAATGAAACTTATGTATTTTTTTAGTTTAAATTCAATAATTGTTTTGGATATGACCACAAGGCAAAAGTTGCTCAGTATATTGTTTTGCATACCATTTTTTGTTTCCAGAATTTTTTTTTTTTTTTTTTTTTTTTTTTCACGGCCGTGGTCCGCGGCCATGTCTGCGAGATCGCGGCCTAGGCCGCCCATGGCCTCCTCTGGGGGGGATTCATAGGTGTGTTTGGGCCGCTAAGGAAGCCAACGGTGACGTCATCCGTGTATAGAGCGTACCTGTTTGACTCCGTGAAAAGTTCGTAACACTCTTCACTCGGGGCGTGAGGTAATCAAGTTTGGACGTGAGAAGTGAAATGCAGTAGGTGCGTATGATCAACAATGGGAAATGAGGTTTACTGGAGCACGTCACGCAAAAGAAGACGATTGGATCGGCATCCAGCCTTTATCAACTGTTTCTTGCTTCATGATGGCCAAGGCGAGATGGTTCGAAGAAAGTGGGAGGGGTGTTCTCTTATTTAGGTGACGTCACTTGTTTGGGGTGTGTTTTGTACGTTGGCGATCACGTCACATCTGGTGGGCGTCACAGTCAGAGTAAGTTGCCCCACTATCGGAAGAAGAATGGGTCATCACCATGGTCCTCTCCCGCACAAGCAGGGTGGAAGAGGGCTCCGCGCGTGCACTTCATGTGGTGTATACGTAATCAGCGGGGTGGAGAGTTAGAAGAACGGTGTGTTATGGTGGATCAGCAAGGTTGGTACTACTACAAGAAAGATGAGGGTTGTTTTCAACATCGACGACTAAACCTACCGTCGTCGGTGTATTTAGCGCCACCGCTCCCACATAGTGTCATTTTCTTTCCATCTAGATGGTAAACTGTTTTATCCTCTCACTCAATCTGCGGTACTGACCTCACTATTATTAGAAGGTTGTTGTCTTCTAACGAGCGAAGTCTGAAAATAAAATACCGAGTTAAGTACTTTCGTGATGCATGGGTGGTTGTCGTTGTTGACCACAATAGAGCCTCTTGCACAGACAAGGGGAACTCTAATTAGGTGTGATGTAACTAACTCGGTGTAGAGGAGTGGCCAGACTAGCGATCAACGACTTGTTAATGAGTCCAACTCCACCGCAAAGGGCTTTGAATGGTCTGGGAGAAGAGGCATAATCATTAATGAATAAGTACGTGTTCGCAGAGTTACCAAAGATGTTTACTCATAATCTCGGGTACGAACTTTTCAAGAAACGCGCGAATGGCACTTTTGTTTTTCCCCCTCTTTTACAGATGACGCTATTTGTAAGYGGGGGTTGCTTGTTAATTACCTTTCCAGTTGACTGTGCATTGGCTTGCTGTAGTCTGGGTTATGTAATGCCACTGTCTTTCCTTGTTGCCTAAGTGTGCTCTTCCACAACCAACTGAGGTCTAACGAGAACTTACGAGGGATGTGTTGTGGCCTGTCAAGAATGGACTTCACGAAAACCTAATTTTGTGACCATATGTCGTTATCGTGAACTCAAAAGGTCCTTTGCATGGCGACCCCTCACGATTGTTATTCTTTAGCTTTCCAAGAAAAACCAATGATTGTTGGATTGCCCCTTAACGTTTGATTACTGTCACTACTACCCACAAGTCTCTGCTACACAGTGGACATCGCTAAATGAGTAGTTGCTAGTAGCAAAGCGGAGAAAATAGTGATGCGGGGCTAAGAAGAGAGGCAGGCCGAGTTTCGATTGTGTGGTTTTTCCTGGTCATCTGTGCAATTCAATTAAACTGTATGTACTAGCTCATCTGAGAAGGACAAGTGTCCCAGAAAGCCTAATTTACTGGTTTGAGGAGGCTGTAACTCTAGTGAAAGGTAAGCATGTGATCATTCAAATTTAGGACAGCACGAGCTCTCAAGCACCCGTACAATCGTATGCACGTGCAATCGTAAGAACCTATAGATACTCGCGCGATCATGTGCGCTCACGGTTGTACGAGTCTGCGGGTATGGTGACTGTATGAGCAGACGACCGTACAGATATACATGCTCTCGCGATAGTAAGAGTCAACAAGTGAGATGATTGTACGAGTGTGTGCAACTGTACTGCCCTGTGAGTGCGCAAATGATCTGGGACACAATCACTAACTGATGATGTGAGCCTACAAATCTCTACCTAAACCTACGGGTGCATGGTCAGTTGACTTTTGTTATCAGTCACACCGACTCGCACGCGCAACTCTAAGTAACTAAAATGCTTCTCTTGAGAACTGAGACTGAGTAATTAACCTTAGAGGCAGAAAACGACAAATGAAGAAAGTACTATATTTAATTGTTAAAATTTTTATTTCACGGGGATTAATGTTGGTGATAACTAATGCTTCAAACGATAGCTGAAAGCTGGTTAATCAAACAGAAGTGATGGCACATTGTGACTTTGTGAACAGAGCCTATAGTCAAGAGGCAACTTCAAGCATACCTCGACATTTCCCTCTGATACTGTAGAGCCTCGGTGGGGACGTTTTATACTAGGTGTTAGGGATTCGTCATATAATCGGAAGTGGATCGTGAATACATGCCATTGATCAAAATAAGCTTCATGACTTTCTTAAGTCTGTAGCTTTTGCAGAAGTACCTTGTTTGTTCAAAGAAAAATTCACCCTTGATTCTTCTCTGTCTACTCTGTAAGCGAGCCCAAACTTCTAGAGACAAAATTATAGGAGCAATCATTAAGCATTTCGGCGGAGGCGAAACCCTCTTTCATATGATTAGTAGCATTTAGAGTCCAGGTCGGGTGCTCGAATATCGAGAAGAACTGTGCCTAAATTGCGACATTGAGTGAGAGTACGGTGATCCTTCCTACTGTGTCAGTTCGCAGTTGCTATTCAGTGGTCTGTAAATTCAGCAACTTTCATTCCTTTGGGGTTATCGTAAGACATTCAATCAGTGCTCAACCAACTTTCAATCAAGGCTCTGCCATTCGGGTTGCTCAAATGCTTCTGTCAGAAAGGCTCAACGTCTAATCATCTCCATTTGGCACGGAGATCGATATCAGTTACACAACAATCATATCAAAAGACAAAATGTTAGTTGTAACATCCATATGAGTGCAGTTTAGTCATCCCCCATCAGTGAATCAGTCGTCACCAGTCCCAACAGGGTAGCTCTCAGAGACTCAATTCGGTATCAATATGTTAGTGTCACTGGCTTCAGGCAAGGGGACCTGTCAATCTATGTTGTTCTTACCAGATTTGCAGGCGGTACCATTTATGACATAAGACTCTATGTAAAAAAAGGTAAGGAGGCCCATGAGTACTTTGACTCAGTCTGGATCTCACCAGATGCATATCTTGAGAGGAAAGAGAAAGACTTTGACAGAAGTGGTACCAAACTGATCTGTAGCTTTGGGCCAAAACTCTATATAGACTACCTCAGGCCTCCAGTACCTTCAACTCTCACAGGCAGCTCTTGCTGGGGTGAAATGGTTGACATGTCCAAGAGATATATCTCGCCTGCAGTGATTGACTACGAGGCAGTAACTAAGTCATCCGGTTCCAACATCTCAAGCAGGGATTTTTTCTCAATCATATCTTCCTACCCTATGAGAAAAATTTTGTGCTATGGTTGACTTTCGTATCATGGGACATGGATGAAAATGCTCAGAACTACCAGGCTTCAACTGACTCTACATTGAGAGACCACAACCTCAGAGGGTACGAAAACTTGGTCGAAAGCACAGGAGACATGCAACAAATGAGAGATTGAGTGTGAGATTCAGAGAGATGAGTGAGGACTCTTGACTAGTCCTGGCTATGCTTTCTTCATGTGTAGTCTCTGAGATTATTTTGAGTTCTCATTCTTCTATTGCTTATCTTGTCATTGCTCGAGTATGTCAGTCTTGCTTCGTTTGCATTGACTCTGCTTGATGATTGCATTCTCTTATGATCCTGTCACAGTTCTTAAAATTAGTAAATCGGCAAAATTGATACATGCATGACATATCAAAATTCTATGATTATTATTTGCATGATTCTATGTTTTTCCGAATCAAAATAAAAGATTCCTAAGACCGGGGACCGACGAAGATCGCAATTGAAGGGTCCGCTCAAATTCGAACGCACACAACATAAAGGAATTTGCTTTATTAAAGTTTATTTAATTTCATTTATTGCAAAATTCATTGAACATCCTGCGTGACAGCTTGTTGGCTTTCTGGTCACCCGAAGAGGCCGGACTGGAAAAAGTGCGACAAAAATGGTGCCGTTGTCGAGGATATGAAAATTTTTCGTGTCCGGAACGAGCCTGGGTCAGTAACAACTTTGAACTTTGATTAGGACTTGAGAACTGTTGACAATATCATGATCTACAGACTGACTCTATTATTTTTATTAAGACATCGTTCTCTTGGAAATTCTCAGTTGCTAACTGGGTCTATCTCTTCATGTGTGAGGTGCTACACTGGACCGAAGGTGAAGACTGACATTACTTATTGGAGAGGATCAGGTTGATTACAGGTATGCCTTATGAGCCCTAGATGTCCTTGAAGAACTGAAAAAGAAGATAACGAGTCAGGGGTTAAGAGATTCCATCAAGAATGATAACTATCGATTCACTGAAAGAGTTATCATAATTTACTATTAAAGTGGTATTCCCCTATCATTATGAGCACTGTTGGGTTTACCACTCTGGCAGTTCGACCATCCGTATAGTGCTGACCCACTTCTTGGAGGAAGATATCTATGGTATTCGTCCCTACGTCAAGAAAGGAGGCTGCAACTATGGTGAAACCTTTAACTGACTATGAGAAATTGTTGTTCAATCTATCTACGATGGAAAGGCAAATCTAACATGGCGAAAGAAGAGAGAGGGATGGGGGTTAATGCCTGTAACCTATGAGACAATTTCAATTCCTCCTATTTCTGAGAGCTACTGTAACGAAAGTAATTGGTTGTCAATAATTAATATGGTACTGAGGTGGAAGACATTAGAAAACTATCATGAGAGCAAAAGAAACTTCAGCAGAGGAAATCAGACAGAGAAGGCTGAAATTTGGCAAAGGCTCAGGTCCAAGCAAGGAAAAAGTCGAGTGTCTCATGAAATCATTGAACACTTTTAGTGAGAAAGAAGTGTTCCCATACAAGATTGTCAAGTATGATATGGTTGAGAGTGGATGAGAGCAGAAACGATTCTATGTCCTGATATTTCACTTTACAGGCCTGGACATATACGATGTAAGAATTTATGTTCCTAAAAAAAGAAGTGTTGATGCTGTGTATGGGAGATGCTGGAGAATTGTTGAGGAAGTTGTATTGAAAGAGAAAGAGAGACTTGAGAGGGAAAATAAGTGCTTCATTGGATCTACTCGGTTTGCGTTCTTTGAGGTATTTCCAGCTCCTCCTTTGCCTGATATTCTGTCAAGGAATAACTGGTCAGTTATGATAGATTTTGTATGAAAGGTGAAGAGGGTTCAAGAAGAATACTCTCAACAGCAAGGATAAATGCTGTGAGAGGCAAACTTTATGAAGTAATTGAGTCCAATAGTCCCTTTGTAATCTTGAGGTACGAGACTTGTGTAAGAGGGCGAATAATATTTCGCATTCCAGTAGTCAAATTTCTGAATGCTAGGCAGCTTGGACGTAAGGATTTACGCTCCGGTATGCACAGAGAACGAAGTTGATTATTTGGAATCCGGGTTGGGAACTTATATCAGTCTTATAAGAACAAAAGAGTGGCTGAAAAAATTACAGAGGAAAGTAACTTGGGGAGAAGAAATAAGGCAATTTGAGAGACTCCCTAATTTTTTAACTACTGATGAGTTTGACGACAGGAGAGACTGGTCGCCTCTTCTGGAAGCCATCGTCATAGTAGGTAATGCAAAAGAGAGTGACTCTACAGTGATGATAAAGTCACTACTTTTTTTTTTTCTTTTTTTTTTCCTACCAACGGTGGCAAACAGATGTACTTTCGTAATGATAAAATGGGACATGCGAAGTCGCCTTCACACTCCATATTACATCAATTCAAGATTTGAAAATTTCCACCCGGGGCCACTAGCTAGCTCGGACAAGATCACTCCGACCGCGAACCAATCCATAAACCCAAGCCCGCTGTCTCTCTGCTGCTGTCTCTCTGCCTCCGATTACCGTACAACCATTTGTCGTCAAATACAACCACCCCGGGGATCTATGTTCACCAACGGAGGCAAACAGATGCACTATCGTGATGATAAAATGGGAAATGCGAAGTAGCCTTCACAATAAACAAGGCCGGGACGATCGGCGGTAGAAAGGACCTCCCCTTGTCACCATACACCAGCTATACGTCACCATGTGTTCTAATCACGTACTCAGTCAGGAGGGCGCGGCGGATACATACAACCTCGCGGCAATGAGGGGAAAACCCACCAGCCTGCCCCCCTTCCTACTTGACGACCAACAATCTGAAGGAGTGCAATCACGTAACAGTCTCTATTGAGGCAGGAAACGAGCCGACGACCAGCTTATACCCAAGGGCTTTCTTCTCCCCATCATGGACTATCCTTAACTCGTTGCTTCGGCCTCTGCCGTCTTCGCCCCACACTCTCGGGCGAATGAAGGGAAACACTCGCGCGGTAGTGTTCCACAAGAGACACGACGAAGAAAGTACAGATAGCACTGCCTTTGCCACGCCTCAATTTCTCCGCGAATCTAAAGAGTTAATTAATTCACAGCCGCCCCCAACCAGAAAACCTCCCCTGTTGGAAGAGTCCCTCGCTAGGTGCGCAGGACAGATTTTCCAAGCATCAAATCAACATGTGACCCGACGAAGCAAGCGTTGCCATTCTACACAGCAAGAACGACTGCCATCTCGAGCGACATCCCTAAGATGCAGATGGAAACTGACGCTTTCAAAGAAAGAGATGACGAGAGAAGATGACCGAATTTGCCACACGCATCTCTGCACGGAAAAGCGTGCTCTCGTACATACTCGCTGTAATGAGAAGCCTGAAGTGCGGAGGAGAACCATGCGGAGGAGAGAAAACCACTCAAAGGCAAGGAGTTCTGGGAAGGCTTGTTCATGGCAGAACTCCTGCCAGTACGCAAAAAAAACTAAATGTAATCCCCAGAGACTTCCCAAAAAACCACAGAAAACAGAGAAAGAGAAGAACTAGCTTCCACAAAGAATAATGAGGCATATAATTCAACTGAAACGAGAAGACCACCTCGCATATGGGGGGGGGGGAAATGGTCAATTAGGGGTTATGCTCTGCGTCAACGAGGCTAAACCCTTCCATCTCTCTCTCTCTCTCTCTCTCTCTCTCTCTCTCTCTCTCTCTCTCTCTCTCTCTCTCT
>BFEA01000643.1:737573-750396 GCA_003427395.1 Chara braunii
CTCTCTCTCTCTCTCTCTCTCTCTCTCTCTCTCTCTCTCTCTCTCTCTCTCTCTCTCTCTCTCTCTCTCTCTCTCTCTCTCTCTCAGTTCTCCGGTCTTCTTACGCCCCTCTTCCGCCATGTGTTCCACCCCCTTCCCAGGGTGTGTGTTTCCACTTCCTAGCCCTTAACCGACTTTTGAATCTCGTCATAAAGAACAAGCACGAGCGCCCCACCCGCGCCACGAATGACATTCGACCACGCTCCCTTGAAGAAAGCCTTCGGCCCCTCGTTGCTCATGATCTTTCTCCAGCAGTCGAGCGTACCGGAGTACATTTGCTCGCACTGCATCATAAGCCGTCGGCGAACAGTATCAAACGGATAAGACACTATGCCGGCACCAGCTGTGACAGTCTGGGCGATAGCCCACTTCTGCCACACTGGCGCGTTCTTTGGATCCGTCAGGAAAACGCTCTTTGTCGTGTCGAAGCCTCCAAAAAACGCCGCGCGGTACACAATGATACCCTGCACCGACACACCGAATCCTTGGTACAGTCCCTTGAAACCATCACTCTTGTAAATGGTGGAGATGCAATTCCCCAGGCCCGTGAATTGGCGCTCCGCGCCTTTTCAAACATCTGCCGCAAGGCGCGTACGAGCGAAGTCAAGAGGATAGACAAAGAGCAATGAAGTGGCGCCGACCGCTCTACCTGACGCCAAATTTCCAGCGAAAAACTTCCAGAACTCCTTCTTGGGGTCATACGGGCAGAAAATCTGCTTGTAGCCTTGTAGGTGTCCTTGAATGCGAAGTTGAGCGCCTGAGTGGGGAAATACCTAATGATGTCCGCAAGATTACCACGCCAGAACAACATAACACTTTGCTCGTTCGCCACCCTCGAGAAGCAATTAATGATCCCAGTGCACTTCTTATCGGCAGCAAGCTACTTGTTGCTGTTCTGCGTCTGCAGCAGTAGCTTCACACGCTCGATAGGCGCCACGACAGTCTTCGAAATTCCACCAGATACACCACCAGCTAACAAGTCGACAAGGAAGGACTGGGCTAGAGTCAGGTCTTTGCCTTTCCCTTCTTTGGGTGCAGCAATGAACGACACCATAGCTGGCACGTTCAGGGGTTGAGGCAGAGGGGTCCTCATGGCGGTAGCCGCAACGAAGCCCAGATACGGCGCCGCCGGCTCATCACTTCCCCCGAGCAGGTAGACATCCCTCCCGCTTGGGGAGAACGCGGGCGTGCCCGCCGCCATCGAGCAGGCTGCCAACTTAGAGAACATGGCGTCACCTTTCCTCCGTCGGGCAAGCGCAGCGCCAACACCGCAGGTTGTACCGTGGCTGGGGGGCTCCCTGCCCCGACTTTTAAATACTTTTGAACACCAGTTGGAGATCCCTGACTATATTCATTATGAGATCTCCCTCTCCTAACACTGTTCATGATGGTCGATAATGCCTGGTACAGTTGAGCAGCTAACATTTGGGGTTGTATTGGAAGGTAGAGTTGTTAAGGCAGAAGGGACTCTTCGGATCTCAGATAGAAGGCTCTCTACTTTGGATGAACTTGAGTTTCTGCAACCTTTTTTTGATCGGATGGGAGACTCTGCTCTAAGAGTCGTCACTAACGAGACTGAGATCAGCTATTTATTGAAGGTGGTGAGAGTGGGGATCACTGAGAGAGTGTCATACCAGTCCTCTGGAGAACGAGTCTCTCTTGGCAAGAGAATCAACAACGATCCCTAAGCTATGCAATTTGACTATGAGATTATAAATCTGACACGATACTTTATGATCAGGAGTACTATGAAAGGGTATAACAGAAGATTGAGTCGGGATGATGAAAGAGAACTGATTGAAGATTATATTGAAAGACTGAGAAGAATTGAGTTGCCTTTTATCACCACCCTGTCTATTATTTCCTACACTCTCTACGTACAAAACTTCCAAGGGGTAGAGTAAACAAGAGAGGAGAGAAACGAACTTGTATCCTTTGCGAGAAAAGTAAGAGATAAGAAGGAAGAGGTTAAAAGGGACATAAAGAGGGGTAAGTGAGTATCAAGGAAAGTTTATGGTCAAAATGGCAGGACGAGGGAGACCTAGTTCTTCCGCAGGGACTCATGAGGAAACCCTAGTTGGTGTTATACGAGAGCTGGTTGAGAGGGTTGACACAACAAAATGAGGTTCAGATATTGCAAGAGCAAAAAAAACAGATGAGAGGATTTCATGCTTCGAAGAGCCCCAGGTAAATGATTTCTTGAATGAATATGAATTATTCGGGCTTAGTTATGGTTGGACATACAAACAACTACTTAAGCACCTTTTATCCTACTGTGACACTGACTCAAGGTTGGCTGTTCAAGAGTTGATGGAGTGGGTTACAACATGGGAAAAAATCAAAGAAAGGATGAAAAGATAATTTGAGAAAGATTCTGTTCCAACCACTACGAAGGATCTTCTTAACATCAGAAAAGTTAAGTATGACACCTTCAATGTCTTCCTTCAAACTTTCATCAGAACAGCCAGGAGAATCCCATATTTGGATGAGGCTCAAATATGTCATATCTTTCTGACTAATTTTACAGATAATGAGAGACAGATTTTTCTCAATCAAACTCGATACTACCTTCTCAGATGAGATGAAATGGTTGCAATAGTCAGAAGTCTACCTACGATCTCACACAAGAAGTGGTCACTGGATCAGATCAGTACATTGGCTAAGGACTGGGTGACCGAGAATGGTATGAGCAGAGGGAACAATTTGAGTGCTAAAAATCTTATTCAAAGAGTTATGGTCAATTACATATCTACTAAACACGTTGCTGGTGAAAAAGAAAAGAAGAAAGCTGGAAGCAAAAATGAAGATGATGATGATGATGATGATGGCTATGGTAAAAGAGGAGATTCCTCCAGGCCAAGAAATAATAGAGGGAATGGTGAAAAAAAGAACGGAGAGAGAAGAAAGTATGATGAACGTCCAATGAAAAGTTTTGTTTGTTATTATTGTGGTGAGGGAGGTCATACTACCACCTACTGTAAACCTCCGGAGGAGGATGTGAAGAGTGATGTGGAAAAGAAGGATGCAATGGATCATGTCTGTGACAGTTCATGGAACAAACTGGATCCAAGACATCCTGGAGGTATAAGACTTCTTGCCATTAAACATAAAGAGAAGATGAAAAAAACAAAAAAAAAAAGGTCAATATGAATGTCCACTTCTTCATTGGTGAATTGTCTGAAGAGCTTGTACAAAAAAATGATGACTCTCTTGCACTGACTGAATTGTCTCTACAGTTTCTAACACTGTAGAAGATATATCGGACGAGACTTCGCTGAGCGGGCTCTCGTTGGGGAAGAGTTCTGCTTCTCAGACTTCTTCTGAGTTAGTAGCATTTTCACCTAGCGAGCTCTCCTGTTCAACCAACATGATGTCTTTCGAGGGTGATCTACCACCGTAACTTATTATGGAACCGAACGAGATGATTGGAGAAGTGAGAAATCTTCAACGTTTTACACCACAAATGATAGAGGAAAAGAAGAGAAGAAAAATCGAGGAGACTCTAATTGACATTCTTGATGATCAAGAACCAGACCCTCAATTTAAGAAGAGTGGGCAGGGAAGAGGATAAAATTTACCCTCAAGAGTGAGTTGGAAGATGAAACTGTAATTACGGATGTAATTACAAAAATATTAGAAGAAACGGAAGTGACTTTGTCTTTCAAAGAGGCAATAACGTTAGCACCAAAGTTGAAAGAGAAACTCAAGAAGTTAATTCATAAGAAAATGATGAAGTTAATTATCTAGGATCAGTCTTTCCCAGCCAAGTCAACAGGACCTTGTCTGAATGTAAAATGAGATTCGCAACTATGGGTTGTGGGTATCTAAATATCTACATTAATCAGGTGAAAATTCGAGTCCTAGTAGATTCTGGGGCATAAATGATACTTATCTCTCAGAAAGCTATGGAAGCCTGTGACCTGACCATTGATAGGCCCTCAAGGCAAATACTGAGTAATATTGCTGGACAACTCTTCGTAGCAGGGTTTATTAACAATTTGCCTATCAAGGTTGGAATGATGTCAGTCGAACTTTTCGGATTCGTGGTCAGACCTGGACCATGATTGTATTCTGGGCACACATTTCTTACACAGGATGAAAGTTGTCCCGTTTTTCGGTCATGAGGGGTCATCCTGGATTGACTTGCAAAATCCGGAGACTGCACAAGAACAAACTTTTACGGTTTGTACTTCTTATCATCATAAGCATAAGGTGTCAGCTAATTCAATCAGAAGGGAATAATCTGTTGAGAAAATAAGAAAGATAAAAGGAAAAGATAAGCAAGAAGTCAAGGAGAAAGTTTCAGTTGATATTAATCAGATTTCGAAGATGATGAAAGTTTTTGGCAAACTCAAAGGTGAGGATAGACAAATTGAAGCGTTGAAGAAGGCTGTTGAGACTGCTAAAAGCGGAAAAATGGAATTAAAATTTGCATCAACTTACCTTGTTTTAGGAAAATAGTCACTGGGTCAAAGAGAAAGTACAAGCGCAAGGGGGTAAAGAAGAACCCAGTGACAGTCCTAATTCAAAATGATTATGACGAGTCACTGAAAAAGGAAAGGAGAATTATCAAAGCATTAAGGGAATCTGCGAAATTGGGGAACAGAGTCACTAGGGAAAGATTTGACACAATGAAGATAGAGTCAGATCAATTTATCTTGCATAAAGAGAAAAAATATATAATATATTTTCAAAGTGTGTCAAGAATTCTCTGGAGCATTCTCCTTTAACGACGAGGAGACAGGGCGGTTGGACGTGGATATGATTAAGATGACAAAAATTTGGACAGTTGATCATATTACATGGAATGATAGACCGATCAAGTATGCCCTGAAGAAAGAAGCAGAGGTAGTAAAATATCTTGATAAGAAGATTGTCTCCAATGTTGTTGAACATGCTGACCGTCCGTATGCTAACCACTGGTTTTGTTTTTGGAAACCAGGGGGTGGACTGAGATGGATACAAAATCTTCAAAAGCTCAACTCAGTAACGGTACATGATGCAGGTAACCTTCCTAATGTTGATATCCTTTCTGCATCCTTTGCTGGTCAATGCATTTATTCTTTAATAAATTTATATTCTGCTATGATCAGTTTTTCATTGATCTCACTAGCCGACCATTAACTGTCATGCACACGCCAAGGGGTCTCATTCAAATGTGCGTGGTACCTCAGGGTTGGACCAATGGTGTGGCAGTGGTTCAAAGGGATATGATCCAAGTCATGCAGGATATCTCACCAGAGATAATCAGTCCTTATATTGAAAGGACCTCTAGTAAAAGACGAGACTTTGGTCGCTGATGGAGTCAGAAAGTTTGACTGGGAGCATGCTGAAGGAGTAAAGATGATTCTAGAAAGACTTCAGAAATATAACCTGACTGCCAGTGGACCAATCCCTTATCGTTAAAGCGGAGGTAACTATCTTAGGCTTTATATGTTTCTCCAAAGGTAGGAACCCTGACTCCAAGAAGATAGATAAAATTTTAAACTGACCTCTGTCACTCAAACGAGTCACAGATGTCAGGAGTTTCTTGGGTGTCTGTGGGTTCTGGAGGATTTTCATACCTCGTTTTGCTACCCTTGCAAAGCCTCTAAGAGATATGGTAAAACAAGAGGCTAACTTATCGTGGACTGAGAAAAGACAGATTGCTGCTGAGACTTTACAAGATAAATTAAAAGATGGAGAAGTAATGTTGGGAGTGTCTTTCTATGATGATGAGGAGGGAAGACCCTTCATCATCGAGGCAGATGGAGGACCAGTGACCCTTGGTGGTGTACTCATTCAAATAAATGGGAATGGGAAAGAGAGACCTCTAAAATTTGAGAGTAGAACTTTAAACTCTACAAAGAGAGGCTACACTCAATTCAGGAAGGCACTACTAACAATTATCCACTGTCTTAGGTGTGTTAGGCACTATGTACTTGGAAGGAGATTCATCCTGCGGAATGATGCATCGGCTGTAATAGGTGTTATTAGAAAACATCAAAAAGTAGATCCAACAGTGAGCAGGTGGATTACCTTCATTTGGACTTTTGATTTTAAATTGTAAGAAATTCCTACAGAGAAAAATCATGCAGATGGACCAAACCGAATTGAATGGAGAAAAGAAGAAGATGGGAATGTTGATTGGTCAATCGAAGAATCTGCCTATGTTGATAACTTCCTAAATGAGGAGGATGATGAAGATTATAAGGCGCCAAGTTCCTATAAGTGGAGCTTATGACCTAAAGAAAGAGACAGCTGGAGATAAATGTCAGATTCTTATGTCTATGAATTAATTCTTGAAAAAGAATTGGGAGAAGAACAAAACAGTTGGCATGCTAGAGTTAATGCAGCAACTGTGGCTGCTCATGAACTAAGAGAGAGTTCTAGTTCAAAGAATGAAGAGGAGGTTGAGAAGAAAGAGGAAGAAATATCATTTATCTTTGAAGAATATGATGAAATGTATCAAGAGATTGGGAAAAAGATGGAAAGAGAACGATTAAAGAAGTATTACTGCAAAAGCTTAAGGAATAAATTTAGATTAAAAAGAGGACACCTCTTTGTAGATGGCAAAGGAGGGTTACCTCCACTAAGAGTTGTCTGTGGGAAAGAAAAATAACTAAAAATAAATATGAGGGGGTTGCTGGTGGTCACAGGGCTACTGAAGCAACTTACTATAAAACAGTTAAACTCCACTTCTGACCTGGCATGAGAGATATGATTTACAAATTATGTAGGTCATGTGTGTTATGTCAGAAAAGGTCTACAGCAAGGATGATTGAGCACTTATTTCCTACTATTCTGGTCGAGTCAGGCAGCCGAGTCCACCTGAATCTGATCACCATGCCCCTTGGCAAGGGTGGTATGAGATATAAGTAAGAGAGAATTTTTCAGGATATGTTGATGCAAAGACTCTGAAAAAGAAGACAGCCGAGCAAGTGGCTGATTGGATAGAGGAAGTCTATCTCAGATACCTTTTTATCAGAGAGTTTGTTTCAGACAGAGGAACTGAATTCATAAATGAGATCGTAAGAAGAACCACTCTCAGACTGGGCATTAAAATTCGATATGTAACTATTTACATCCTCAAGCGAATGCCCCGATTGAGAGAGGTCACAAACCTCTGAAAGATTCATTGGCTAAATAGTGTGAAGGGAACCTCGGTAACTAGCCAAAAGTATTAGCACATTAGTCTATGCTGACAACATCACTGTCAAGAGGACCATTGATTATGCTTAATTTACTCTATGGTATGGTCGGTATGTTACGCTGCTAATAGAGAGTATAATCAGAACATGGTCAAGTCAAGAGAGTGACAGAGAGTACTCTATCTCAGAACTTCTTCAGATAAAAATGAGACAGATATCAAAGGTTGATCAGACTGTGATAAATGTTGCAGAAAGAATGACTACCAGCACACTCTCAGATCAAGAGAGATGGAACAAGAAGAGATACATAAGGAAAGAGAAACTGAAGGTTGGTGACGTTGTCCTCCTATTCAACAATTCTCTTGAGACTCAGTGGACTAAACGATTGGAGCCCTGATGACTCGGTCCTTACAAAATTACAGGTGAAGCAGAAGGCAAAGTCTATGAGATATCAGAGATTGATCGTTCAAGAGTTTATGACATGGTATCAGGGTCAAGACTTCGTAAGTTTATCTTCAGAGACCTCGACTTTGTCCCTACAATAATCACAAAGAAAGGAAAAAAAAGTCAATTATCCAGTAAGAGAGCGGTTTCAGAAGACTGAGAGAAGTATAGTGAGAAAGTGAGGCACTATAAGGACAAAAGCTTCAACAAACTTTGACTACTCTTACATTGTCAATTCAGTATATCAATTTTCAACATGTCAGACTTGTCACAAAGGACTTGAGAGAGACTATCTCAGATGATCTGTTTTTGTTTCTGCATCTGAACTGATTTTATTATTTTCTATAAGCGACGGAATCAATGAGATTAGAGTGTCAAGAATGATGGGCCACTGTTGATCCATGAGTGTCAGATCCGTGAGTGGAAAACAACTGTGAAAACTTGAAAAGCAGTTGCAAAGATGTCAAATTCAGAGAATTCATGGTTGTGGCACATCAAAGAGTAACAAGTATTAATCTCATGATGAGGAGAAAGTTTGACAGGCATAAAGAAGTTCAACTCTACCTGACTAGAGAGTTGTCAAAAGAGAACTATCAGGAAGATAGGCATAAAGAAGTTCAACCTCGCTTGACCATAGAGTTGTCAACATGGGGACTTCGTGTTTCTTGACTAAGTTGCCTATCTTCTGTCCCAGATGAGGGAAGGGACCTCTCTGGGGTCAGTATTATTTGTATACTCTCTTGAGGCTGACGAGAGGTTTCTTGAGTATTCTCAGATGAGGGAAGGGACCTCTCTGGATCAACGCTTTGTATTTCCTGAGGCTGAAGTGAGGTCTCAAGGAGGTGCTTTGTCGGTTGATGCTTATTGTTGTTCAGTGTCTCTTGAGACTGAAGAGACGTCTCTTGAAAAATGTTCGTTCCGTTATTTGGGGCATGGGTTGTCTGACTGTGGGCTTGAGATGCTTGTTTGACTGTCTATGCTTGAGATTTTCTTCTTTAACCTAAAGATGCATTGATTGTCGGGGCCAACCAGAGCCTTACTGCAGTAGGTTGCCATTCGGTGGGGTCAGTAGGTTCCCGACGCGAGTGTCAAATTTCGCAGTTGACTGAGGCTAAGACTCCAGGAGTCTGGCTTGTGAGGTCAAAAGGGGTCAGTTGGAACCCTACTGTAGTCAGAGGATGTAATCCACTGAGGTTTGGCAAGCCTGGAACCGTGGTTAGACCGGGTTCCACGTTCGAAAATCTGGGCGGGGTAGCTAGCGCCCTAGGCCAAAAACTGGTGGGTGAGCCGGTCCCCGACCACAGTGGTCAAACCCAGGTACGGGACAGTTAGACTGACGGGAGGTCTACTGTCATAGGGTGACCAGACCCACTATAGTCTGGGTGTCCTGGCGTGAGTTGCGCCAAAGGGTCACCATATTCGAGTAGTAAGTATGGTGGTCCTAACCTGGAGGCAGGTTAAAGAGGTTGTCAAGACAAATGGTCTGATTAGTCCTGGCCTGAGGCGGGCCGAATAAGGTATGTCAGACTGACGGGAGGTCTATCATTCCTGACCAGTGGTAAGCCAAAACCAAGGCAATCAATAACTCTTGGGTTAGGGGAACTGTTTATGTTACTTTAATTATTATTTATTTTAGGTTTTTATTTTATTTATTTTTATTTAATTACTACATTATGAATGCTTGCACAGAACTTGCATGTCGAGATCACGCTTGGTGGTTTATGGAACTTGTTGTTTTGCAGGATCAAACAGATCTATCTAAAGTTTCCAGAGAAAGAAAACGGGGTTTGGTATCCCTCTTTATTTGTCTGAGAAGTGAGGATACGCCTTGCTCAGACCAGAGAAAAGGAATGGGGTTTGATATCCCATAAGTTCCTTGAGAAGTTGAGAAGACGTCTCACTTAGGCTAGAGAACAGGAAAAGGGTTTGGTATGTCTTACCCCTACTGACAGTGAGTGTCCACAGTGATAACTCGAGATTAATGATATCCCTGGAAACAGTATCAGAAGTGGGAAACGAGGTAACTTTTCCACTGAAAAAGTCAGAGAAATTCAGGTTTCCAGATAGTAAAAAGTCAAAGCCAAGTAGCAGATGGGAGAACTGAGAAGCAATCCTTCTTAAATTTTATTTGGTGGCCGACATAGCGGCCTGGTTCATGAGGAACCTGCATCCCTGGCCTCGAGGTATTCAAACTCTTAAGCCAGGGACGGTATGAAGTGTAACATGAATTGAAAGATTTAATGAATTAGATTCAGAAATTCGGGAGAAAATCGTGCTTATACAGGATATAGAAGACAATCATGAACTCAATCTGAAGTAAGGAAAGAAGAAAGAAGATGAGAAGAGGGAGAAATTGCACATGGGATAGGTGGTGAAATTGGCACTAGGGTCCTGCTCGCCGTAGGGGTAGTAGGGGCTCTGGGGAGTACAGAGGGGAGGAGAGGCTTGAGGCACCGTAGCGCGCCTCAAACTTTTTCTGGAAGTACTCCATTTTCGTTGGAGATGGAGTTCTTTCATGCCAGCTAGCAACTGGGTGACATGGGTATGAGCTTGTACAGCCATATCCTCGCCACTCGTCTTCTTCCTCCTCTGAACTATACTCGCGCCTTGCGCGAGGTGGAGGCTCCTCAAGAGCCTTCCCCGCTCTTCCGCCTCTACCCCTTCCTTGTCCCCTACGTGCCTCAGGCATAATGAAGGAAAAATCGAAAAGAAAAAAAAACGTGCGAAGATGGGGATCGAGACTAAGATAGCACTGCAAGAGAAAGAAGGGTATACTACTAAAGAAACAAAAGGAACGACTGTAGACTACGCAAAAAAGAGCACGGCGGAAGGGAAAGGAAATGATGTACGCGATGAGCATGAGCCAATACTTGGTGCAAAATTACCATGTGAACTTCCTTATGAATCACATTGCAAGAATGAATGAGAATGTTGCTGTCGCTATTTCCTTTATACCAACAAGTGTGCTGTTTTGCCCAGCGGGGACACTGGGCGGGGGTTTGGTATTATGCCGGAGGGTGCGGTGTCCCGACCCTCTGCTGCGTACCAGACACTCGCTCACTCACCTCTGCATATGGGCTGCCTGCCCACATACCTTCACTACAAGTTCGGTACCGGTCCGCTGGGTCTTGCATAATTAACAGGCCCCGCTATTGGGCTCTCAGTGGTACTGCACAGGCTCGATGTTCTGCCCTACAGCGGACCAGCCTGTAGATGAAGCGATCATTGGATTTTGTCCGCGCGACAAAAAAAGGGGGCAGCATGGTCTACTCTGTCGCGCACCGGGCTCTAATGATCCAGATCTAGGCTGAGTGCAGGGATGGGATAACAATAGTCGGCTCGGATTTCTCAACCGCGCACCAGGTCCTCATAGCCGCGTTCTGGAAAAGGTACAGTGGTGACGGTCACAGTCGAATAGAAAAGAGTCAAAGAAAAAAAAAGAAAGGAAAATTAAAAAGCGAAAGGAATTCGTATGTCAGATCTGCGCACTGATCTGGACCCTCGATTTAGTTTTGGGATGATCTAGCGACTTCTGGCCGCGGCGGCGTTATAATTCCCTTCCTTTCTTGGTTCTATTATTATTATTCTTGCTAATTTGATTAGCTGTTCCTTAAGAGCCCGCTTCCTTTTTCGACCCTTCATCACTTCGCGGAAAGGAGTGCCAACGGCTCATTTTTGAATCCCGATTGCAGCTCGGTGGTCTGGATTGGTCTGACTCTTCGTGTATCACCCTGGGGCTGACCTGTCCAACTGAGCATCACGCAGTGGGACCCCAAAAGAGGGACAACCTGCGGCTGTTGTCGCACTTTTTCCAATCGGGTCTCTTTGGGCGACCGGAAAACCAACAGGCTGTCATGCAGGATTTTGAATAATGTTTGCAATAAATAAAATAAAGTAAATATAGCAAATCCCTTCCTGTTGTGTGCGTTCGGCTTCGAGCGAGACCCTTCAATTGCGGTCTTCGCCGGTCCCCGTTCTAAGGAATCTTTTATTTTGATCCGGAACAACAGAAAGTCATGCAAATAATAATCATAAAATTCTGATATGTCATGCATGCATCAATTTTGCCAATTTTCTAGTTTTTGAGAACTGTAACAGGATCATTAGAAAACGCAATCATCAAGCAGAGGTGATGCAAAGAATCAAGACGGACTGACTCAAAGCAAAGACAAAGATGAATAATCATGTGAGAGAAGAGGAGAGTTCTTTATTGCATCAAGGCCACAAACGAACAGACAAATCATAGAACCATTGTGACTATAGTCAGCTCTCTCTCCTCTCTGAAGATCATATCATACTCAGAGATCAGACAATGGTTAGTATGTTGTCCAATGATCCTTGAGCGAGTCTGCATAGTGCTGACCTGTACTTGAGAGAAGGTCTGTTGCGGTCTGTATCTGACGACTGTGCTAAAGTCATGAGTTTGTTCTGCTCGAGATATCTATCATGCTCAAGAAGATCTTGTCTTAAGTCCGCTGTCCTCAAAATACTTACTGATCTTGAGACTACTTACTTATCACATGATTGGTCTTACTGAATATCGATGACACTCACTGTGTTGTAGTTGCTTTCACCAAGAGAGCCCGCCCTGACCAGCACTATTGTTGCTGTCACCGAGATTACCTGTTGTGACCAGTATTATTGCTGCTACCACTGAGACCTCCCGCTGTGGCCAGCATTGTCGCTGCTGTCACCGAAACTGTCTGTTGCGACCAGCGTCATGACTGCTGTGGCCAGCATTGTCGCTGTTGTCACCGAAACTCTCCGTTGCGACCAGCGTTATGGCTGCTACCACCGGGACCTGCTGTGGCCAGCATTGTCACTGCTGTCACCGGAACTGTCTGTTGTGACCCAACTACATCTCTTGAAAACGTAGTCTGCTGAGAGTAAGCCCTGATCACTGAGACTGAACCGAGCTTAGTGATTGATTCACAAAGATCGAACTCACTGAAAATGAAACTGAATCGAAATTGTTGAAACCGAGCTCGTTGATTTGAGCTCACCAAGGTTGAACTAGACTTACTAGGAATGCTTTGAGTTCTCTGAATCTGCATTGAACTTACTGAAACTGATATGAGTTATCTGAATCTGCAGTGAGCTTTACTGAAACTGATCTGAGTCCACTGAATCTGCAGTGCACTTACTGAAACTGATCTGAGTTCACTGAATCTGCAGTGAGCTTGAGTGAAACTGATTTGAGTCCAATGAAT
>BFEA01000643.1:754310-799499 GCA_003427395.1 Chara braunii
TCSCTCGTCAGGTGATTAGAATGTGTGTCCCAGTCCGCGCCAAGTCTCCCTTCGTTAATAGATGTCGCCTGTAAACTAGATGCGCGCTGATGGGAAGAGATTCCCTTTCATACAATTTCGAACTTGAAAATGCAACCAGAAGTTGACCGAGGCCAACTGATTCTCCCAACAACTATAACCAGTCACATGTCGTGACCACTCCAGGAGTTTTTCAGCTCGCGGTGTACACGAGGCACCCTCAAGCCTCCCTCGAGCGAAAACCCTCAGTTCCCCTTTGTAACTGCCAGGTAGTCGTTCCTCTGGGGAACAGCTGGCTCGTACATACATGCGCAAGGTCATGTCCTGGAAAACGGGGAGAGTACCGCCTCAATAAACCAGGCACCACGGTACCGCCGCTTGGGCTGACTTCGGGCCTGGTAGTGCCGCAGGGGACACAACTCTTCGACAACAATCCCGCAACGGGTTCGTTCATACAGATGCGGCTCCAACGGAATGCAGCTCGATCCAGGTCCAAGCCTGGCCAGCAAGCGCACAACTGCGGCTCAACACCGCTTTGATTGAATTGCTTTTTATTATTTTTATTTTTATTTTTCGCTCAGAACTGGGCGAATCTTCCACAAAGAAAATTAAAAATAAAACAAAATCAGCGGTAGGCTTCACCAATCCCACTCTGAGTGGTTCAGGCCGTCAAACCTCCTGAGAACCATACCAATCATACCTTGACTCGCAGTCGTGTTTAATAATAATGATAATAAATAAAAGGAATGGGATTAGACCCGAAACAATCAAGGATGATCATTCTGACCAAAGTGTGATCAGTCCTCTAAGGTTGAACCAGTTACTCCCACAAAGCAAGTCAGTCCACTGCACCGGTGTGACAAATTGACATACCGCGGAGGGCCTGAATGTCGGGCCCTCCGACATGATACCAAACCCCCTGCCCAGCGTCCCCGCTGGGCCAAACGCATGGCGCAACCAGTATAAAGTAACATGAACTAGCGGTCGGCTAGTATAAAATAGTAAAGGTCGAATGCTTCCTTTTCTCATTTCTACAATGTGCTGTAGAGGAGTTTCTCATTGTGATTTTGCGCTAGTTGCCATCTCACGTCCCCGCTGCGCACATGACCTCCTTCTTTCCTCTCTCGCACGGCTACTCCTTATGGCCTGCGTATTTGCTCGCTTCTCTCTCTTTTAGTAACTCAGTCTTCTTGTTCTCAAGCTCTCCTTTAACCTTTTTTGCTTCTTGTTGCACCATGCTTGAGGTGCGTAGAGGACAGGGAACAGGAAGAGGTGGGAGAGTGGGGAAGGCTCGTGAAAAGCCACCACCTCGCACAAGGCGCAAGTACAGCTCAGAGGAGGAAGAGGAGGAGGAGGTCCGAGGATATGGCTACACAAAAACATACCCGCGCCACTCACTTGCTAGTTGGCACGAAAGAACTCCATCGCCGACGGAGATGGAGTATTTCTAGAAAAAGTTTGAGGCACGCTATGGCGCCCCAAGCCTTTCCTCCCCTCCGTACTCCCCAGAGCACCCACTACTCCCACGGCAAGCAGGGCCCTAGTGACTGCACCGTCACCCTCTATTTCGTGTACCGTCTCTCCCTCTTCTCATCTTGATAATTGCACTCTTCTTTGCATCTTCTTTCTTCTTTCCTTACTTCAGATTGAGTTCGTGATTGTCTTCTACATCCTGTATAAGCGCGACTTTCTCTCGAATTTCTGAATATTTTCCTTCCAAATCTCCTGTTCATACCACACTTTATAGCGTCCCAGGCTTAAGAATTTGAATACTTTGAGGCCGGGATGCATGTTCCTTGTGAACCAGGCCGCTCTGTTGGCCACCAAACCAAATTTAAGAAGGATTTCTCATCGGCAGTTGATTTGACTTGTCGCTGAACTCTTTTCAGAAAAGAATTTACCTCGTTCCTCGTCTTGGCAGTGACGCCCAGAATATTGTCCAAATCGTCTTTTCTTAAATTATTTGATTTGGCCTTATTTTATTATTTTTTGGACCTCTAAATTATTAATCTGATGAATTAAAAAATAAAAAAAGGTTATTTGAATTCTTCATTTCGAACGCAGGGGTCGGCGAGCCTATAAAGGGTGAGGCAAATGAGTCTTCAGTTATTGGCTGGTAGAAGCGCACAGGCCATCTTGTCGTGCTGATGTTGGTGGTCTGAGGAAGTGTGGTGTCTTGGAGGGGGAAAGTCTACGTGCGTGTGTGCTGAGTACCGAGCGCAGTTTATCTGACAAACGACTATGGCGCGTAGGAAGGGCCTTTTTGGCTATAGGCCACGACACTTGAGGTTTTACTGGAGTTGGGAGCCTATGCGCGAAGATAAGGCTACAGTGGACGCCTGCCTGAACTACAGTAAAAGTGTCGGGCAGGCAAGGTTAAAGATAAATGTCTAGGAAGGGAAAGAACATGAGATGAGGGAGGATGAGAAAGTGCAGGGGGTAGTCACCAAGGCTCGCAATCGAGCCGAGCGGAGGTGCGTGAGGGATGGAGTGACTGCGGCCCTGAAGGTTACGATCACTTACCACGCGGAAGAAACCACCATGAGCACGACTGAGCGAGAGTAGCAGGTGCTGGACCGGGACTCATAGGCCAAGTTCGAAGCCAGCGACGCGCAGACGAGGTCCTGGCACGGGCTGGAACAGTGGAGGAGGGAGCATCCGCCAGTCAAGTCGGTAGAGGACGAAGCAGAGGCCAACTCGACCCATCGACGAGACTGAGGCCGCTAAGTGGTTACCAGAAACCAAACAGTGGGGAGTGCGCGCACGGAAGTCAGACTTGAGAAAAGGTGTGTGTTTTGCTTCTCAATCGTGGGCGTCATCACTCGCGCGGAAGCTACTGCTCTGAATAAACATTTATGAGTCTGCTACGAGAAATACTAGAGAGCTATGTGAAGGACTTTTGGCTAGCATCTTCGTTTTGCCTCTCAGTTTCCATAGTGAGTGTCAGCCAGCCTGACCTCTGAAAAGGAATAATCCGGTACTTGTATGTTGGTGAAGGCTATGCGAAAAAGTCAACTATGTGGCGAGATATGCACAGGAGACGCCCGAGGCCGTGTGTTTGGGCTGCTGAGGAAGCCAATGTTGACGTCATCCTTGTATAGAGCGTGCCTGTTTGACTTCGTGAAAAGTTTGTAACATTCTTTACCCGGGGCGTGAGGTAATCAAGTTTGGACGTGAGAAGTGAGATGCAGTAGGTGCGTTTGATCAACCATGGGAAATGAGGTTTGCTGGAGCACGTCAGCGTCGTGAGGCAAAAGAAGACGATTGGATCGGCATCCATCCTTCATCAACTGTCGCTTGCTTCATGATGGGCAAGGCGAGATGGTTGCAAAAAAGTGAGAGGGGTGTTCTCTGATTTAGGTGACGTTACTTGTTTGGTGTGCGTTCTGTACGTTGGCGATCGCGTCACATCTAGTGGGCGTCACAGTCACAGTAAGTTGCCCCCCTGTCGAAAGAAGAAGGGGTCATCACCATGGTCCTCTCCCACAAAAGCAGGGTGAAAGAGGGCTTCGCGCATGGATTTCATGTGATGTATACACAATCAGTGGGATGGAGAGTTAGAAGAACGGTGTGTTATGGTGGATCAGCAAGGTTGGTACTACTACAAGAAAGACGAGGTTTATTCTCAACGTCGACGACTAAACCTACCATCGTCAGTGTATTTAGCGCAACCGCTCCCACATAGTGTCCTTTTTTTTCCATCTATATGGTAAACTGTTATATCCTCTCACTCAATCTGCGGTACTGACCTCACTATTATTAGAAGGTTGTTGTCTTCTAACGAGCAAAGTCTAAAAACAAAATACCGAGTTAAGTACTTTTGTGATGCATGGGTGGTTGTCGTTGTTGACCACAATAGAGCCTCTTGCACAGACAAGGGGAACTCTAATTAGGTGTGATGTAACTAACTCGGTGTAGAGGAGTGGCCAGACTAGCGATCAACGACTTGTTAATGAGTCCAACTCCACCGCAAAGGGCTTTGAATGGTCTGGGAAAAGAGGCATAATCATTAATGAATAAGTACGTGTTCGCAGAGTTACCAAAGATGTTTACTCATAATCTCGGGTACGAACTTTTCAAGAAACGCGCGAATGGCACTTTTGTTTTTCCCCCTCTTTTACAGATGACGCTATTTGTAAGCGGGGGTTGCTTGTTAATTACCTTTCCAGTTGACTGTGCATTGGCTTGCTGTAGTCTGGGTTATGTAATGCCACTGTCTTTCCTTGTTGCCTAAGTGTGCTCTTCCACAACCAACTGAGGTCTAACGAGAACTTACGAGGGATGTGTTGTGGCCTGTCAAGAATGGACTTCACGAAAACCTAATTTTGTGACCATATGTCGTTATCGTGAACTCAAAAGGTCCTTTGCATGGCGACCCCTCACGATTGTTATTCTTTAGCTTTCCAAGAAAACCAATGATTGTTGGATTGCCCCTCAACGTCTGATCACCGTCACTACTAGCCACAAGTCTCTGCTACACAGTAGACGCCGCTAAATGAGTAGTTGCTAGTAGGAGAGCGGAAAACATAGTGGTGTAGGGTTAAGAAGAGAGGCAGGCCGAGTTTCGATTGCATGGTTTTTCCTGGTCGTCTTTGCAGTTCAATTATTTTGTATGTACTAGCTCGGCTGAGAAGGGCAAGAGTCCCAGAAAGCCTAATTTAATGGTTTGAGGGGGTTGTAACTCTAATGAAGGGTAAGCGTGTGATCATTCAAATGTAAAACAACACGAGCTCGCAAGCACCCATACAATCATATGTGCGTGCAATTGTAAAAACCTATAGATACTCGTGCGATCGTGTGAGCTCACGGTTGTACGAGTCTGTGGGTATGGTGACTGTATGAGCAGACGACCGTACAAATTTACAGGCTCTCGCGATAGTAAGAGTCAGCAAGTGAGATGATTGTACGAGTGTGTGCAACTGTACTGCCTTGTGAGTGCGCGAATAATCTTGGACACAGTCACTAACTCGACGATGTGAGCCTACAAATCTCTACCTAAACCTACGGGTGCATGGTCAGTTGACTTTTGTTATCAGTCACACGTGCAACTCCGAGTAACTAAAATGCTTCTCTTGGGAACTGAGACTTAGTAATGAGCCGCAGAGGGAGAAAACGACAAATGAGGAAAGTACTCTATTTAATTGTTAAATTTTTATTTGACGGGGATTAATGTTTGTGATAACAAATGCTTCAAACGATAGTTGGAAGTTGGCTAATCAAACAGAAGTGATGACACATTGCCACTTTGTGAATGGAGCCTATAGTAAAGAGGCAACTTCAAGTATACCTCGGCATTTCCCTCTGATAATGTAGAGCCTCGTTGGGGACGTTTTGTACTAAATGTTACGGATTCGTCATATAATCGGAAGTGGATCGTAAATACATGTCATTGATTAAAAAAAGCTTCATGACTTTCTTAAGTCTATAGATTTTGCAGAAGTACCTTGTTTGTTCAAAGCAGAATTCACCCTTGATTTTTCTCTGTCTACTCTGTAAATGAGCCCAAACTTCTGGAGACAAAATTATACGAGCAATCATTATGCATTTCGGCGGAGGTGAAACCCTCTTGCATATAATCAGTAGCTTTCAGAGTCCAGGTCGGGTGCTCGAATATCGAGAAGAACTGTGCCTAAATTGCGACATTGAGTGAGAGCACGTTTTTACTTTTTATCGGATTCAGTCAAACCGTGCCTGGGCGTAGTTCGCGATCAAAGTGATTTTTCCCTGTGTAAGATTGTCTGTGTTCCGGGCTTGTAGGGTCGAGTGGACGACGCAAAGAAAAGGGGAAATCCCATATTAACCTTCGACGCCCCTTTTGAACAAACTACGTCCAGATTGCCTGTACTTCAAACCGCTGCACTGAGTAGAACGTGTTCCTGTCGCCACAATGCGATGGAAGCTGATAAAGTGCTTGGATGGATAATTAAAATTTGGGGAAAAAGATCAGACAACTCATAGCAAGCTCACTAAGGTAGCCTTAGTAAAAAGGACTGACAGACCTCTTACAGGATATTCGGATAACTTTCGGGTAGTTGAATCTTGCATGTCGTCCAGTCGACATTCATGGCGCACGAGTTAAATGGGGCCTGTAACTAGTAACTTGTTTGGGTCTGTGTGCAACGACGCCAGACAGGTTCCGTCGCAATCGTCAGGAAAATCATTGGTAGACTGACCTGAGTACCCCTCTATGGTCTCAACATAGTAGAGGGGCTTACTGCTGATCAATGCTGACGGGTCACACGTCACTAAGGTCTTCAACAGCTAAGCCGAGTGGGATATTCCAATGAAAACCGAGACTTGAGAATCCCCCCCCCATTTCCTAGAGTGCTGAGCTCACTCAAGACTGTCTGAAGTCTATTTTATTCACAACCTGTTTGCAGACCAAGCGTGCTCCAATAAGTACAGTCCCTAAGTGTGGTGTCCACGCGGGGAAGTACTTTTATTAACTAGCATTATGCCCTTGATGAATCAAGAAAAACATGTACAGTAGGGACATTCTCGTTGTGTCTCTTGCCTTTTACCGGAATAGGGCAGAGGAGTGGGAGGACCTAGCAGTTAAGGGTACTTCACTATGTTTAAAAATGATGAGGGAAAAGACTGGGGCTAGTGAAAAACCAAAAGTTTGTTGAATATGTGATTTACATTCACGAATCTGACGGAAGACTACGTGGCACATACTCATTTATGGAAACCATCGAGCAAACCAGGGTGATGGTTCGGTAAACATGAAAGTGATCGGGCTCTTTTCTTGGTGATCCTTCCTACTGTGCCAGTTCGCGGTTGCCATTCAGTGGTCTGTAAATTCAGCAACTTTCATTTCTTTGAGGCTATCGTAAGACATTCAATCAGTGCTCAACCAACTTTCAATCAACGCTCTGCGATTCGGGTTGCTCAAATGCTTCTATCAGAAAGGGTCAACGTCAAATCATCTCGATTTGGCATGGAGTTCAGTATCAGTTAGACAACATTCATATCAAAAGACACAAAATTAGTTTTAACATCCATATGAGTGTAGTTCAGTCATCCCCTGTTAGTGAATCAGTCCTGGCCAGTCTCAACAGGGCAGCTCTCAGAGACTCAATTCGGTATCAATATGTTAGTGTCACTGACTTCAAGCAAAGGGACTTGTCAATCTATGTTGTCCTCACCAGATTTGCAGGCGGTACCATTTATGACCTAAGACTGTATGTAAAAAAAGGTAAGGAGGCCCATGAGTACTTCGACTCTGTTTGGATCTCAGCAGCCTCATATCTTGAGGGGAAAGAGAGAGAGTTTGACAGAAGTGGTACTAAACTGATCTATATAGACTAACCCCAGACATCTAGTACCTTTCACTCTCACAGATGGCTCTTGCTGGGGTGATCTGGTTGACCTGGCCAAGAGATATATCTCACCTACAGTGATTGACGACGAGGCAGTGACTGAGTCATCCGAGTTCTAACATCTCAAGCGAGGGATTTTCTCTCAATCATATCTTCCTACCCTATGGGAAGAATTTTGTGCTATGGTTGACTTCCGTATCATGGGACTAGGATGAAAATGCTCAGAATTAGTAGGCTTTAGGTGGCTCTATATCGAGAGACCACAACCTCAGAAGGTACGAAGACTTGGCCGAAAGCACAGGAAATATGCAGCAAATGAGCGATTGAGTGTGAGATTCAGAGGGATGAGTGAGGACTTTTGACTAGTGTTGGTCATGCTCTCTTCATGTGTACTCTCTAAGATTATTATGAGTTCTAATTCTTCCCTCGCTTATCTTGTCATTGCTTGAGTCTGTCAGTCTTGCTTCGTTTGCATTGACCCTGCTTGATGATTGCATTCTCTGATGATCCTCTCACAGTTCTCAAAATTAGTAAATTGGCAAAATTGATGCATGCATGACAGACCAGAATTCTACGATGATTATTTGCATGATTCTCTGTTGTTCCGAATCAAAATAAAAGATTCCTAAGACCGGGGACCGGCGAACATCGCAATTGAAGGGTCTCGCTCAAAGCCAGATGCACACAACAGGAAGGGATTTGCTTTATTTAATTTATTGCAAAATTTATCCAAAATCCTACGTGACAGCTTGTTGGCTTTCTGGTTGCCCGAAGAGGCTGGAATGGAAAAAGTGCGACAGGTTGTGCCGTCGCAAAACGGTGCAGGGCCTGTGAGAAAAAAAACATGCTCACGAGAATGCGCGCATTAGGGCGTCCGCAAGGCGTTTCTCAACCATTTTTCCCTGGCAAGGCGTGCATGTGACCACAAGTTTCGGGGGTCGGCCTACTCAAGCAAAATGGCTGGGGGCTGTGTGTCCAATTTTGGATTCAACGCGGGTTCCACGTTGAATTCGCGTTCAACTCCCATTCAAACGCGCGTTGGACGAGGAAAAACGGGGTCCGCAATGATTTTTTTCCTAGGCAAAACATAATCGAAAAAAATAAAATGAAATATGGGGTCATAAATCTTTTCGAGGTCTACGACCCCATATTTTTATTTTTATTTTGTGAACTTTTAATATATTTTTAAAAAATAAAAAACGTAAGCACAATGAAAAAAACAAAAACAAGAAATGACACGAGTCTTTTTTTTTTGGGTTTCACAAAGATTTTTTAAGGGCTAAAAAAAAAACAGAAAAAAATATATATATATATAGGGTTGTAGATCTTTCAAATATGTACAAAATTTTTTGTTTTTCTTTGTTTTTTTTTATAACTTCGTGTATTTTAAAAAATATCAAAACCATAAACAACATTTTTTTTGGCCTGCATTGCTTAGGTAATCATTGCTGGGTAGACTCCCTGCTGGTAGACTCCCTGATTTGGCCTGCTTCGTTCACTGTTGTTGCAACCACCACCATCAGATCATTTGTGATCTGATGGTTGGGAAGTACTGTGCCGTGATTTCCAGTGGGAGGTCTCTGTTTTTTTTGTTTTTTTTTTTGCCTTTTTCCTGTTTTCTCAGCCCAGAAACTCGTAATGAACCTATCAGGCCGCTGCCACTGAGTGTCACACTGGATCGACCACACTCCAATCCATCTGCTAATGGGACCATGCCCCTGGGGCGAGGTCCCATTAGCAGTCAGATAGGAGTGTGGCCGATCCAGTGTGACACTGAGTGGCAGCGGCCAGACAGGTTCATTACGAATTTCTGGGCTGAGAAACAGGAAAAAGGCCAAAAAAAAAAAAGAAACAGAGACCTCCCACCGGAAATCAGGACAGAGTGCTTCCCAGCCCTCAGATCACAAATGATCTGATGGTGATGGTTGCAAAAACAGTGAACAAAGTAACCGCCACATTTTCTTGGAACAAAATTGACTTCTGTCAGAAGCGATCCTGACACCCTTCACATACCCCATGATTGAAGGAGGGTTGCACCCAATGGGATAATTGCACAACAACAAGTAAAATGTCGAATATCTTCTATCCAATGGGCTAAGGCCGACCCCAACCTCATTTGGTGTTGGCCACACCCCCAACCGATTGAAAAGATTCAGGCGGGAAGCTTTCTTTGCACTGACCGTGGGATCACGAGTACTGCTTGGCAAGATTTGGGTCACTCAACTGCCCCACAAACTCGTTTCTAGCCTGTCCCGTTGCTAGTGGGACCTCGCCCCTGGTGCTTGTCATTGCTGTCTGGTCGAAGTTGCCCTCAGTACTGGTAGGGTGATGGTCCTGAGTGCTGGTCACACTGAGGTAGGATAGTAGGGACAAGGGGTGTGCTGGGAGTATTAACGTGGGGATGGGTAGGGTAGGTAGCCTATCCTAACAGGACAACCATTGGGTGTTGCTACCAGCAATCACCACGGGTCTGGTCCTTGGCCTCTACAAGACCCTGGGCTTTCAAAAAAAAAAAAGAAAAAAAAGAATGGATCTTCTGCTAGAATGAGGAATAATGCATCGCCATATGTTTTGCCTTCTGTGCATGTGGTGAGAAGAGGCCCTTAGGGCCACTGCACGTATTCCTAAAAAAGGAAAAATGAGAAAAAACAGAAGAAAAATTAGAAAACAAAAGAAAAACAGGAAAACAAAAGAAAGAAGAGAAAAAAAAAAAAAAAACGAGAAAACAGAGAATTAGTGACCCATAACTCTGCTGCACAGACTGCCACAGACCTGAATTTGAATCCAGACTATATATTCTCAGGCCACAAAGGCAGTCTCCAAGTCTTTGCTCCACGAAGGGTCCTTGCTAATCCGTAGGGACCCTTCGGAATGAGACTGTACGACCAGATTGCAGCATTTGTAAAAAAAAAAAAAAAAACCGCACCCACGTGCACACACTTGCTCACAGTCTTGGGGTGTGGGGTGACCCTTACTTTTTACCCTCTTTCAGTTTGAATTTCGGGACGGAGGGGAATGTTTGGCCACCCCACCCTGTTAGTAGGGGTCAAATTTTTTTCTTTTTTTTTTCTTGTTTTTAGTTTTTGGGCGCGTAGGGCCACGTGTCCGAGGCCCAACGCACCGGTTCCATTTTTCAAAATTGAACGGAACACCCCCGTTTTCGCGTTAAACGCGATTTAACGGGGCCCCCGGGCCCTTTGAACGGGTTCAACGACGTTGAATTTCCGTTCTCCGTTCATAGGACACACAGGCTGGGGGTGACAGCCACCGACCAAAAAAAGGCTCATGCCGGTTTATTTTTTTGTGGTGTGCAGTGCGCTCCGAGGCTTGGCAAGGGAAAGGCCAAAAGTGTTGGTCGTTTGGTACCCCAACCCAGTTTCTTCTTCTGTTGAATCTGACATGATGGCCTTTTAGGCGTTTATTATTATATATACCCCGTTGCAGCCACATCCGTGTTCACAAGAGAACGTGTGGGGCCTGCACCTTAGGGGTGGGCATTGGAGCAAATGTAATGAACCCAGTCTGTAAGATACTTGCCGAATGTCGAAATACAATGTAACTCAACTTTGAACAATGTCTCCAATAATCATGAATGTGATCGCTGATACAATGTCTCGTTTCCAGTAGTCCAAAAGAGTGGAGGGGGAATAGACTGATTAGAAGGTGGAAGAGATAGTACCATCAATGACCACAAAGAGAGTAACCCAACCTTTCTCACTCCTTCTATGGGCTTCCCCTCGCCTCCACGTCAGCAAAACAATATCCAATAACGAGTCTGACAGATCCTTATCACATTAAGTGTCACGTGACACAGTTCTCTCATGAAGACGTTGAAGACGTTCAACAACACTAAGTATCGACATCAACCACATATAAGTATCCCGTTTTCCCTCAATCATCCACAGATCCCGATCTCTCTCCTTGTCGCATCCAACTCAGCAATGTAAACAGCGTGGCAAATGCCACATCAGCAATGAAGACAGAGTGGCATGCGCCACATCAGCAATGTCGAAGGCAGCGTGGCCTTGCGCCACATCAGCACAGGTTGGCGCCAAAGCAGGAAGGCGCCAGCGTGCAGCAGTCTCACGTCGTCATCCACAGTGCTAGCATCAAGCCAGCGTCCAACCAGCGTCAAGCGAGCGTCGAATCAGCATAGCAAGACTGAATGTTGACTCCCTAGAGGCAGGGTTTATGTAGCAATGAACCGGGTTGACCTGCCTCAGGTCTCCTACTCACGGTGGCTCAGATTGACTCGCAGCCAACAGCCTTCATCCCATAAAGTTGCAGACTTCTACTTGGCCTGAATGCTGTCTTGGTACCTGCATACAAACAAGTGTGTGTTTGACCACCGGCCTGGGTTGGGTCCATGTAGACTCTGACTTTTGGGCCTCGAGCAGTTTACCAAAGTCAAATGTCGCACTCAGGCCCTGGAGCCACTTCAAAGGGTTTTTTTGCCCCTTCGTCCCTCAGGGCCTGAGGCCGGGGTCGCGGTCTGGCAAGGCCTTGTCTACAAGATATATAGAGCGGGTTACTTCATTCCTGCTGGCCCAAATTTCGAGTTCCATCGCAGAAATATATTAATTTTCTCTTAAGTCGCGCTCATATGAAACAACAATGTCGGGAACAATAGGTAAGAGTTTTTTCTTACTGAACCATCTAGCTTCAGTTGGGGGTTAAGACTTGAACTTTACCTTATACTGCTTTTGCGGTCTTTCTCTGCCACCTGTAGAAAAGTAGTCATGTTCTAGAATCTTTTCAACTTCGTAGCCTCCATTCATGGAGGGTGGGAACATAGATGGTCTGTTAGGAAACTTATTTCCGTCTACGTATGGCAAGAGTTTAGAGTCGTGAAAGACAGGATATGTTCTAAGGTGTGGGGGTACATCAATTCCGTAAGAAGTTTCATCTGCATCCTCAATCACATTGAGAACTTCATAAGGTTTGTAATAGACAGACAACAGTTTTTTGAGACACGTTCTCTTCTAAGGAAAACTATTTAGACATGACCCATACAAGATCTCTTTCTTGAAACTGCGATGGCTGACGATGCTTGTTGGCTTGCTCAATCATCTGCAACTGGGTTTTTTGTATATTTTCCATGACGTTTCTGGTGTCTTTTTCATATGAAACTACAAATTTACAATTTTCTGGGGGTAACCTCTGACATTGGTCTCGAGTTAGAGCATCAATGAGACGTCGAGGTTTCCAACCTTTATGCAGTGCATTCGGTGTTTTTATTGTAACAGTATGTATACTATTGTTATATGCACTTGCAATTTTGGGTAAGTTCTCATCCCAGTCTATCTGATCGGGTCGTACATACATGCGCAAAAGTTATTAGCATCGGCGACTCATTTGTTCAGTTTGGCCATTCGTTTCAAGGTATCTACGTGATGATATGGTCAACCTCGTGCCATAGACTTCCATCAACTTCTGTCATTGAAGTCCAATGAACTGGACATCCCTATCGGAAACGACGGTCTTTGGGAATCCATATTCTAAGACTCATCGCATCTGAAATTTTTGGATGACCAGTCCAGTCTTAGCTTCAACAGGCAAAGGAATGAACATAGCATATTTTGATAATCGATCTACAATGACCATTACCTGACTGTTGTCGTTTCGGTTCTTAGTGAGACTCATGAAATTAATGGAGATAGACTCACTTGACTCACTTGGAATAGGTAGCGGTCTCAATAGTCCCAGGGGATTCTCATGTGAGGGCTTATTCCTCTGGCAAACAAGACAAGTCCGCACATAGGTTAGCACATCCTCTTTCATCACTTTCCATTTAAAGCGTTCTTTCACATCGGCATACGTCTTCTTGAAACCGAAGTGTTCCTCAATATCACGATATTCCCCAATAATTAGACTTTTTGTTTGTTCTTTATAAGGAATACGAAGTCTTTCTTTGGTTTTATCGATGAAAAAGAGTAAACCATCAGTCATTCGGTATTAAGGAAAGAGTTCAATGTTCCTTTGTAGGGTTCCAAAAATAAGACTCCATCTAGAATCGTCTTTATAACCCCTACGGATTTGCTCTTTCAATTTATTCCTAACATCAAGATAGTTCCAAAGAAATCAGCACGCCTGGACAAAGCATCTGCAACCACATTGAACTTTCCTTTGATCATCTTTAGTTCAAAGTCAAATGTGTCTATAAAGTGGACCATCTCACTAACTTGTCAGAAAGTCTAGGTTGGGTCGTAATTCACTTCAGGGTAGGGTGGTCTGAATAGACAGTGAAGTGTCTCCCTAGCAAGTAGTGTTTCCATGTGTCCAGTGCAACAACCAAGTCATACAATTCCCTTTCAAAAGTGGAGTTGGCCACTTTTTCAGATGACAGTATTCTGGGCATAAACTTTATGGGTCTATATACCTTACTCGTCTTGCTGTAATACAACCCCAATTTCATACTGACTTGCGTCAGTCATGACAATGAAAGGGAGAGAAGGATCAACAATCCTAAAGACAGGGTAGTGAGTCAGTATGTGTTTCAACTTCTTGAACGAGGACTCATATTTTTTGTCCCATAACCAAGGTTTCTCTTTCATTAGTAAATTTCTCATAGGCGCAGCTATTAAGGAGAAGTTTCTTACAAACTTCCTATGATAAGTAGGAAGCCATAGGAAAGTCATGAAATCGGTGGCATATTAAGTTGAGGTCAATCTCGAATTGTTGTTATCTTCTTCTCTTCGGGCCTTATCCTTCTCTGTTTACTATATGCCCTAAGTACAACACTTCAGGTTTAGCAAAATCAGACTTCTTAGGATTTAGTTTGAAGTTGTCTTCGCTCAACTTCTGAAGAACCATTCGTAGGTGTTTCTTGTGGTCCTCAAGTGTTTTGCTATACACGAGGATATCATCGAGATAGACAACTACGAATTGATTCAATCATTGACGAAATAGTTCATTCATAGACCTTTGAAAGGTGGAAGAAACATTAGTTAGTCTGAAAGGCATAACCACAAACTCATAGTGACAATACCTAGTTCGGAAGGCCTTCTTGTATTGATCCTCATGAGCCACCTCGGTCTTGTGGTACCCTCACTTGAGATCAATCTTACCGAAGTATCTGCACCCCTGCAATTGATCCAACAAGTCGTCAATGCGCGAAAGTGGTTCCTCGTTCTTGACAGTGACGATATTTAACCCACAATAATCAATGCGTAGTCTAAGTTTACCTTCCTTTTTGGATCCGAATAAGACAAGAGCACCATAAGGAGATGAGTTGCGGCGAATTCATCCTTTTTCAGTTAGTTCTTGGAGTTGTTTCTTGAGGTCCTCAAGTTCCCTATAAGACATACGGTAGAAGGGACCCTTGGGAATCTTACTATGGGGAATGATCTCAATCGTGTGCTTGATAGCATGTTGAGTGATTCCCATTGGCTCAGTCTGCGAGTCCTTATACTCATTGAGTAGTTTTTCAGTAGAAGGAGGGTAAGATCAGGTACATTCTCTTACTCGCTTAACGAGCACCATCATCACATCCTGATCCAACTTTTTCTTTGAGACCATAGATCTAAAGGTTGGATAACTCATACAACAAAAAAATAGTGTCGAGTCAGAGTCAGACTTCTCATAGAATTTAATCGTTCTTAATTTGGACTGTTCGTCCTTAAGCTTTACAATTTGTCATTGAACCTGACTTCTAGGTTGGCTTCCTCGTACCAATCCGTTGCCAGAATCATGTCAAAGGGTAGGTTCTTCTCAATTAGGAAGAATATTTCGTGTAAGATTTTTTTTCCTTCCTTAGTCCTGAAATAATATTTGACATGATCGACATATTGAGAGAATGTGATCGTGTTCTTGTCAGCTAACGTAGACGTGATAGGTCGCAGCAAGTTCCTTACCTTCATTACCAGATGCAACTTACGAGTTGCCTTCTCTGAGATGTAGGACCGCATTGATCCTGGATCTAACAAGGCACCCACTCGCGTGCGTGCAATCTCAATATCGACTATCATTAACTCACCCTTAGACTTCGCTTTCTTAGTCCACGAACTCCTTAAAGTTGTGAGTTCATTTCCGAGTTCATCAAGGGAGTCGTCCAGTGAAACAGAACATAAAACTGTATCAGGGTATTCTGGACGACGGACCAAGGAAGAGTCATCCTCTGTCGTATGAGTCGTGGGGTTGAAAGGGGTGATCGACGCCTTACCTTTGTCTGAACCCCTCAACTGAGTAGGAGCAGATGCTACTCCTACTTGTTGCTCCCTTTTGGGTTTTGAATGAGAGGGAACCATGCTATGACGTGCCCTATAGTGCCACATGTCAGACACTGCTTGTTATCCATTCCTTTCTGCCACTCTTCCCGTGATAGACCCATTTTTTCCCAAGGTTTTCCGACTGCAATGCCGGGGTGTTCGGGAAAGGAGCGTGGCCTCTTCTTCTTGTTCCATGGTTTGGTGCCACCCTTGTTGGTCACCACAACAGTGACGTCACCCTTTCCCGACTCACTGCTGTTAGTACCTCCGCCATGGGTCTCATCAAGGGGTAACTTTTTCACGGTGTTGTCGTCAAAGACGACGAGCATGTGGTCCTATCTCTTTTGCCGCCACAAGATATGCTTACCGTACCCGCTAACCGGACCACTCTTCACAACAGACGCATACATTCCCTTTACATGTGCGGTAATTTGTTCTCTCTGGAGCGCGAGGTCACGAAACTGTCTATAATTGAACTTGTCGGATTTTGCCTCTGCGACAAGATGTCCCTGAATGGGTTATGGCAGCGCTCATGAGAAGATATACAACACTTGTTTGTCCTGCACGTTCAAACCGGGGACCTGCGACAAGCGATCAACCTCACGAGACCACATCAAGAGTTGTCCAACGCTTTTGGCCTATCGTTCTGAGTTCATCGACGGCGTTATCGGTCGTTGTCTTGTCAAGGAACCGCTCCTTAATTTTTTGGAGGAATTCCCCGAGGGTCAATGTTTTGGCCCACTCACCGATATCTTCGAATCCAACAGCATTGGCATCAGACAAAACCCCATTCCTTTGCTACCTCACCTAAACATGAAGTATTGAAAGTCACTTGGCTCTCAGGCTTAACCGGTGTAGTCTCACTGTATGTCTGGATTTCTGCAATCTAGAGCAATAGATGCTCACCTCGCTTTCCATTATAGGTAAATGAGAGTTCCATTTTTACCTTTTTTTTTCTCTTCGGCTTCTCAACTTCTTTGGTCGGTTCTTTTGTAGCGGACTCTTCTTTCTTTCGACCGTTTTCTTGAAATTTTCAGGTTTTTCCGACGTCACTCTTTCGTTGCATCCTTCATCAATTTCTCTTGGGGTTCTTTCTTTTCTTCAACCCCTTTGGCCTCCTCCTCAATCATGACCTTGTCCTTACCCTTGAGAAGTCTGGTCACCGTCTGCAACGCGGTGGTGTTGCTATCAATTTTTCTCTCAAGGTGAACAAGATAAGTCATCATGGCCTGTGCTGTAATACGGATGCAAGATCAGTTTCTGTTTCTTAAAAATTAAATCGTTGTCTGGCTTCATCTACCATCCTTTCTTGCTATTATCTTTCTTCTTTCTTTCTCCGGTACTCTTTCATTTTTTTTCTCTCTTCCTTCAGTGTACTTTTCAATTGTTTGATGTTTTCCTTCATGATCTCTTCAGACAGTTCTAGTTCTCCCTTGTTCTCTTCTCCTTCTCCTCCAATTGTTCTATTTTGGTCCATTCCCTCCAGATGTTCGGCGACACAATGATCAAGGGTCATTCGCCCTTTCTTGATGAGTTTGTCAACTCGGTTACTGGTTTCCAACATCTGAACCGCAGCCTAAGCGGCATTCAGTTCCTCATTTGCAGCGAGCAAATTGAACTGTCAGCAAACATGTTGTTCAACTTCCTGTCCAACTCTATGTATCTCGCTGAGCAACTGGCGGAGAAGGCCTGTCAATGTTTGCCTTCTTGCATTTATCTGACCACAGGTCCTTAATTCCCGCCCTTCTTCATCGGCATAGACAATGAGAGGGATAGGAAAGAAGAAAAGAGGGATGTATCTCATGAGAATGGAGGCACGCAAACATTTCTAGAGATAAGTCATGTTTTCCAACGTGTAAATGTCGCACAATAAATAATTAGAAATTTAGAAGACAATAATAAATTTCACGGCCACACTCAATTTCAACCTCCTACAGCAAGAAATAACAACGAAAAATAAAGAATAAACAAATTTCAATTATTGTCTATTTCTAACTTTTGCTATCTTCCTATGTGTGATGGCGTCCTAACGAGAGTGCATAGGTATCGCAGCCACGACCAGTGTGATCAAGGCACAGCAACGCAGGTGAGTATGCACGACAATCACAAAACAACCAAGACAAGTGAGTAAGTCAGCCAACACAATCAACAACAATCAATTGTCAGCATCCTTTCCTCTTTGGCTGCATCATCTGTGAAAACCAATGCGGGCGGACACAAGGGCCGACGGGTGGCACTACAGCAAATTGTGAAGTTGTACTGCCCGCCGACACACAAGTGCAAATATCAACACCTCACCCACGGCAGCGTGCAAAGCATACCACGTGTCACCCCTGGAATGCTAATGCAACACATGTGCCACGTCAGCGTCAAGAGTCAGCACGCCCTTCAGGTGGGATTTTACGTCAACAATGGCCGAACTGCCAACTCATCCACCACTGGTATGCCACGCCAGATTGAAGTAGTACCGCTGGACTGTGAAGCGCCACGTCAGCAGTTAAGTCGCGACACAGGTATGTGCCATGTCAGACAATGCCCTGCCAATCCTAGGATGCCTCGTCAGCCCCCCTGTGCTATGCCACGTAGGCATCGTGCCATGTCAGCAGCCTCCATACCCACTCTCTTTCTCACCAGCGCCACGTCAGCCTCCCACCAACGATGCTCTCGCCGGTATCTTGCCAGGTTAGCAACAAAACGCCACATAAGCAATATCGCCGTCTTCACTTCAAGGTGTCCACGTTATCATCTTCAAGGGAGCGTGGAAGTCAATGTCTAGACTCACGACAATAATCACGCGCGTTAATAAACACGTTTCTCTCCTATCACGCGCGGCACCTCGCACTTACTTGGGCGCCACGTGGCGCCTGATAGGAGATCGCGACGAAGAAGGTATGCTTTGATACCAAATTGTAATGAACCAGTCTATAGGATACTCGCCAGATATCGAAATACACGGTAACTCAACTCTGAACAATGTCTCCAATAATCATGAATGTGATCTTTGATACAATGTCTCATTTCTAGTAGACGAAGAGAGTGGAGGGGGAATAGACTGATTAGAAGGTGGAAGAGATAGTACCATCAATGGCCACAAAGAGAGTAGCCCAACATTTCCCATTCCTTCTTCGGGCTTCCCCTCACCTCCACGTAAGCAAAACAATATCCAATAACGAGCCTGACAGATCCTGATCACATTAAGTGCCACATGGCACAGTTCTCTCGTGCAGACGTTGAAGATGTTCAGCAGAGCTCAGTATTGACATCAACCACAGGTAAGTATCGTGTTTCCCCTCAATGATCCATAGATCCCGATCTCCTCCTTGTCGCATCCAACTCAGCAATATAGACAGCATGGCAAATGCCACTTCAGCAATGAAGACAGAGTGGCATGCGCCACATCAGCAATGTCGAAGACAGAGTGGCCTTGCGCCACGTCAGCACAGGCTGGCGCCAAAGCAGGAAGGTGCCAGCATGCAGCAGAAGTCTCGCGTCGTCATCCACAGTGCCAACGTCAAGCCAGCGTCCAGCCAGCGTCAAGCCAACGTCCAGCCAGCGTCAAGCCAGCGTCAAGCGAGCGTCCAGCCAGCGTCAAGCCAGCGTCCAGCCACCGTCAAGTCAGCGTCGAGTCAGCATAGCAAGACTGAATGTTGACTCCCTGGAGGCAGGGTCTTATGTATCAATGGACCGGGTTGACCTGCCTCAAGTCTCCTACTCACGGTGGCTCAGATCGAGTCACAACCGACGACCTTGATCCCATGCAGTTGCAGACTTCCACTTGGCCTGAATGTTGTCTTGGTACCTGCATACAAACAAGTGTGTGTGTTTGACCGGCGGCCTGGGCTGGGGCCATGTAGACTCTAACTCTTGGGCCTCGGGCAGTTGACCAAAGCGAAGTGTCGGGTGCTCAGCCCCTGGATCCACTTCGGAGGGGTCCTTTGCCCCTTCATACCTAACGGCCTGAGGTCAGGGTCGCGGCCTAGCAAGGCCCTTTCGACGAGATATATAGAGCGGGTTACTGCACAGAGGCAATTACCCAAAAAGAAAAGGCAAATGGGAGGGGCAACAACTGGCCATATTGAGCGGCACTAGCACTGCCGGTTTCCCCTATTGGAAATCCCTGCCCACCCTGCATGACCGTGATGAGGGGCTGGTACAGCCATGCTCTCGCACCACCACTGTGGTGCAAACCTACCTCTTGGGCCGGGAAGATATCCATGTGGTTGTGTTCCACCGTAATATACATAGAATAGCAAGAGGATGAGATAATATGACCTCCATCCAACGTGGAACACCCAGGGAATCGTCCGAAATCATCCTATCAAAAAAGATGGCTTGGAGAACTGAAGTCTGGCAGTGCACAGAGGTGACCAAGAAGTTGTCCTCAGGCATTGGGTTACCGTTGTGCTAGACAAGTTGTGACCTGGCCAAACCAGTTCTACCAGGAGGGTCTGCACATAGCGGGTGCGAGTCCTTGGGAGTGCCGCCTTGCACCAACACCGTGACGGGTTCACGGTGGTCGGGGCGCACATCTTCAAAGTGCCACTAGGTGAGAGTTTGACCGGGGATCTCCGCCATGACACGAGCTATCGGGATCGCAGCGAGTGAGTGCGTGCGACCAGCCATCCTCGTGTGACAAGGGGAGACTAGGGGGGGGAGGGGGAGGTGACACGTGGAGGTGCCAAATTTCGTAGTGGCCCCCGGGGCGGCGGCTATCCAACCCGCCGGTAAACCCGGGGCAAAGGGCGCGAAGCAGGAAGGCGAGGTGCTCTAGTGACGAGCAGTCATGATCAAGACAGGAAAGGAAGGCAAAAAAAAATAAAAAATTCTAGATCATCAACAGCGGAGGTGAAGACAGCGAAATTTCTATCTCCACAAAACTGGGGAAAAGAGGCGAGAGGCGAGAGTGGAGGGACACTGCAGCGAGTGGTAACAACAGCCCCAGCCCTTGGGGAAGAGGGCGCGACCTTGTGGTGAACGGGGTGGGCGACCACGTCAGGCGAAGTCAGCGAAATCTCCAGATCTCCAACCCGTAAAAAAAGGTGAAGGTGAATCAAGAGGCGAGAAGCAGACGGATGCAGCAACGAGAACAGAGACGAAGAAGAAGCAAGAGGTGAGAGTGGGGGGACACCGCAGCAAGTGGGAGCCAAGGGCGGCGGGAGGAATCGGATATAGTGGTGACAACCCTCATATCTCTTGGGGCGACAGGCGAAGACAGATAAATCTCCAGATTTTCAACTCGTAAACAAAGGGGAAGGTGAATCGAGAGGTGAGAAGCGGACGGATACAGTAGCAAGTGGGAGACAACGATTTCTCGTGCACTCGCCAGAGATAGCAACTATCGCCAACAAAGGTGGACATACTATTCTCCTCCTCACGGGGCCCCGTGTGAACCACACGGTGGAGGAGGAAGAAAAGGTTGTCAACAAGAGTACGACGAAGGACATCTTCAACCCCTGTCGGTACCATCCTCTCCCCTGCCTCTTCTCCTAGCTCCTCTTCGATCCCTCATGCCCCTTGACTGGATATCCCCACATAAATGATCGATTGACCCTTTTTTTTTTTTTTTTTCTGCAACCGCATCTCGCATCACCTGGCGTCGCTGGCGACGGTTTGCGTTAACTGCTACATAGGGCTAACCTGTCGTTCACCTGGTGACAGGTTGTGTTAACTTACACCCAGGGCTGATACAGAGGGCTGACCTGCGGCTCCCCCGGTAGGCAGAAATCTCGCCACAAATATACGTCAGAGGGAACGAGGAAAGAACAACATGACGGCGAAGGAAGAAGGAAAAAGGGTCGGGCGGAAAAAAACTATTCTATCAAGGGGCGATGCGCCACCCGACTAAAGGGAAAGAAGACATCACCTCACAAAAGCAACAGGCACAGGACATTTGCATGACAGACTATGGCGAACAACAGTAGCACAAGATGTTCACTCCGCCCTCACAACTTCTGGGAGAATCACGAGCGACAAAGAAACAAATCGAAGCACAAGCAACTCCGGGCTCTTCATCCACCTCCTGGGCGGGCAAGGTGAAGCGCATGTATAGAGGGGAATCCTTGACAATGCAGCAGGGGGGGGGGGGGAATGGAGATCGGACATGGCAGATTCCCCTAAAAAACACCACGACAGCCAGTGCATACTTCCCCTCTAGGCTCCTCACCAACTCAGAGGATCGCCTAGTTCATCAGGGGGGTAAAAGGATTCAAGTTAAGACTTTGCCTGCTGCCAAAATCCACGAGCGAAATGAACTCTACACACGTCATGCAAGCAACTGGGTCTTTTACGACGATGCAACGTACAAGTCCTCCAATGATAAGATCGGCTGGATCCGGAAGAGACTCGCGGCCCTCAAAGGGAATGAGGAGGGGGCCAGAGATTACTTCCTGATACAACCGGTTTCTTCGTCAGTATTCACAGTCATCAGCATGTTTGATACTGACAAGAAATTGATGGACACGTGGTGCAGTGTGTGCTGCGGACGGTCTGCAAGTTCGAATGTACCCATGGTCGCCCCACCGACAACAAAGCAGGGAGGAGAGACACGACCAGCTCATGACTGACTATTACTGGGTTGAGTACAGGCATGTGCCAATCGAAATTCAGGCAGCCTTTGTTCAAGATCTGGACAAAAATATGACATTGTCGATTTTATAGACCCCCTTCCGACATATGTAGCACCGCGAGAGGACTATCTAATGTTAGCATTGGATCTGCCGGAGAACTGCATCTTCCAAGTCGATGATGTGATAAAGTTTAGAATAGGGGGCAAAGACTTTAAAATCCACACGGCCCATAAACGGAGACCATGGTATTTTAAATGTCAACAATACGGTCATAGTGCCTCAGAGACTGACTGCCTCCACCACCCTACCAGACGCGTGAAGGCAACCGGTCGCCTGCTCCGAGACCCGTTCAGGGCAACACATTGGCGTACGGTTGACCCAGGCCGTGAGGGCTGGGTATATATCGATGAGGTCAAAGAGGGAGGAGGGATCAGAGGATGGGAATGGGAGAGAAAAGAGGAGATGGTCCTAGAGAGAAAACCCCCTGGGTTGCCTCCACAGACAGTAGAAGAACATCTGGGCACACAACATGACCACCGAACCCCCCCTCACCGAACCCCTCCTACCTCGGGACAAACCCAGGAGCCCTGACCAGAGGCCTTCCTCAAAGGAACAGAAATAAAGGAAACATGGCAGGCAACCCCCCCTTCAAAAAAATCAGCAAAATCACTCGCATATTGGAAGAAATCTTCTGGGAGGGGGATCAAGAAAAATACGATCCAGGATGACAACTGCTTTGCAGTTCTGGGAATAAAAGGATGGGGCAAGATGCACAGCAAAGAGCAAAACTGAATGAGGATGAGATAGCGCGAGAGGGTGAGGCTGGTTTTCAGCAGCAGGAAAAGGAACAGCCTGATGGTTCGGAGAGAGGGATGAAGGGAGGGGAACAAGTGGTGCTGCAAGAGAAAGAAAAGGAAGGAGGGGGAACGTCATAGGGGGGGATGGCTAGGCTCCAGCCGCAGAAAACGGGAAACGTTGCAGATAGGGGGGGGGGGCGCTACAAGAAGACAGGATTAGGACCCAGCAGCCAGATGCCATAGTGAGACAGGACGACATGATGGTAGCATGACAGGCGGAGGAAGGGGAAAGCCAACTCTCTCATACAGAGGAGGTGAAAGAGATGGAAGCACTTGAAAAGGATGGGTCACAGACGAGTCATGCGACCCGAAACACACAAGACTCAAAAGAAAAATCATGTGAGTACTATGCATTTAGGTTCCCTCAACCGGAGGATCCCTTCCAGCAGGGCTTCGAGCTTGAGCCAATGGAGTTGGAAGGGCCAAAACCCTTGTCAGAAGGAATATCTGCACTGCCACCAGAAGTGATTATGACTGACCCCTCACCGGAAACACAACAGGAGACAGGGGACAGGATGAAAGCACTGATGGAATGGCTCCACGCACAGTTAAAGGGTCACTATGCACACTTCATGCACCTGACAGAAGACTTATGGGAGCAGGCATATCTCAACCTTTTCGAATTATTGGACAACAGCCCTAGTCTCCAACAGGCCCTGAAACATGAGATCCCCCAGTCGATTAGTGGGCAGGAAACCTGGCACCGGGTGTGGTGCATAGTCCACCATCAATTCCACTTGCCCCCCCTTCCCCCCCCCTGGGGCACGAGCAGTGCAACTCCTCCTCTGCATCCACCCCTTCCCTGGATCCTCTGCTGACATCACCCGCTGTCCCCATGGCCCCTGACCCTCCACCCCAAGCTGCACTTACCCCAAAGGACCCTGAGCTTCCCCGCCGCCCGCGCTTGCGGCACCTAATAGAAAAAGGGTTTCATCACGAGCCATTACCGGTGGGGGACAAGGTGCTGGCGATCCCTATAAGGAAGAAAAATGGTAGGTGGGAGGTGGGCCTCTCCCCGATGAAGGAAAATGACTATTCTCCGTGCAGGGGGGCACTCACACTAAATGGCTGGAAACTGCAGCAGGATGAGGAAGGGCAACGCAACTTCAAGCTTAAGGAGGCAAAATTTTTTATTACTGCGGATTATGAAGCAGAACCGAAAGCAATGATACGAGTGGGGTCGGGCTCCTGTAGAATTGAGGATAATGACCTATATGTTCTATTTGACGAAAAAAAGGAGGCAAATCTGACCTGGGTAACGCACAATGCTTTATTGGAACTGCAACACCTCAAAATCAAACCCAGCCTCATCTGGCCTGATAGGGAGATAATCACCGCCTTGTGCTCCATAGTCCGGAAGAACATAATCAACGACGGGGTCGCATGAAACCAGTACACGTGGCACTATCTCTAGGGCAGGAAATAGGGGAAACGTCGGGATACTAGGAGAATGGAATGGATCGAAGCACTATACGGGCGCAACAAGGCCAGACCCAACACTCTTTGCAAGGCAGATCTATACCACAGATCCATCAACGTAAACGGCCTGGCCAAACTTTGCCCAGACAAGTCTCATGCCAGACGGGACCTTCTCCGGGGAGTTGAGGGACGAAGTCGGCCTGATGTGGTCTGTGTAGAGGAAACACACCTGACTGATTCCCCTGATCACAACAGAGCTCATAAGGCGGTTTGGTCGCATCAGGCCTATAGGGCACATGCACCACGACCAGCAAGTGCGGGGACAACAATACAGATTCCCACGGACTCTCGCCTAGAGGTCTTATACCACGTGAGAGACACAAAGGAGGGCCGATGGGTTTCAGTATTGGGGGCACTAGAATTAGAACTTGTCTGTATTCTTTGCATCTACGCCCCCAATGCTATAGAGGAACGCAATAATTTTTTTCAAAAGATTCAAACTAAAATGTCGTGAGGCATTCCCATCATTCTCGCTGGGGATTTCAACACAGCCCTTGATCGCTGGCTGGCAGGTCCCCTCGTCCACGAGGCATCAGGTAAAGGAAGACGGAAGCATGCTTAATCGCTTGTGTAGCTCTCTCTCTTTTTGATACCTTACGCCGCTTCTTTCCCACAGAACAGACATTTACATGTATCTGCAACAACGACCCAACCAGACTCTCTAAATCAAGGATTGACCTTATCCTTATCTCAGAAGACCGAGCGGGCAGCTTGACACTCGCAACAATCCTCCCGTCTAGTCCTTATCCTGGGCTGGACCACAAAATGTGCATGATAGCGCCGACCTTTCGAAAGAGGCCGGATCAAGGCCCGGGGTGCTATAAACTAAACACTTCTTTGCTCCGTCTCAAATCTTTTCAGAAGTATTCGACTCAAGTATGGGCATACTGGCGAGAACGTTACTCTAACGTGGACTCTCCTCTGATATGGTTCAATAATGGACTGTTTTTTCTGGCAAAAAAATGCAACGAATTTTCCAAACAACTTGCTAAACAGCGAAACCAGCACGAAACAGACCTACTAAACCAACTTCAAAAGCTAGAACAGAAGCCAACGTCTCACGACCCGGAGCACTACGTACACACTATTCAGGCAGTCAAAACCCAACTACTCCAGCACACCCAATATCGCTGGCGAGGTGTCCGGATTCGCGACAAACTCTCTCATTATTCCACCGAAGGTTCAATGGACACAAAATTTTTCGGCCTCGGCCGAGCTAGGGCAAAACGCGCGGCCCTGGAAGCATTATACGGACCGGGGGGGGCAGAGACTCACCTAGTTACCACAACTGTCGGATGTGTTTAAATTGCTCGGGATTTTTTTCAAGGACCTCTTTGCATCCCATATCCCTCTCACTGATGAAGACATCCAAAGGAAACAAATAGAGGACTTTCTTCAACCTATTGACAAATGTCTCTCGCCCATCCAGCGAGAGAGCCTAAAAGGTCCCCTGTCTAAGGAAAAAATATAGACAACCCTCCTGCAGATGGAAGAGGAAAAAAAAAAGGGGTTAGATGGCTTACCGAAAGAGTTTTGGGAGACAATGTGAGACTGCATGAGCCCCGGTCTAATGGAGTATTACAATGAAGTTTGGCGTACAGGAAAAATGAGGTAATTGGTTGGTCAAGGAGTGTTGTCTCTACTGTACAAAAAAGGAGACAAATTCAATATCCGATACTATATAGTATAAACCCATTACCCTCCTGACGGTTGTCTATAAAATGTTGACCAATGCACTATCCAACAGGATGATCCCAGTTCTAGAGGGGGTGATTCACCCTTTACAAACAGACTTTATGCAACACAAACAAATCCAAGAAATTATTTTACTGGTTAACGAGGTGTTGCAATTAACCCGACAAACAAAACAAAATGTAGCCCTCGTTTTCATCGATTTCGAGAAAGCCTATGATCATGTGGATTGGCTCTTTCTTGATAAGAGCCTGGAAAAAATAAACTTTTAGCCAAACTTCCGCAGGTGGGTGCGCATCCTTCATCACAATGCTACTACAAGGGTGCAAATAAACGGGACCTTGGCCCCCCCGATTGAGTTGGAACGGTCAGTCCGCCAAGACGACCCTATAACGCCCTTTCTCTTTCTCGTTATCATGGAGGCCTTATTGGCCAATCTTCGAGCAAATAAGAACATTAAGAAAATCTAGATTACAAGAATCCCCGAGGAAGCCATCCCGGTATGCTCACTGTTCGCAGATGACCTCACCATCATGGTAGACGCTACTTAGGAGAACATGATTGAAATTCAAATCTTAATGAATAAATTTGCTCAGGTGTCTGACATGGTGGTGAACTGGGGGAACAAAACCCAGGGATGGTGGATTCACTACCAAGGGGGTCGTCCACCGGACTCCCCAAATATTCACTGGCTTCCCCTGTGGGCCCCCGTTCGTTTTTTGGGGGTGTCCCTAACTGCCCAGGGCCGCCCCTCCTTAAATGACGATTGGATTTCGGCACGGGCATTAGCTAAGATGGCCGATTGGCGCAACAAGCACACCTCCCTCTTTGGTCGGGCGCTGGTCATAAAGAATGTGGTGTTCGCCGCGTTGTGGTATAAATCGGTGGTTTAGCCTCTGAGTAGGACTGCCTTCCAACCGCTTAGGTCTAAGGTAGCAGTCTTCCTCTGGAGAGGAGATGATGAGCGAGCAAATGTCATCAGTAGGGTGGCATGGGATTCTGCTATACAGCCAAAACGGACTGGAAGTCTCGGTATCATCGATCCCGTGATACAAGTCCAGGCCCTCCGTCTTAAATGGCTGAAGTTTTTTATTTTTTCCTGAGACAGTCCTTGGCGAGCCCTCGCCCTTAAGCATATTGCTCGATTGGCTCCGCCGGCCCCACCAGAGGTTAGCCCGCTCACATGGCTAGACGACCACTACTGGTCAATCCCGCGCAAGATCCATGGTTAAACAACAGATAAATTTTGACCCTTATTACTAAAATGTTGGCGTAGGCTCCCCTCCCCCCTGAGAAACAGGCACCGACGCGGTGGGAGGAGGTGTACCGACAACCACTTTTTGGGAACCGGTGTCGGTGCGAATACCCTTACAAGGGTATCCGCCCTGGTTTTTGCAAGTGACAGAAAATAGTTTTGGTTCAAAGTTTAAGTATACCGCGCTAGGCGCGGCTGCATCTGTAATTTACGTTGACAGGATGCTTGACTAGCGTAGAGAGTGTGTGGGYGCGYAGGTTTAAGGCGCGCGTGATCCCTTTCTGTTGTTGATCATCGATCGTTCGTTTAATAGTATTATTAATACCTATTTATATTTGATTAAGCAGGGACCAGGGATATTTTCGGTTGATTGGTACGCTTGATTGAGGCGAGCGTGCGTGCGGGGAAAACGACCCCAACGACGGTATCGGCAATAACAGCGCGATTTCGTGAGGTGAGCGGGATGTCGTAGGATGGCGCGCGGGGGGGGAATTATGGCATGATATAAGCAAGCCGGCACGGGCACTGAGAGCCGCGCAACCATTTTGTTGGCCCAGAGCGCCGCGCCGCACCGTCTTATGTGGCATTCGGCGTGTTTTGATCTCAGGCTTGGGCTTAGCCCTATAGGTTACGACACTGGAATGACACTACACAGGTTTGGGGATCGAGGTCGGCGAGCGTTGACAAAGTGGCAGCGGAGCATCGAGGAGGACGCCGATGGGGTTGAGGGCCGTAAGGGCTATCCCCCTCGGTTTTGTTAGCAGCGGCGTCTCATTAGTGGTGACGTTTTCTAAATATTTTTCTAAGTGACATATCTTTTTATATACTCCGACGGTCCATTGATGTGGACGCGACGCCGGGCTTAATGATCGCCACGGCAGTTGGGGGCCTTGAGTGAGTACCCCATCCGGCGGGTTCGCGAGTTCCAGTTGCTGGCGAGAATCCGCCACTTCGCCGCAGCAAGGGGTGTCGCATTCGCGGGGCTGCCTGAAGTGCAATTACACACTGTTTTTTGTGGCCGCGGTGRAGCACGGCACCGTTTTGTCTAGGGACGCAGYGCGTAGGGGTGTGTTGTACTMAAAAAGGGACTGCTTGAAGGCTGCGCCGCGGTGCCGAAGGTGTGGCAGGCCCCAAGAGCCCAGCTCAGTGGGTACACCCATGAAGTGCTGAAATACAGACCTGGGTTTGAGCTCATATGTTGGGACCTGATGAGTAAAAAAAAAAAAAAAAAAAAAACATAATTCTGACTTGCCCTAGGCCATTTCGGAGGGCCGTGAGGTGTTGCGGTAGGAGTCCTTCGGAACATCCGTTAAAAATTGGAACGATACAGGGAAGCTTAGCACAGCTCCTGCGCAAGGATGATACGCCTAAGTTAGAGAAGGGCCGAAGCCGACGGGGTGGTAAAAGACAGGCGGCCGGATCTGGGCGGGATCCGGTGTAGGATGTGTGCGRGGCACTAATCCCAGTTGGACGAGCTGGAGCAGCGGCGGCAGTGCTAGGGAACAGCGGGCGGTGAGATAGCGCACAGGGAAGTACCGGGGCTGTAGACCGGAGCGGGTGAAGAGGGAGAGCGGAGAGAGCTAACGCTGTGAGGCGCTGTGCGCTGCCGAGCGCAGGGGTAGTGACGGGCAGCGGAGCATTGTGGGCAGAAGGGCGCTGAGAAAAGATGAATGAACTCGAACGAGCTTTTGCGCCAGGTACATGCGGAGTGTGGGGGAATGGCTCTGGTAGGGGGTAGAGTCATCTATCACGCCCGATCCTTGACAATTTCGGACGGGGAAAAGCACTCAACAGGGGTTTTCGGGGTGGGCGACCCCGAATATGCAATTAGATTAAGAAGATAGTAGTACATTACGAAGATAGGACTGTCTCTTATACACATCTAGATGTGTATAAGAGACAGACCCCGAATATGCAATTAGATTAAGAAGATAGTAGTACATTACGAAGTTAGTAAGGAAAAACATGCGTGGGAGATGGAGGAAAGTGAATGAAAGAGAAAGGTCATGTATCTCGCCCGGATCTTGATAAAATCGGGCGAGTAAAGAGGCTAACCTGGGCTCTCAGGCAAGGCGAATTCAATAGTGTTGTTAGTTTTGGGAGTGAAGGAGTGTGTGGGGAGGTAGAGAGAAGGTGTGCTGCGTGAAGGGTCTCGGAAGTGGGCTATGGCAGAAAGCAGAAGTTGAGATTTTCGCTCGATACTTCAGCGAAATCGAGCCGGAAAGGGAGTTAGATTGAGGGTTCTATGTTGGGCGAGTCCATACTTGAGATCAGATGTAGAAGAGAGTTAGTGAAAAGAGATTAAGGAGATTGAGGGTTCTATGTTGGGCGAGTCCGTGCTCGAAACTTTTAGCAATTATTACTATTTGTTTACGCACTACAATATTTTTTACGCATGTTCTCTTCACGGACTCCTTACGCATCTCCACGCACTTTTCACAATTCCGTCATAAATTTTTCATACACACTATGCACAGTCTTCGCACATTTTTTTTCGCACTTGTTTCACACACATGCTCATTGCCTCATATGTTCATCACGCATCCTTTCATACACTATTTTACACATTTGATTGGATTTGGCATTCTTTAATTACAGATTAAGAATAAGGAGCATAAAAAAGTTCATAATAAGTGTGTACCTTAATAAACAATAAAGTGGTTACTTCCATTTACTTGTTGCGCATTCCCCATGAAGTTTCTGCACGAACCTCTTCACAATTTCACACAATCCTTCACGCTGGCCTCACAAAATTTTTCATACGCTTGTACGCAGTTTTTCATGCTTTTTATCATTTTTTTCACGCATTCATCCACATAGTTTCACACATCATCTCACGAACTCTTTCACGCATCCTTCACGTATGATTGGGTTTGATATTTATGAATGACAGATTGATTAATAAGGAGATAGTATAGCTCACAATAGTACAAATAGTAATAAGTAACAGGATGGTTATTTAAATCTTTCGAGATATGCAGGATTTAAATCTTTCACAAAGTGCATTTTTTCACGCGTTCTTCACGAATTTTCCACACGTTGTGTACGCAGTTTTCACGCATTTTTCATGTTTTTTTTCATGCATTCGTTCACACATTTTCATGTATTATTTCACGCATTCCTTCACGCATTGTTTCACACATTTTTCATGTACTGTTCCAGACAGCCTGAAAACTACCAACCCTTTCGCTGCTGCCCACATACAGTACTCCAATGACTCAAAAACAACCACACCCGACGCTAATCAGAACCCCACACCGCTTAAAATAATAATAATAATAATAATAAAAATACACTCGTGTGTGTGCAAGCCCAATAAGACTGCTGGCTTGGTTCGGATGGAGGACCTACCCCGGATGGGGTAGGTCCTAAAATCCTTCCAAAAGACATAGTGACCTACCCCACCCGGACCTCCATTACGAGGGAATAGGGAGGGACACACACACACACACACACACACACACACACACACATAACCATATAAAATAAGTTGGAAAAAAAAAAAGCTTAATAACAAATTAAAAACTAAAAATAAGAGTTAAAAATAAAAATAAAAAACAAAAATAAGATAATAATAATAAAATAATAAAATAATAAAATCATAAAAAAATAATACAATAATAATATAATAAAATCATAAAGCTTAATAATAAATTAGAAATTAGAAATTATAATAAATAAATAATAATAATAAAATATAATTTTTTAAAATAATAATAAAATAATAAAATAATAAAATAATAATAAACTAATAAACTAATAACATAATAAAATATGAAAATATGGCAAACATTTCTTTCAAGAAAAACTAAGGGACATGAATAATAATAAAAACTCGAAAACATCTATAGACACGAAAATGAAGAAAAGGAAACAGATACGACAGCAGAAACTGAAACGGCAAAGCAACACTCCGCAAAGAAAGACACACAAAAAAACAAAAACTCGTGAAGCATCCCCATGAAGATCGGCATCTGAAAACTAGGACAAAAAAACTCGACAAAAGAAATATGTCACTTTCTTTAAACAGCTAATCAGACTGCAACCCATCCAAAATACTGACCACCGCCGAGCTCTGAAGTTGATCGGCGCGAAAGAAGAAGACAATAACATTATGTGGGAACTACAAAGCAAAGCAAATATGCCACTACCACTAAAGTTCAAAACTACAATCACCCCACCTACGGCCAGACCCCGTAAATTAAACTACAACCGATCGCACACAAGCATAACCCGTACACCTACAGAGACCCCTAAAACCTACCAAATACGCCCCGTTTTACCAAACCAGAACGAATATCAGCTTTCGGCGACCTAATTTTTTAATTAAAATAATTAAAAAAACCAATAATGATTAAGCTATCGTATACATACGAACGCCACCATATCCATTACAAACCTCACATAACAAGATATAATGAAGCCTGCCTGCATTACTATCTATAGCAGCTTGCCTATGACTACACCGGCGCTACGGAGCATTCCGACTCATACTTGCTACGCATGCGAAGAACTTCCTCATCCCACCATCTTCTCCCAACCGCCTCTTCTCATCCCCCTCATACTACGCAACCAGGCGAGCTTACCGTCTGTCTGCAGCGGGCAAGGCACCTTCTTGGGCCGGCCAATCTGTGCTTCGACCAACGGAGCTCCTGATCCATCGCTACGCCAAAGCTCGATAGCTATGGCAGCTACGACAGCGACTGACTATGCCGCTTCTCCAGACATGACACCTCAGTTACGGATCCTCTGTACCCTTACCCCTAATCGCCCATGTTGTGTATTCCCACGACCCCCTGACTACAACTCCCTACCACCCTTTGTGCTAATTGGAGCCTTGCTAACGACTAATACCTCTGATGAGCTGCTATGGGTGCTAAGCGGCGAAAAGCGCGCTTCAGGGCGTACACCCCCCCTACGGCTGGGCTTTGCCCTTTCCTAATTGCTAACACACTAACATTAACATCTTAATCACTGCTCTTGCAATAACCTAAGACCCCTACCTTCACACCCTGTCTACCTCTGCAACATACTTCCTCCATAGCTAAATTGCTATCTAACAACATACTAATGGACGATCTTGAGTTGAGTCCTGTTTCCCACATTCTGTGGGATAGTTGTGTTACGTACACAACCCCCCCCCCCCCCACACACTCACAGAGCTATCTCTGTACTGTCAGCTATAGTGCATCAACACCTTCTCCTACCGAGCTATAGCGGCCACTCTCTCTATGGTGCTGGTGCTTTTCTCCACAGCTTCTCCCCAGCACAATGCACCCAACCGAACATACAAGACTTGGGAGGAGGCTGATTCATATCGTGTTGGCAGGATTGCCTGAGCTCTGCTTGACTATAGTGAATGATTTGTGGTTGTGGTTGACTTCTAGAGAAATCTTAGACTCTTAGTCTGCTGGACCTGGCAGAGCCTGAGTGTCGGCTCTCCCAGGGCCTGGATTGACATTTCCAGGACTTAAGAACTCAGTCTGTCTTCTGCTCCCCAAAGCTATTGACCTCAGGACTCGTGGACGTGGCCTTAAACCACCATGGCTCTTCAAGGTGGGTTGGGATTCCGGCTCGGGCTGGTTGGCAACTTTTGACAAAAAAATTAATGCGCCCATGCTGGTGATTTTTCATGCCAAGTATTTTTGAGGAAAAATCAGGAATCGGTTGTTGATCCTTCCCGAGGAGGGGGGGGCGAAATAAATCTGCATGGCCGGAAATATTCTCACGGTTAAGAATGGATGTCTTGTCTACCTGCCGCTACCCGTAGGCTTGGAAAGAAACTGTCAGGTCGTTTATTTTGCGCTGGGGGCAGTGGTGGTGAACAGCCCCACAACACAACTTTGCACCCCGCCACCCCGAACTTTGATTTGACTGGAGACCACCATCTGAAGACCCGTATTGCTGGTTTTGACCCTGGATCCTCCCTCCTCTTATTCTTACCCCGTTTCAGTTGTTCTCTCTCGGTTCCTTTCCGTTCCTCTTCTCCCCCACTCCTCCCGTGTGCTGGTGACGTTCACATTTTTTCCCTTTGTTGTCCATCTCATCTTATCCTTCTCTCTTTCTCTCCTCCTCTTTTCTACCAACTCCTCATTTCTACTGTCTGTCGTCCTTCCTTGTCTCCCTCCCTATCTTCTTCACCCGAATAGAACACCCGGTCATTACAGCTATATCTGGACTGAAAATTGCACCACATGGCCCACACGGCTATAACGACCGGGTGACGCATGCCCAATTGGGCAATGTGTATGGAGCCAAGGAGCCGCAATGTGATGAAAAGGACTGAATGGACAATCCAATGTCATTGAAACATCGACAAGCAATGTACAAGCAATGTACATCCCGATACATACAAAATGGCACAAAGTAGTGCAGTGGAATACTCAAAGATAAGTCCTGACCGGACTAGGACTGACGCTACATCCCATCATACACCACATATGAGAGAGGGGGAGGAAGGACCGCACACATAGAAGAAAGGTCCCTCCTTGTACACGCACATGGGGGTGATACCACAGATGAGAGATGGGGGGAGAGGCGAGACGAAGATGGAGGCGAGGAAGAATACCAAGATCACGATGACGAAGTCCAAAAATAGTCACTTGCCGAATGTCCAATCAATGTCTGCCTCAAAAATGTCGGATCAGATCCCGGGCGCTATGCCCGCTGTAACCTCTGCCTGTATCTTCTGCCTGTAACCCCTCTCTCTCTATCTGAAGACGAAGAAGAAGAAGAAGAAGAAGAAGAGGAAGGAGGAGGAAGGAGGAAGGAGGAAGGAGGGAGACGACGATGAAGAAGAAGATGTCGTCCTCCTTGCTGTCTCACCTGCAGGAACCGCCGGACTGACCGCCGTCTCGCGTTGTCGTGTGCAGGTCGGTGCGTCCGTGGAGCCCCAGCTATGGCGCCAAGTGAGCTCCGCTGCAGGTATGGCCTCCGCACCTCTGCCTCCTGCGCCTCTCTTCTCAACCCTAGGGCACACCGCTAAGTAGTGCAGCCCCTGTCCAGCAGCGTGTCGCTCCAGCAGTGAGCTCCTCGAACTGTGTGCCTGCCCAGGCCGTGACCCAGCTATATACAGCGCTGGGCCCTACTGTGTTGCTGCAGCGTGGCCTGAAACGGCCCGCATGGTCGGGCCCCTAGCGGATGTCCAGACCGTGCTGCTGATGCAGCAAGGCGCAACGTGTGCCTGGCGTCTTTCGGCCCTACCTCTGCTGTACCCAGTCCCAAGGTCGTGCCTTCGGGACTGCGAGTCCGAAACGACGTTCTGAACACACAAAAATAGGACAACAAATATAAATGATTGCTGCCTCACATTGTGCCTGCGGCCTAAAAGGCGGTCGTGGGCCTCCAGGGCGCGTGTTGGATGGGCATGCGGCCTGGGGTCCCTCAGCAACGGTCGGGCCCCTCAAATGGGGCTTGTGTGCATGCGCAGCATGTAACACCCCCCCCCCTCCTGAAGTCAAGCCGGGTTGAGGACGAAGCTGATGATCTGAAAGTGGAACTTGGACGCGAGCGCGACGTGGAGCCGAAGGTTTCGTGGCTTGCCTTGCAACTTGCGTTCGTAGTGTGTGAGAACATCGAGTTGTTGCTTGAAGTTCTGCACGGGTCAACCAATGGTGAACTTTATGGCTGCAGTACGAAAAGTGTACTAAGTACTCCATTGACCTGTTGCCGTAGCGTCGCTGGGAGGTGATGTTGCCAGCCTCTTGAAAACCGTCCATAGAGGGTGGGTCTTGCGATCGTGGTCCGGGAAAATCGTCATGTCGCTGTAGTGAATAGAGTCAGCTTGGAACAATGAAAGACCGGGTAGACGGGCAAGTGGGGTGGGCACCTTGATGACGAATGAAGATCCATCGGGTGCATCCCGAGCGGGTGCCACGATTGACCAGGGCCCCATCCATTTTGGGAGGAGCTTGCGAAAGATAACTTATCCGAGGCTGAATTTTGTGGTTGAGACCCATACGAGGTCGCCGGTGCGGAACGGATAAGGAAGACGTTGACGATTGGCCTGTTGGCTCATGCATTGCTGCGTCTTTGACATTTGGTCATGTGCCTTGACAAGTAGCTCTTGCATCCGACACAAGAAAAATAGATGGTTGTCGCTTTCGGCCGCCCGTGGGATAATCGTGTCCAATGGAGAAGTGACCGACGAGCCATGCTCGAATTCAAAGGGCGACATCCAGATAGTCAAATGAATGAACGAGTTGTTTGCCAACTGAACATCCGACAGCAGCTCAACCCAATCCTTTTGGTCGGGACGGATGAGAGTGGAAGGAGAATCTGTGCGGTTTGATGCGCCGTCTTTGTTTGGCCATCGGTTTGGGGGTGGGGAGCCGAACTCGGCTTGAGAGATGAACCCCAACCAAAAATTGGACGTGAACCGAGTGTCGCGGTCGCAAACGATTTCTTTGGGGTAACCATTGGTTCGAATCCAACCGAAGTAAAGAACCTCGGCCAATTTTGGTGCCTTGGTATAATAGCAGCAAAGCAAAAACATGATGAACTTGGTGAGTCGATCGACCACCGTGAGAATCCCATCCACACCGGTCTTGTGCTTTTGGAACGACCTCGTGATATCCATGGCAATTGCTCCCTTCGGCACAAGGGGACCGGTAATGGTTGCAACTCACCATACAAACAGTGATTGCGGGATTTGCAACGTTTGCAAACCTCGCATGACTCGCAATAGCGTTTGACGCTGCCGAGAAGGTTGGGCTACCAAAAGCGCTTGTGAAGTCGGCCAATCGTTCGATTGACTCCAAAATGTTCGGTGGCGGGAGTGTCGTGGAACTTGCCAAGAAGCAAGTGGGAATCACTTGGCACGCAAAGAAGATCCTTCCACTGCGAGTGAATGAGCAAATATCCCTCTTGGATCTGGTAGTGCGATGAAACTCGGGTTCGACTTGGTAGCTGTGGATGAAGCTGTCCCACAGGTCGACATCGATCTCGAAAGTCGAATAGACTGTGGTGCAATGATCCCGACGCCATGAAAAAGCATTCGCAAAACGGTTTGACTTCCCCGGGATGTGATCGGAAAGATGTCAAACTGGTCAATGAAAGCCGTCCAACGGGTGATGGTGTTGTTGACCGTGTCTTGGGCCTTGTACAAGAGCAACAAATTGTTATCCGTAACGCATCGGAATTGACTTCGACCAAGAAGAAAATGCCATCATCGCTTGAGCGTGTGGACAAAGGCTAGTAGCTCCTCCTTCTGTGGATCGTCGATTGAGTGCACGACAGGTACTTTCTTGATGAAATATTCGACCAGGTGCCAATTCACGCCATCAAGTTGCTCGAGGACGATACCAATGCCATAGCCGGACACATCAGTAGTGACGAGTGTTGGCAATAGCGGGTCGTAGTAGATGCGCAAGACCTCCGCGAATAGCAAAGCGTTTTTTAGGGTTAAAAATAAACCCCTCGCATCCTCCCCGAAGTTGAACGACTGATCCTCATATTTAGGCTTGGTCAAGTTGGCCACGATCTTCAAATAGCCTTTGATAAAACGCTGGTAGTAGCTGGCAAGGCCAATAAACGAATGGACATCCGTAACATTCCGTGGCTCCGACCACTCTTGGATGGTTTGATTCTTGTCCGATAACAGACTGATGCCCTTCGGTGTGACAAAATGGCCCAAGTATTCTAGCTTTTGCCGAACAAATTCGCACTTGTCGCGGTTGGTTTTGTAGTTGGCGTGGCGGAGCGTCGCCAACACTCGTCGACGGTGCTCAAGATGATCCTCTAAGGTTCGACTATAGACGAGAATGTCGTCCAAGTAGCCCAGCACAGACCGGTCCAACATCGTGTGGAACTCGCTGGTCATTGTCGATTGAAAAGTCATTGGGGCATTGGTGAGGCCAAAAGGCATGACCACCCACTCAAAATGCCCGCACCACGTGTTGAACGTGGACTTATAGCAATCAATTGGGCGTATCGAAATCTGATGATAGCCCGACTTCAAGTCGAACGAGAAAAAGTACTTCGCCCAAATGCTCAAGAAGGTCGTCGATATAAGGAAGAGGCCCCGCATTCTTGATGGTTTGCACGTTGAGCTTGCAGTACTCGATGCACAATCATAGATCCTTCTTCTTCTTTTGTACAAACAGAACTGGCGCACCATATGGTGAGTTGCTATGACGGATCCAACCCTTATCCAACAGATTATCGGGTTCGTGCGGAGGACCGTAAACTCCTCCTCGCTCATCCGATAGTTGCAACCTTGTGGTGACACGACGCCGGCCTTAAGTTTGATCTCGTGAGAGATCGGCCGATTCGACACCACACGGGTAGGTGACTCGAAGATGTCGACGAACTCGTCAGGCAACTGCACCACACGGGAGTCCGAAGGCAAGTCCGTGGGTAAAGAGTCGACTACCGTGACGGTTCGTAGAAAACATAGGCTTATCTTGTCGGGCTGCTCATAAGCACAAGTAGCTAATAACGACTTCGCCGTCACAACTTGACATCGGATTGAAGGGTGCGGAAGATGAATGGTACACGGAACTTAGGCGCTAAAGGCCTCGCGAATAGGAAGAGTCCACCGATGGAAGTTGACCGTGTGATCCGCACTTGCAAGCTAATGATATCGAAGTCCGCGTCCAAGACGTCGAACGTCACCGGTTCACATGCATGAGGTGCGGAATATACCGGTACGACCTCGATGTAGCGGTGGATAAGTTGTTGCGTCCTTCTATTCACCAACTTCATCGTCGTCGGGTTTGCCTTCCTCTGAACTTGTGCGCCAAGGCCATCTCTTTGAATAAATGTTTGGTTCATGAAATTGCGAGTCGCGCCACTATCCAGCAAAGCGTTGCAGAACGCTTGCTCAACTTGGATGCGAACGTAGAGTGGTGCATTGTTGTCGTCGTACCACTGTGTGCGAAACTCACGGACCACCTTGGTAACATACGCAAGGATATCCCCCATCACAACTTTGTCATTCGTTGACGAAGCTGGTGGTGCATATGAGGATAAGTACCTGTGAAGATGAGCTCATAGTGTTGCACATTGCGGTTTCGGCAAGCGGTCCATGGTCGGGAGAGGAAGCCATGCGAAATCCTTGGACATGAGCGGGTCCAATACCTCTATGTTGAACTCGCGCGTCGAATCCTGTGAAGAACCACTTGAAGACGATAAGTCGCCTCTTCCGGACAGAGAAGTCACCTCACATACATCTTACCCTTGCGCATGAGTGCCCAGTGAAGGTACGAGTCGGGCAGCATAGTACTCATAAGAATATATAAGATGGGAGAACTATCGACTTCCTCATGGGCCTTGGAACTAAGGGTGGTCGCCTGCGCAACAACCGGTTCCGAAAGCGTCGAGATTGCCATCACATCACTCCCGGCGGTGCTAACTTTCCCAGCTATTTACTCTTGGCGTTCAAAGGACAATTGACTGTGTTGTGGAGATTGCTATTACAGCACAAGCAGTAGTGGAATCTCCTGCGTATCTTGCATTCGTGTTCGGGGAGACCGTATTGGGTCCATGAGTCTTGGGTTGCTGCACTTGGCCCGAGGTTTGACGTGGTGTGGGTCTTCGATCTGTCGCATCCTCGGCCTTTGTCTGGGCGGCCAACATCCCGGGCGACTGTGAATCTGTCCCCCTCATTGGCAGACATGGCCTCGCTTGACAGATCTATCATCGTTGCCGCCACTACCACGATCATTTTAGACTTATGTTGTTCTCTACTCGAGTCTGCTGCAGGCGAATGACCAAGGTTCTTGGCTTCCATGTTCATGATAATAATCTGCGCGGCCTTGTAAAAGAGCTCCGTAGTTGTGGCGAGAGTATTCGCGACTTGTGTCAAAGCGTTTGACAATGCCAGACACGACCTCGAGATAAAGTAGTGTTTGACCGCCATAAAGCTCATCGATACACCCGGCGTGGACACCAAGCGTTGATGCTCGTCAATCCAATCTCCGCTTGACAACGTGTTCTAGTGGAACTTCATCAATTTCTCCATTGCCTGAAGTTAGGGCAACTCCACTTGGAACCATTTGTGTCGCTCTGCCTTCAGATCAGCCCAACTAATTTTGGTATGCAGTTGGGAGACCACCACCCCATGAGTGGACAACATATTGTGCAACCAAACTTGGTACGCGCCCCCCGATCGAGAGTACATGTATGTGTGTCGTTTGACTTCATTGGTTTGGTGGATCTCTAGCATGCTCGAACTGGTGGAACCATGCAATTGGGTTCGTCTTTGTGACATCGCAGAAGATCGGTTGACCATCGAACTTCGGAATGGTCTCGTGTGGTGACGTGGTAGGGCCAGGGGCTGCAGTGCAGATCTGCTGCTCAATTTGTTGAGTGGCCGCTTGTTGTAGTCGTGTGCCGTCCTTTAGTGTTCCGATATCGATCTCGAAGGCATAAAGGCGATCGACAATGTTGGAGAAGTTGGCGCCGGTGATGGCGACAAGTCGTTGCTCGAGTTGTTGTTGGCGGTTGTTCACTTTCTTGACCACGTCGTCAAGGAAGTGGATATCCTCCTATTGTGCAATGTACGTCGCCACGAGGCCTGTGAAGTGGAAGAACAACAAACATGTTACACGTTAAAATATGACATTATATTTTAAATTGATACTCGCAAGCTATTCATTTAATGTTAAAATCATCATATTTTGGAATTGAATGAAACTTAGGATATAAGTAGTGAACCGGAAAAATGCAATTGATAGGCCATAAATTGAAACTGAAGTGAAGATTCAAGGCAATCACGTACGGAACATGATGGTTTAAATGTGGATTTCATTGCACTTCCATAAATTTTGTAACTTAAAAGTCGTCATTGACATGAAGTTGTTAGAAATTGAAACTCAAGAGAAGTTCAACACTCAATGCAATAAGACACTGAACAACAATGTTGAACTCTCGATTTCATCACACCTTGATCAATTTTGTGTGAGCATTTAGTCAGACTTATTTTACATGACATTGTGACTTACATAAATTGGAACTCAATCGAAGAGTAAGGGCAATCATATGGTAAATATGATGGTTTAAGTATGGATTCCATCGCACTTTGACAATTTATGTAATTTAAAAGACGTAACTACATGTCATTGTCATACATTGAAATTCAAGAGAACGATAGACGTAATGAGACACTGAATGAGAAGGTTGTGAATGATCGCATAGTTTGCATCATACTTCGATTAATTTTGCCTATCACTTAGCATTGAGTCAGACGTATTTTACATGACATTGTGACAAGCAGAAACTCGAAGTCAACCGAAGAGTCAATGCACACGTGCAAGAAATCATAAACGCAAATTAGAAGTCAAAAATTGTATGCACACGTGCAAGAAATCATAAACGCAAGATCGAACTACGTCTAATTTACATGCTACCAACTAACTCAAGATTGAACTACTCGGAATTAAATGCTACAAGCTGCCGTAATGTAAATATTCTAAAACGCTATCATTTACAAATTTAAAGCATCTATAAGCGTCCCCACGTCCTATGAGAACCAAACCCGTATAAGGCATTCATTGACGAACAGAAAGCAAGGGTTTGCGGTTGTCCCTTCGTCGTCACGTTCGAGAACACTTACATGTATTTTATTCTTACAAACCTGCTAACACCTGTCAAAGACCGATGGCGTCACGCACAAAACATGCCACTTGTTGTATCTCATACCACTTGTTAACCTCATGAATGTAACCAGCAATCTCCAAACCGGACTGTCCGTTCTCGTAGAGAAGGCACATATTGGCCATATTGCGACCGTCCATTCTGAGCTCGTTGCAAGAAACAAGCAGTACGACGTTTACCAAAGTTCACTTTCTGTTTAAACATGTCATACACAACACTCTGCAGAAGTCGGAACCGGTCAAAGACAACTGTGCGCAATAGTATGACATATCCTGTGGCAGCATTCAGACACCATATAGGGGATATAGTTTCAAAACGGATTGTAGGACGCACAATCCAACAAATCTTGTTTGAAGTTCGCGGACCACACGCGATGTGACTTTGTGACGTTCTCAAAGCGAAGGTAAAACTGCTTATTCTCTTCCTGTTTGAGAGTGGCGCGCAGAGACGGAAGTTGTGTGATGCCAATTACATAATGAGGTACTTTGATTAGGCTCCCTCACTCCAACGCGAAAGCAAACTTGTACTCCTTATGCCATGGATATTTCCTTGTCAGGATCACTCTATCCCATTCTACCTTGGACCACACATCGAAAGGTTTGTTTAAGAAGGGGACGACACTCGTCCACGGGTCGTTTTCGAACTTCGTTGTCATCGACCCGATAATTTCGGTATCGCATTCCACATCACACAATCTGCATGCACAAGGGTAAATGGGATATGAATAATCATGCCAGTCAGTCATGGCGCCTGTTGCACTCCTTACACAAGACATGACATGCAAAACATAAACGAGAATGAATTGTTGAAAAAGTAGAACAATCGCATCTACGATGAACAGAACTTGCGAAATTGCTTAACCATCACTCAACCATCTTATAAAAATCATCCCAAAATCGTGGGCAAATTTCGCCACGTTGTCCTACCCCCGAAATCATAACAATTCACTAAGTTCAAAAATAATATGCTCCTTTCCAAGCTTCGTCTTTCCATAATGCACAAACTCGACGATGATGTCCTACCACAATAAACCTCGTCCGAACAGTCATTATCAAAAACCATACTCGCTCACTTATCGGGAAGAGTAACAAGACATATGACGTGCACTCGTCGCTTTTGTCCCGTGCATTCACACTCCCTTTCGCAGATGGACTCAAATCTCGAAGTGCAGGTTCAGCATTCAATCGAACATTGGAAGGAATGGCAAGTCCAGTCGTGAACAGTTTTGTCCTTCTGGCCGGTCTTACCCAACCAAAAACGATCGAGTCGACATGCTGTCATTGTGTCTGGTCAGTCATCTTCTATCTTTTCTCCCATGCGCTATCATACCGTTCTTTGAGGGACTTGCTTACCCAGTCGGCACCATGTATTCCATTAACACTTTATTATAATTTTGCGAATGTTTTTCACCAACCACCTGAGAAAATGTTTTGCCCACCCAGATAGGCATGTTGCTGGATAAATCGTCAACGGAGGGACAAAGGATAAGAAAAGTGTCGATGTTAACATGCACGCGGGGGTCGAAACTGGTCTTCAGACGATCTTTTCTTCGTCGTCGATGTTGGAACTGTTAGGATAAGGTTGTTGATTGTTTTCGAGCAGTAGTGGTTTTGGCCAAAAACTTTTCAGAGGTTGTGAGGACAACCTGTTGGCGATGATCTCGTCGTCATGTTTGATAACCTCCTCCCAGTAATACAAAGCTCTTTCTCTCTTACTCGCCTCATGTTTGTTGTAAGTGCACAACGTTGACCGCTTGGTCTCCAACAACGCACAAAATCGAATAACACAATTTTTGCCATTATAATAGTCATTTCAAGGAAGGGGTTGCACATGAGGCGGGTTGAATGGCCAGGAAGGACCTGCGTAACATTCATCGGGGTTTTGATTGAACTAATAAATCGGACCTTCCTCGGAAAACCAGTTGTCGTCATCGCAAAACTTCTTGTACAACATGTTCATATTATCTGCAACCATGAAAAAATTAAGCAAGTGTTGTTTCGAAATACCAGTAATGTCTGACGCAACGCATGGGTCTACTATATTGATCCAATCCGCCAGTGTATCGAGGAAAATATATTTGGGAGGCATTCTGTGGGATTGCTCTATGAGCTCGTAGAACTCGTCCATGATATAAGCGTCTATGTCTTTCAATTTTTTAGAAAGAACGCTGAAAGTAGTGTCAACGTCTGTATGGGTACGTCCCACCAACATGAAATTTATTTCCACCTTTTGAAAAACATTGAACTTAACCAAAAATGAAATTAGCGCACATATGTACGTGTTTTTGTTTTCTCACAAAAAATTATCTGCTTGAATGTGCGAAAAAGGTAGTAATGGCTTCCCGCTCACTTGTATTCGAATCGTGTTTGAAATACGGAAACCACGTGTAAACATAAATACTAAAGTCTCTACCGTGTGCAATAACGCCTGTTAGATTTGTCTTTATTATCATTTCGTGCCTAAGTGCTTTCAAGTAGTTCTTCTGACCGATATGGGGAATAGTCGTGTTTTCACATCCATGTTGTCAATGATGAGACACAAACGCTCGTTCGGACAAACCATGGAATCAATCTTCGTTCAACTATAATCCAATCTGTGTTCAACTTGCCGTATTTGGTGAACTTTCATATCCTCTCGAACTCGTTCTCATTGTTGAGGAAAAACAACATATTGTATACGTTCCTTGAGTTCATGACAGACCGACACACTTTGTGAATGTGTTAGAGTGTGAAAGGAAAAAAAGAAAAAAAAGAAAAAAGTGTTTCCGCCACATTTTATAAAAATTGAACTCGGACACGACCTCGATGCCGGCGGCCATAAAGTTTGATTTAATCGACTTATAAATTGATCTCTTCGTAAAAACAGCTGGCAGTCGACGTTTCGGTCTGCAAACCCCACCTTAGTCAGCCACCACTTTCGGCATGCTATCCGCATGACACTCGATGAATGTTCTTATGCTGGCAAGATGACGACCATTTTTTCTGTGGGCTCGTATCTATCCGTTAGCCCACGCTCGAAACACACAAAGTCATCGTCGAAGCGCTTCTTGTAGATATAAAACGTATTACAAGAGACACAAAGAACATTGTAGTACGCTTTGACGCACTTCGAACGTTCCAACTCCACAAGACAAACACGTTTCTGTCTATCCTCATTCAACGTGAAAATTTTAAGATTTTTCATCCACCACTCATCTCGCTCTACCGGACTCTTATTATAGAGTTCTTGTCTAACCTTTCGGGCTTCATCCCACAACACAATGTAACAACAGCGAGCCTTGCAACATGCCATGCCACACACCACGAGCAGTTTGTTTTCGGACAACATGTCTTTCGCTCATTTGTTTGGTGCTTTCCTCCTAGCGTTCTTGTTAGCCATGTTATATGGTCTTCCTTCGCCTGACAGAGGTGCAGACAAAATTTGTAGTATTGCCATTTTCTTTGCATCGTTCATGCCAGACGCTTCCAACCCAGATTGGTTCTGAACTGGAATCTCATCATCAGTTCGTACTTGTGTTGGGCTTGCCCATGTCGTGGAAAGTTTCTCCGAAGAATAGTCAGTGACAACCAACGTCGTACTACTGGAGCTAGCTTGCCGCAACGATGCACTGGAAGAGGATAGTTGTCCAGACGAGTAATAAGTTGCCACCAACTTTCCACCCTCGTAATCAAAGGTTATGAAAGAAGCAGCCATCGACAGACAACAGTTGTCCGCCGAAGTTGCGGGGTGCACCCTGTCAAAAACGTGGAACTCAATTCGGGAGGCAGACGACCCCTCGCCTGCGGACGGTGTCGCCAAACTCCTAGGCAAATGGATGCAACCCCTAAAGCTCTCACAAAAAGCGAGACTTCGTTCTCCGCAGAACACATGATTGGACTATTGGAACGTCGAACTGTCTGAAGAACTTGTTGGGGCCAACTCCATGTGTTCTAGGTGGAAATACAAGTCGATGACCTATTTGGTTTTCATAGCTTGGTTCATGCGGCCGTTCGTTGAATCGTCCTTTCTGCCATCATGTAGCCGTCGGTGTTGTGGACGGGATTCCCGTTAGGAAAATCGATCGAACTCTCCGCTGTCGAGTGGACGGGCAATTCAAATTCGTTTCAACACCCTACAAAATAGTTGAGCAAACTATAAGTATGAATACTAAGAACATGCGTCTTTGACCTCCTCCCCCCCCCCCCCCCCCCCCCCCCC
>BFEA01000643.1:799577-811288 GCA_003427395.1 Chara braunii
TCGATAGAGAAGTGCGTTGGGATCCGAACTTGTCAGAAACATAATCCACGATGAACGGGTATTCCTCGGTTGCAGTGAATTGACTGTGGGACAAGCGTTATTACAAATGCAAGGCTATGAGTGGTTGCACATAAAAAAGAACATGGCTAAATGACCCTCAGGCGATCGCTATAAACCCCGATTAACTCCACCGCCAAGGCGAGATCGTGTGCTGGCACTGCAAGCCTCTGTAATCTGTGCGGCTTTGAAACCAATGCGTCTTCACAGGCGAAGGACATGGTTGAATGACCACAACAGCGTCGCAAACCGTTATAGGTCGACGGGTTGCGGCATAAAAAAAAAAGACCATGACTGAGGTTGCCATCATCAGCACACCAGCCCGCCTTGTCGATTCTCCCAATCGGGGTTTATCAGGGTCGCTGAAGGGGTCTATAGCCATGTGCTTTCGCATTCTAAGGCGAGCATCGGCTGCTCTTGCAGCGGCACAATCACTGCAAGCACTGGAATTTGATCGATGCGAAGTTCGGATACCGACGAACTTTGCGGTTCACACTCTGTTTTGGTCAGTCGAGAAATTCGCCTGCAAATTCGCACGTTTTACTCACATTCTTCATGATGACTGCAAAGGTTCGCAATGCAAGCGCACTGCCTCGCCTTCTCGTCGGCATCGCTGTACCCTGCTGCAACCCCCACAAACCCCTGTTTCGGCAAATCGAATAGTAGTGGTTGTGTGAATGCCAACCTCTGCTCTGGTAATGACGAACGTGCGTCAAACGCATGAAGGTCGTGGAGATTTGAGCTTGTCAGCGACCGGATTCCAGCGATCGCTAATATTGTACTGCTGGAAGGGCAGGCAATACTTGTGGTACACTGGGAAAGGACGCGGATCGAGTCCCCTTCAGGAACCCCCATAAACCTCGATATGGTCAATCGACAAGACGATACCGTGTTCTGGTAAAGGTAACTTCAGTGTCGATGACAGATAACACGACAAACGACTCACCCGCAATTGCAGTGGGTGGGCAGTCGGATTTGTGTCGTCTTGCACTCCAAGGACATGGCTGGATCACCCCTCAGCAGACCCCATAAACCCCCGGAGGGCATGGGCCAATCCACGAGGCGAGCATGTGAACTAGCAAAGGCAACTTTTGCGCTTAGGACAGACGATGCAAAGGATGATTCACCCGCGATCGCAGTGCGTGGCCAAACGGATTTGCACTTATTCGACTCCAAGTGCATGGTTGCAGGTTCGCTCAGCAGACCCCACAATCCCCCGACTGGGATTTGAAACGTGGCCAGCTAGTCCCCTGGCAACCCAAGCACATGCGGCATTAGAGGCCGTTTCAAAGGACGGTTCGACCGACGTGGACTCTATAAGTGTTCCGGGATCCGAAATTGGCGGATGCAGAATTCCAGAGGAATTGTTTTTTGCGCGGCAGCAGCGATTGGATTGTTGGACCAGTGTATGCATAGAAGAAAGGCTAAGCGTGGGTGCACAACATTACGAAACGGGTAACTGTGACCCCCAAGCGACCCCTATAATCCCAGATTCTCCCTATCGAGACACTGAGCTCTTGCGCTGGCACTGCAACTTTCTGCAGTTCGAACGTTGTCAAAATCAGCACGGATTTGCAGTAGAATCACACGATTGACTAGAATAGCGTGCGAAACTCGAAGATTGTCGTGTTGCGGTTGAACAAATAAAACCATGGCTGAAGGACCCCTCTACAACCCGCACAAACCCCGATTCCCCAAATCGACAAGGCGAGCTCGTGCACTGGCAATGCCAACTTCAGCAGTCATAACGACGAACGCGCTTCGATCTCGTGTATTTGCACAACAAACACCACGAATGAGGAGAACAGAGTGTGAACCGCAAAGTTCGGTTAGATCCAAACTGGTCAGCGTCCGGATTCCAACGATTGCGGTGCAATAGCAAGCAAAATCTACAACAAACCGAAAACGGATGAGGCCACCGACCTCGTCAACAACCCCTATAAACCCCGATTAGGGCAATCCACAAGGCGATCTTGTGTGCATAACCCTAGTCCTCTGGCAATGAAAACACATGTGGCGGTCTAGGCCGTTGCGAAGGACGGTTAGACTGACCTTGACCCTCTAAGTGCGTCAGAATCTGAACTCGACAGTTGCAGGACACAAGAGGAACAATTTTTTGCGTGGTCGCCGCGATTGGACTGTTGGACCACCGTATGCATAGAAGAAAGACTATTTGTGGGTGCATCACATTACGAAATGGCTTTGTGTGCCCCCAAGCGACCCCTATAAACCCCAATTCTCCCCATTGAGAAAGTGATCTCGTGAGCTGTCACTGTAACTTTCTGCGGTCCGAACGTTATGAAAACCAGTACGGATTTGCAGTAGAATGACACAATTGACTAGAACAGCAGGCGAAACTCGAAGATCGTCATGTTGTGGTTGAACAGATAAAACCATGGTTGAAGGACCCCTCTACAACCCCCACAAACCCCGATTCGCCAAATCGACAAGGCGAGCTCGTGCGCTGGCAATGCTAACTTTAGCAGTCATAACGACGAACGTACTTCGAAGTCGCGTATTTGCACCGCATTCCACGAATGAGGAGAACAGAGCGCGAACCTCAAAGTTCGCCGAGATCCAAACTTGCCAGCGACCGGATTCCAGCGATTGTGGTGATTGCACCGCTGGGAGGGCAACCCAGATCCACGGCATACCGAAAATGGACGAGGCTACCGGCACCGTTAACAACCCCTATAAACCTCGATTAGGACAATCCACAAGGCGAGCTCGTGTGCGCACCCCTAGTCCTCTGGTAATGAAAACACATGCGACGGTCCAAGCTGTTGCAAAGGACGGTTAGACTGACCCGGACCCTGAAAGTTCGTCGGGATCCGAACTTAGCGGTTGGAGCGATTGGACTGTTGGACTAGCGTACGCGCAGAAGAAAGGCTATGCGTGGGTGCACCACATTACGAAATGGCTCAACATGCCCCCAAAGCGACCCCTATAAATCCTGATTTTCCCCATCGAGAAAACGAGCTCATGCTCTGGCACTACAACTTTCTACAGTCCGACGGACGTCAAAATCAGCATGGATTTGGAGGAGTATGACACAAATGACCAGACCAGAACACGAAACTCGAGATCGTCGTGTTGTGGCTGAACAAATAACACCATGGCTGAAGGACCCCTTTGCAACCCCCACAAACCCCGATTTGTCAAATCGATAAGGCGAGCTCGCACGCTGGCAATGCCAACTTATGAAGTCACAATGACGAACGTGCTTCGATCTTGGGTATTTGCACGACAGATTCCACAAGTGAGGAGAACAGAGTGTGGACCGCAAAGTTTGTCGAGATCCGAACTTGTGAGCGACCTGATTCCAGTGATTGTGGTGATTGCAGCGTTGGGAGGGCAACCAATGACATTTGCGCATAGATGGGTAAAAAAGGCAACCTGCCAAACGTGACTTTCACTTAGTTTTACGCCGGTGTGTCGTGCGTGAAGTTCGTCGGGATCCAAACTTCACGAAAATGGGGCACCCGGTAACCAACAACTGCGTCCCCCATAAGGTAATTCAAAGCGCGTTTTCATTTGAGAAGGATTCAAAGAGAAGCCATTTTTTGGCTTGCGGCTGGCAACTGCAACCAGATGTTGGTGTTGCAGAAATGTGGTTTGGAGAGGTGAGGGTTTTGGCGGAGCTCGTTGTTGCAAGGCCGACAGGATCCGAACTTATCAAATCATGGGGTTTTGGGAGTTGAACTGATCTGCTTGTGCTGCCCACGTCTCGATACAGTTGCCAATACAGCAAGTCCGTCGAGATCCAAACTTAGTGGCCTCGACCCTAACCAACACAATTCAACATTGACGTCTCAGCCGCCGATTCCACAGCCCCAGATGTCGGGTTGTTAGCATGACGTTAGATCCATTTGTGCAAGAGCAGAGCTATGAATAACGTGTGTAGAACTAAGACAATCAAAGTGGCGGGACTGACTGACGAAGTTCGGACGCTAGTGAACTAAGACAATCAACTCGCGGATACGTTGTCGAGCGCATCGGTCCCCTCACCCTGCAGGAGCATCCCGACCGTGTCACTCAGGAGTTGGTCTACCTCGTCGCGTTACAGATGGAGCTTCTGCGAGCCGCTCTGGCCGAGTGCGCCAGCCATTCCTCTTGCGAGCCCCTACGTCAGGATAGGGTCAACTCACGGTACAACTTACCTCCTCCTGCGGGAGTTGTCACCTCCCTTCGGTGAGCGTATCCCTGCCGAGCTTTCAGTCCACAGTACGAAAGTTAATTAGTTCCAATCGCAGAGGTGGGCCAGCCGAGGGCGTTTCTCGTTCACTGCAGCATAGGGGGTACGCGCGGTCTCACGCCTGTATCAAACCCGCACGCGAACCGACACACTGGGGGGGTTGAAGTCCCACGCGCGACTTTTCGTCGGTCGACTAGGACGCATCTCACTCACCACACGTTACACAAGAATACATACTTAAAACATAACAATGAAACACACACACACACACACACACACACACGGAACGACACAAACAAAACAATACAAACAATCCTAGTCTCTTCGATAGTCATCCCATAACCTTCCGACGCCTAAATCGGATAGGCGACACTCGCGAGACTTGGTATAAAATCGTGTGAATGCTGAGTCTTCCCATATCGACTAGCAACGCATGAATACGCAAGTAGTCACAATGATGGTGTACTATGCAGTACCCATAATCACGCCATTCTTGTTAATTTCGAGGGTCGCATTCGATACTCAAGTGTCGGCTGACACTCGTCTTGAGGGGGTAACCTCTTGACGTTGGACAACCATCAAGTGCGGTTGAGAACCACACCCTTTTCTGCACCCTGTGAAGAGTGAGTGATACACATGTTCATACCTGTGGTGGCAATCGTCTCTTATTGCCCCGAAGACCAGCTCCCTCATCCAAGCCTAGAAAGAAGTCAAAGGGCTAGACTTTGACGACTGTCACGGACTCCAACGTCCAACTATAAAATTTAACAAGCAAACTCAATCCGAAAAAAAAAAAATCAATCATCCCAATACCCATAAATCAAATCAGAACTCGAGACAAAATAAAGAAAAGGAAAACATAAAACCATCAGGTATACAGATTGTGCGACACATGGTTGTCATTCTCACTGCCCCCAAAGTAAGACTCGTACACAGGCTCCAAGGCACCAATCTTCATAAAACATAAGCACAAACGAATGCCACATTGCCATACACCAATGTGGTCAACTTTACTATACTCTGTAACTCACACCACGCCTCACACACTCAAGCCCCAGTCAGAGTCTAACTTTCCATAAAATCTCATAAGTTCTTTATAACGGTGATTAAAGAAGTTAAGTTAAAACCCTCAAATAAATATATCAAATCTCAGGGCTAAGACATCAAGTTGAGGTACAGGTGTGAGCAAAGTTGTGTCGTGAGCCAACAAGTTGACGATCAATCAACCGACCTGTTATCAGTGATAACAGAAGTGATCCTCTCGAAATCAAGTTGAAACTAGTCCAATCCTGAATCGAAACGATCAAGAGGACTTGTAACAAAAGACAGATCAATTCTCAAACTAAGTTAATAAGTGTATGGAGAATAAATTTCCATAATATGTTCTCACTCAAGAATTTCGTTATAACGAAGCCTAAGTCTGCCTCTAAGTTTGTACCCTAGGAGAGGTAGACTTATGCCAGAATCTCCCCTATACAGAGTGAATTGCCAGAATCGCTACCTGTCAAAATATATTTTATCTCCTTTAAACTAAGAAAATTTCGGCAACACTCCCGGTAGGAAAAATATTTTTTTCTAGGTTACCTGATCGGACGTCCGGGAACCCCCTGACCGTCCGGGGTTGTCCGCTCGGACAACCGGTCGGACATCCTCCCTTGGCAGACTGTCCGAGCCCGAACGAMAAAAAAAAAAAAAAAAAAAAAAAACGTCCTCCAAAAAATCTGAAAAAAAAACTATGTTATGCAAAAACATAAACTGAACAACTTTTGTCTTGGGATCATATCGAAATTCGTTGTCAATTTAAAAAAAAAAAAAAAAAAAAAAAAAAACCCTAAATGTTTTAAATCTTTTTCGTGCGCTAAATTGCTAAAATGAAGTTGTCCGGGCCTGGACGTCCGGAACCCCCCTGACTGTCCTCCCAGGATGTCCTGCCATCAGACAACTAGTAACATAGTTTTTTTCATAATTTATACAAGCTCAATTATGAAATACTAAAATAATCTCTAGCTCTAGAAAGTCAAATTTTGTCTAACTCCCTTAATTAGTAAAAATCCGGGCAACATCTCCTCTAGAAAAACAGACTTCCCAAATTTATACTTACTCAGATATGAACTTAAAGTAAGACTTGAGTTCGGACAAGACAAAATTTAACTAACTCCTTAGATTTATAAAAATTTCGGGAGCGCTTCCCATAGAGAAAATATATATTTTTTTAATTTATACAAAACTAAGTTCAAAATCCAAAATAACTTTCACTTTTCAAGGTCAAAATTTTGTTTAATTCCCTGAATTAGCAAAAATTTGGGCAACAATCCTTTTAAAAAATGAGATTCTTCATATTTTTACTAAGCTGTACATAATTTACACAAGTTGAATTAAAAAAGCCATAAATTTGACTAACTCCTTGATTTTGTAGGAAATTTCGGCAGCGCTCCCCGTAGGAAAAATGACTTACTAAGATTTATACAAGACCGAGTATAACAAATGATCCAAGAAAATGCGAAAATTGACCTAAGTAAGTAAAAAAAAAACTTAGCTCAGAAAGTGTAGAAATCGAAACTAATTCCTGTAACTTTAGTACGTGGCGAGCATTTAAAGTAACTACCTATCAAACTGAAACTTAGACTTGGTAGTGATCTCACTCAGCCACAGGTAAGGCCAAACTTACAAAGGTAAGTACTCTAATCAGCCCCAAGTCAACCTTGTCAAAAAATAGTTTATGGTCTTTTAATGATTTATCCCTTATACCCAGCTTACATAAGGCATAAAGCTAGACCATCCAATCTTATGGAAACCTTTATAGCTCAGCCATAAAGTATACACGAACACAGGGCACTACAACTATTCTCTTCCTTGGGCATATGACTATGTTGTCTGGCTTAGTCGCCCTGAACTATCCAAGTTTTATATAACTGTATGCACTTAGTCTCTTAAGGTAACATATGACTGAACTCATCATCTTAGATGAAGGTTCAGCCTGTCCCTTCTTACCACTAGTTTATTTTTAATTCATACTTTCTTCAGTTAATGATAAGATATAATCAGACCATCTAATCTTATGAAAAAATGTCTGACTAGCCTGTTCATAAGTAAAGTAGTATAGAGATATAAACAAATTTATCCTTCTGGTTCCAGCATATGCGTGACTCCAGACCAGACCACCTAGTCTTATGAGATTTTTCCAGCCCTTCGCCTGATTCTCCCACATAATAAATAAGAGGATATTAATAAACATTAGAAAACCCAAATAAAGCAAGATAACGAGGTCATCAAATATTATGGAAAAATGTTTGGTCCCTTAAAAAGCCAAACATTAACAACCCTTGTAAGTCAAAGCAACCAGACCACCCAATCTTATGGAAAATCGTTTGGTCCCTCAGGCAATCGAAAATAAACATAACACTTAACCCTCCAATCTTATGGAGATTGTCCCAACCTTTGGTTGACCCAGTCATACAGAAGCAAGACAACCTTCCTCCCATCCTTCCCCCAGATGCAACCCATTTTCACAATCTACTTTCAGTCAATACAACAAAACTGAAACTGAAATTGCACAAACATTTATTTATTAAGTCTGGTTTGTGTCATGAAAGTTAAACATAAAGTCCAAGTATGGATGCAGACAACATACTCAGTCAACCATAACAAGAAATACAGATAGGGGTTATAACTGGGTTTATAGAGGGAAATGAATGATTACCTCTCAGTTCACTACCTTCAGAATTCCTCATGAGTTCCGACAAAGCTCCCGCAATCGGTGGGCAGACTCCCCACAGAGTCTTGCTGCGGTCCTACGGGTTGCAATCCCGCCTACCGCCTTCCTCTCATAACCAAGACTAGACTTAGAGTAAGAAGGATAGACGGAAGAGTTTCAAACTCCCGTAATACAGGAGGGGGAGAGATTCTACTCGCAGGAGAGGGTCTTGTAATCTTCCGTCACCTGAGGGTCCCACAATGGCAGTCAAAGTTCGCTGCAATACATCCAGATTGAAGTCAAAACACAGAATGACAATTCCCTGACAATCTTCCAAGTTGCAACAATAGCCCCACTGTCGAGCCTGACCACCCACTTCAGTCATGATGCTGTTCTTTCTGACCAATCCGCTGCTACGGAGCTTAGAAAGGCTGTGTTCAAATAAAACACACCCTCTGTGCTTTATTTGGGATAGGAGTGGAAGCACAACAACTCCATAAGCTCAACGTATACGATATCTGGTGACATCAAAAGATTTATCATTAATGTGCGGCGCAGTGCTCAACAATACACAGTCACACATTGAGAGCACGATAGGCTATGACCGCAGTGGTTGAACAACTCCGATGTCGAATAAATTCCACGTTTTGAAGGTGATGACGATGCGGTCGTTTACAATGATGGAGGTGGCCGTGAACAACACCTCTCCCTCGCTTACACCTGGTCAGTGGCCCCACCAGGTGATTGTAAGCCCCGGTACCACATCGTGATATCACCAGCAAGCAGCAAGGCAGTCGGCAACAACTCTTTTGACAAGAATCACGAAGGAAACGAAATCGGTGAGCTGCCTGATTAATGAAATAAGTCTGTCGTGTGTGTGGTCACCTCCTGCTAGATGCGCAAATGAGACTGAATGTTTTCGTAGAAAAATGGGAGATTCATCTCATACCCCTCTACGCAGTCTGGGACCGTAGCTCGAAGTTTGGTTCATCTGGTATCACCAGTTCTTCATCGCCAGTTCTGCCATAGGTGGCCAATTCCAATCGCAAGGTGCGGGTGGGGGGTAAGTCCAACTACGCCCCTTTTTCTCTTGAACTTCACCTTCCCTGTCATTGCTCTTTTGCAATTAAGGTCATACCGGTCTTTATTCAGGCGCACGACCCCGGCGGTAAGTCTCTCACCTCGTGAGTTGCCTCACGCTACGTTCACCGATAGGAGGAGCAAAATCAAATGAATCTTTCGCTAGAACGCGGATATGTTCACTGCTACTTCGAAACCGCTTTCCTGTACGCAGCCACTTACTAACACCACTCAAAATCTAACCACTAGACCCCAATTCTAACACTACCAACAAATTCGCCCAACCTCGAATCCCCTACTTTGCGCCTCCCTGCGCCCGGTTTCACAAAAACTCGAGTAGTATTTTCCACCTTTGACTCCTTCTCTCTTTTCCCGCCATACCTCAGCGCAATCCTCTTCCTCCGTAGCTCCTAACCTACTAATCCTTTAGCAAAACTAACCTTACTGATAGAATCGTTGGGCCCAAAACCTCAAAATTGAGCCCTCCCTTGCCCGATTCCACCCACAGTCAAATAAACCATGCCATTTTTCCTTTTCTTCTTCCCTCGCTCCGCCATAGCTTCACGCAACACTTTTTTCATCTAACTCCTAATCCACTAACCTAACACTAAAACTAACAGCAAATTTTGATTCGCCAGCCTAAAAAAGTCCAATCTCAGTTCTTTCCTCGCTCGATTCCATTGAGAATCGAGCGTATTGCACTTTTCTAGCTGCGGCCAGCCTTCTTTCCACCATCTCAATTCTTGAATGCATTTTGGCGCGAATTCACGCCGGATTCACTCCCCCCTTTCCAGCCATGCATTTTCATCATCTTCGCCTCTGCTTCCCTGCTGGTGTCAAGCGAAGCCCGATCTCCCCGACCGCCTCAAACGTCGTGAGGAAGAATTTGGTGGAACTGACTGTGGATGACTAGATCAGTCTTTCGCCACCACAATTCCCTCCTTTTGTCGTTGCGCCCAGTCTCCAGTCTATCCACTCCTTCCTTACACTCCTTCGCTGTCCTGCGTGCTATACCAGTGTAGGGCCAAACCGCGGTAGACTTTCGAGCCTTACTCAACCCCATTGCAGGTCCCAGTTGGCTCGGCCCGCCCACACTCATACTCACGGCGCGGGCCATTCGTCCCAAGGTCACCCCCACCTAGTGCTTTGAGATGGATGGGGGTGGGCTATCGCGCGAGAGAGCTTTGACATTGGGGATGTAGCTCAGCCCTCACGCCGGGTGGTAGTCTCGCTGGTCGTTCCGCAACGCTGATTTTTTTTTATTCTTTATTGTGTTCTCAAGCAACTGCTCCTTCCAATACGCAGGCAGTCCAGGGGTTCTTTGAGCCTTTCTCTTCTCTTGTGCGTAGGCTAAGCGTCATCCTTAGGCCACGCACCATTTTCCTAAGCAATTTGGCTATATGGCGTCATCGGGGTGCGGTGGGCCGTCCTTCCCCTCGCCTCTACGCATCCATCGGATCTCACAATTTGCTTCCCACCTTATTGAAGTAGGCCCCTTAGTCTTTTCGGGGTCCTCATATGCATGCACAGACAACATTACACTTTCCTTGATACGACTGCACTCTCAATAACACTTCCAAGTCTTCAAGTGCAAACATCATTTTCATGAATTGGCTCTATGTCAAGGGTCTCATAGCCCCTTTGTCCCTCTTCCCTTTAACTCTTGGTGCCCAGTTCCTCTCGCCCTTATCCCGCTCAAGGCATTTCTAGCCATTACTTACCTGCACAATCCCACACAAGCAAGAAGATCTATAACATGTTCCCCATTGGGGGTCAACACATAGCCCCTCCCACATGCCTATTCTTTCCATGCTCTTTGACTGTGCTTTATTCCCTTCTTGTTGCTCAACCAGCCCATCCTCTTCTCATAGTCATGCAGTCAGGGAAATGGTTGAGTCAAACTGACCTCTTTCTCAACTTATGCTTCTTTCCGGATCCCGCCTTTCTCCCACTTTCCCAAATGTCCTCTCTCTTTTGCCTCCTTGGTGGCACAAGGGACCGGCTATCCTCCCCTTGCCCTCTTTCTCCACCAAGTGAAGTCTAATTCCGTTTACCGTCCGTACCCTGGCAATGTTTCCAAGTGAAGGGAGAAGGGGGTAGTCATATGCCAAGTGCGGGAACGGGAGAGAAGGAGAGGGAAGGTGAGGTAGCAAAAGGGGGCGAAAGAGGGTCTAGAGGAGGGAGGAGGAAAAAGAAGGGAAAGACAAGGAGGGGGAGAGAGAGAGAGAGAGAGAGAGAGAGAGAGAGAGAGAGAGAGAGAGAAAGAAAGAAAGAAAGTGAGAGACAACAAAAAAAAACTCATAATCAAAATAGCTCCCCGTACCAACAACAAAAGGTCGATCACTCGTCCCATAGTGAGAGTTTGAATAAGTATTTCATGGAATATCATTGCAATGAGACGCTTAGACCAATGAAACACACATACTCATAGGGAAAGAGATCAACTAAGCAACGAACTTGATAATGCACAAAGAGAATAGAGCAACTAAGCAAAGATCCGGAACATGAATTTGACAATGCACAAGGAGATAAGATCAACTAAGCCACGAACTTGACAATGCGCAAAGAGAAGACAACAACTAAGCAAGGGTCCGGAACATGAACTTGACAATGCACAAGGAGAAGAGATCAACTAAGCAAAGATCCGGAACATGAACTTGACAATGCACAAAGAGAAGAGATCAA
>BFEA01000643.1:822106-837901 GCA_003427395.1 Chara braunii
TCAAGTCGAACAGCCTGGTTAGGGCCATTCCTTTCCATTCTCAAGTCGAACAGCCTGGTTAGGGCCATTCCTTTCCATTCTCAATGTTAGTGCCCGAGGGGGTGGGCCTCGAGGTTACGGATCCCATTTCTGTCTTGGAGGTTAGAAGATGGTCATCTCATCTTTTGCGTGTTGTTCTCTTTTTTCCATTTCTCACAGTAATGTACCATCCCTTTCATTTCTCACAGTAATGTACCATCCATTTCATTTTTCACAGTAATGTACCATCTATTCCATTTCCCGCAGTAATGTACCATCCATGCGTACATCCGACTTAGCGTCTAGCACTTGAGTCGGGGCTTGCGACCCCAAGCGGCACTAGCCCACCCGACCGTTCATCCATAAGAAAAGATAAAAGCGCCCCTTCCATTTTCACTATTCCTGATCTCTCAGGTCTCGGCTATTCTCAGTCTCATTCACGACTCAGTTGGATCAGGCTCCTAGGGAAGGAGTGTTCTTCACGCCCCTTAACCCATAGGTTTCCTAACCTCTCTTGTACTCGACCAATCATTCAATGTTATGGTTTGCTCGTCAATCCGTACTCAAGGTTTTCCCCTCTCAAAAACATAATCCTTGTTCCATCCAAATTTCACATTACACCCTCTCCCAATTGGTCTCATCCCAAATCCCATGTCTTTGTCTTAGGTACCCACGGTAGCTCATCCAAAAAGTAGCCTAAAAAACTATCTTCTACTTTAGCGTGACACAGCCTTGGCTGACCCTCTTTTCACTTCCTCCTTACCAAGCTTGCCCATATTATACACGTTCTCGTCATTCTCATGTCTCTGCAGACAGAAAAGCAGCGATCCCTTTCAATGCTAGGTCAACACCTAGTTCCTATTGCTGCCTTGCGCCTCGTCTTGCCCGTAGGTCTCGATCTCTCTTTTCATCCGTACAATTTTATGCAACTCTGCCTCGTTAAAAAAATTCAGTGGTGTGGCTTCCACCCCTGCCCTTGCGAGTTCTCGATTTTTGATAATCCATTCGTGCCTGATTACATTGGTCAATTGCTGAAACCAATGACTGGGCGTTGGCCCAAACTCGTCCTCTCATCTGAAAGCCCCATCGCCCAGTTGGTGTATCGGAGGCCGCCCCTCTTCCCTATGCCTTGAGATCTCATCCCTTTTATCCCCGATGGTTGATTTCTATGACTTCTCGCACATCCTCCTCCTCGTCCTCCTCGTCTTCAGTCTGTATGGGGCTATACTCATTAGCAAGGTTCTTTGGATTGTAGGTAAAAGGGATCTCTGTCCCCGTCCCATACCCCTCGTAACTGCCGTGACCGCTTTGTCCTTCAAGCAGGCCATCCCTTTTCTCCTCGTCCTCCTCACGTTCGTCGCGCATACCTTGTCCCCCCTCACTTTCCCCATGCCAAGCCTAACGTGGTTCGCCCTTGTTGGCCCCTTCCTCGTTAGAGACCCGAACCTTATCACCCATTTCTGTGTTGCCTCTTTCTTCCACATTTGCCCTTTCCTTTTTGCCCTCACTGTCAGATGATATTTCTATACCTTCTCCCTTGCGGAGGGGAGAGGGTTTCCTACACAAGCATTTCCTTTTACCCCTGCCTACCACTGGCCCGCCCATGAGCCCAATGTAGAATTTTCTCTTCGCTGTCCTCCTCCCTTGGCTTGGTCCAGCTTCTTCCCCTCCGACAGGCCTGTTGATTGCCCCGCTGTCGTTCTCGTTGCCGAATTCCATTTTTGTCTTTACTCGTTTTACTCCTAAGCCCTGTATAACAAAACAACACGCCTCCCCCCCCTTAGGCCGGTAGACATTCCCAAAATGCACCCAGTATCCCTCGCATCACGCCCTTTTTATACATGCGAATGCGTCGTTTGTGATGAGCCCATATTTTTTCCATAAAAAACTATGGTACAATGCCCCAAACATCCCTTCCCGTTGTCACACAAGCCAGATATTGCAAACCCCTAAGTCATGCTACCTTTCAACCCCAGCCAGTCCAAGCCAAAGCACCAGTCCCAAAAAAATGATAGTTCCACGAACATGGTCAGAGACAAACCATAGTGTGGGCAAGGCTGTGGTTAATCTTTAGCTTGTGGCTCCTCTGTTTCCTTATCTTCGGCCTCCTGAAGCCATTGTTCCATTGGGTCCCGACTTAGAAACCTGACCAGTCGTTGCCCCGGGAATGACCCTTTCAATCCAGTTTCATCCAAATCTTCCAGTTCGAAGGTGTTCAGTCCCACCCGCTTGGCGACCCGGTAGGGGCCTTTGAACCTCCTTCCCAACTGTCCCAACCAAGTACTTTCTAGTGCTGAGTTCCTTAGCAATACCATCTCCCCCACCTGAAGTGGCTCCTTTCTGACATTCTTAACCTGGTCTCACCTTGCTTTGTCCCTCATTAGGCTGTCCAGCACCCGGCTGGCGATGTCTTCCACGACCTCCTCATTCTTAAGGATTTGTTGACATTTTGCCTCGATTAACTCTTTAGTGGTCATTTGCGGATCATCATTTAATCTATTGCAGGTAGGTACCAAGGCTTCCACAGGAAAGTCGATCTCTCTTCCGTACCAAAGTTTTGTCGGGATACATCCTATTGTGCTTTTAGGAGTCATATTCTCTGCAAAGACAGCCTGCTTAAGATACCTAGGCCAGTTCCCCAGATGGTCTGCTGCGAGCTTTGCAATCGTGTTCTTCAAGGTTCGGTGCCTCCTTTCCACATGTGCATTGGCCTCAGGGTGATACGGCTCGATGAGTTTGATCGGAAAACAGAGTCTCTTAAGCATCCCGAGTACTTCTTGGTTCACAAATTCCGTCCCATTATCTGCTATAAACCTCCTGACGAACGGATGCCTTAAGTAGAAGTCTTCTATCCAGTCCGCCACACTCCTCCCTGTCTTTTTCTTGAGGGCGACTGCCTCCACGAACCCACTGAAGTTGTCTCACGCATCCAGGATATACCTGTACCCATCCATTGATACAGGCATGACCGCAAGGTCGAGGTGGACCAGATGTCCCAACCCTAGCACCCGCGTTGGTCTAAGCGGCTCGAAGACTCGTACCGAGCTTCGTTCTTGGCAAATAAGGCAAGTCTGGCAGTATATGGCGACCATGCCTGCCATGCCCGGCCAGTAATAGAGCGGCGTTATCTTTGCAAGTGTTCCTTTGGACGACCGATGACCTCCAGCTAACCCGTCGTGCATTGCCTGGATAACGTCTACTTGCCTAGATCTTCCGCACACAACCCTTCTGGGCATAGCACCTTCCTCCCTTCGGAACAAATGCCCGCCCCTTAGGACGTAAATTTCGGTTTCTTCTCTTGCCTTAACACTGACGTCCGTAGGTTGTTTGTTTCCTACCAACAACAAACCGATCTCCCAAAAGAGCCCTTCGTATGATTGGACACAGAAAAACTCCTCCCCGTCCTGGCCCCCATCCTTTCCTTCTTGCATCTGGTTTACCACCCATTGCAACTCTTTCCTTTCCCAAGATTCCACTAAGCTCATCATTGCCTCCCGGCCTCCTTCGACCGCCATTGCTATTAGCTCCTCTTTCGGTCCTACTATCGCTCCCCATGAGTCATTTTCTTCTCTGCGTCCTCGAGTTGTAACTGGTCCTTCTCTAAGTTCTGCTACTACGGCAGGTGCCCCCTTCTCCAAAGTCTGGATCATTAGTTCTCCGGATGTGCATCCCTCGCTCATCATTTTGTTATCCACCGCGAAAATCCCTCCTTCGTATTCGAGGAAGGCGTCTATGGGCTCCGCATCCTCCATCCCTTCGGGAGTGATGCAAACCCGACTCAGCCCATCTCCCTTGTTGCGGATTCGAGCAATCCGTTCGATCTTGTAATCGAACTGCCAGATGAATCCTATCCATCTCCCTACCGCCGGATCTAGGCCTGTAATTCTTTAGAGCTCCTGCGACATGCCTATAATTCTTTAGAGCCCCTGCGACATTCGTCGGATCGATCCTTAAGATGAACCGCCTCCCAAATAGGTAGGCCTGGAAGGTCTTAAGGCAATGCAGGATGGCTTGGACTTCCTACTTGAATTGCGAGTACCGCCGTTCTGCGGAGTTCAGGGTTCTACTTTCGAACCTAATCGGCCTCTCTTTTCCTCCCTCATCCCTTTGAATCAACACACCTCCTACGGCCAAAGGTCCTTCATCCGTCTCTAGGATGAAGGGTCGTCCCACTTCGTTATTAAAACAAGGCGCGGACAGGGCGACTGTCTCAGATGTCAATATGTCATTGAGCCTTTGGACAGCTCCTTCTCGCTCCTCCGTCCAATCCATGGTTCCTTCTTCCTTGATAATAGCCCGGATAGGCTCAACAATCTTGGCAAAGTTCTTAATGAAGATCCTCCAAAAGCCGACTACGCCTAGGAATGCCCTTACCTCCGTCGTCGTGCGCAATGGTATCGGCCATTGTGATATCTTGTCGGTTTTTGCCGGATCCGGCTTCCTGCCGTAAGCACCGCAACAAAATCCTAGTATAGTTACCTCCGGTATTACTAGGATACTCTTCGGTCCACTAGCCATAATGTTGTATACTAGGAACCGTCGGAGTAGATCCTTGATGTCCTGCAGGTGGTCCCACACAAAACGTCAGATCCCTGGCGGGACTTATGTCTTGTCCTTCTCCTGCGCGCCTTTGATCGGATTGTCATCGATGTAAGGTTCACATTTTTCTGGGAACATTTCCCCGGCCACAGCGAGCATCCTGCGTTGCGCTTCGACCACCTCGTTTGTGAATCCCATAGGTGTCACTTGCATCTGTAGCTGGCCTACGGGGTTATGCATAGCGGTGTATGGCCTGTCCCGAACATCCAATGGAAGCTGGTCGTACCCTGAGTACAGATCTATCAGGGAGTAAATGCTCCGACCGGCGTGCGATTCTGCTAATAAGTCAGCCTGAGGTAGCGAGCCAGCATCCCGGATGGTTACCGCATTCAACTTCTGCAGGTCCTGAATCCACCTTAGTGTCTTGTTAGGCTTCCGAAAGACGAACCACCGATTTGCGTATGGTGATGCAGTAGGCTCAGCAACGAAGGAGCCCATCTTCGCTCGGAGAAGGTCTGTTACTTCTCCTGCTATCCCAAATTCATAGGATGGCCCCTTATCATTCCAGCACTCATGTTTTACCATGTGGATTCTGACCGGAGGGATCAACTTCGCATTCAGTCGTCCCTTCTAGTGATCACTAAAGGCAAATGCCAGGTGAAACTCCTGGCAGGTCCTTTTGATCAGGCGGGTTTCTTCCTCCGTTAAGAACCCGTCTATCCCTATCTTCATTGTATCCGCTACATCATCTGGTATCCGATGTCCCTCCGTCGCCCTTCTTTTTCGGATCACTCGAAGGACCTCTTCCTCCTTCTCCATAGCTTCTTCCTTTGACGTCTCTAGCAGGATCGAGACCGGTTTTGCTTTCTTCCCTACCGGCTTGTACTTTCGAACACTTCCTTCCGGAATCTTTCTCCTAAAAACTGAACAGTCGGAACTGCCCCCGCCGCCTCTACGACCCGTGGTTGAATACTAACTAGTTTCTCATTCAGGCAATATCCCTTTTGCACCTCTCTTTCGAACTTGGCCAAGGCTGCCGAATCCACTCCTACCTTGTGGTATCTGAGGACCTTGATGAGTTGCAATAGATCGGGAATTTCGAGTGCGATTTTCGGCACGTCTATGTGTACTTCTTTCTGTTTAGGCAAGCTAGCACCAAGTTCGACCTCTGACTCCTTTTCTGCTACCATAACACCTAGGACTTCGTCCTCCTGCCTCCTCTTCTTCTGGGGCAGGCCCATCTTGATTCACTCCTTTTTGTTGAATGCTTCCTCAATCATGATTTCTACCCTTTCTCTCATACCCTCCATCCGCGCGAAAGCCCCTTTCCGCGTGCTATCCTCGAACGACGGCGACCATGTTGCCAATTTTCCCTTCGGGGGGTCTCCTCCCGTTCCAAGGAGTCGGAGGAGCTCTCCTCGGCCGGTCACAGGGTCCTCTATGTCTACCATGTATGAGCCATCGTGCAAGTGCATGCCTATCACCTCTACGTTCGCGCACCACGGTCTCCCGTTGATTATATCGTGGTCCATTTCCTTCATTACGGTCATCCGCTGAAACGACCAGATCGATTCCCTGACCCCTGCCTTCACAGCACACTTCGTGACGTACTCAGCGAACGGGATTTCCCCGCCAGGTCCCTGGATGCTCCCTGTTACTTCCTTGTTCACCGTACATCCCGCGATCGTTGCGAAATATCTCCTTATGAGAGTAATTTCTGCTCCCCCATCTACTAATGCGTCGGTATGATGACTTCCGATCTGAATTTTCAGTTTCCCTACGGGCAGCGCATGAAAGCTAAGCTTCGTCCCGGGTGGCGATCTCATGACTTCGCCACCCTCTCGGTCGGGCAAGCTCAAACGAATGTCTGCAAAGGCCTTTTCGAGATCCTCCAAGTCCCCGTGACTCCTCTGAAGGTTAGCCACTTCTTGCGGAGCTTCCTCCTCCCTCTCCCCTTCTGGTAATTCGGGGTTGTCGCCTATTTCTACTCGCCTCCGAGTCAACAGTTGTCTGAGCCCTTTGAGCAGCCTAGGGCTAGCCTGCAGCATGGTTTGAAAAGACACCGACACCATGGTTCCTAGTAACTTGCTAATGGTGTCATCGAGCTCAGGCAAGGTTAAGATCGGGATTTGATACGTAGACTTCTTCTTAGCGGCGGTAACCTTGTCCGCAGGCTCCTCTTCCCTAAGCTTCCCATAGACTTTCTCTGGTTCCTCGGCCTCAGGCTCCGCCTCGGGTTCGGAGCTTCCGGCGACCTCCTCCATAATGGTGTCACGGTTAATCCTTCTCCCGACCGTTCCCAGTCGAGTGGTTGCGCTCACCCTATCACGTCTGTGGCTTTCCAAAATAAAGTTGGTCTGCGGCCTGCGCCCCCGGAGCTGATCCCAGATGATCTCGCCCACCGGTTCGGCTTCTACGGCTGTTATTTCTAACCCGTTGAGCATAATAATGGCTCGCCGCATCCCTCCTGGTGAGTTCCAGTTCACCCGTTCTCCTTGTCGTCCAAATATCTCCCCCTTTAACGACCTGGTACACCTTCTTTTAAGAATATCATGGTTGAGCTTTGGGCATGCGCGCACATAATGTCCTATCGCGGTGCAGTACTTGCTTTGCTCGTTAGTAGGATATCTCCGTCCGTATCCCCGGTTTGCCACACCTGGCAGGACCACAGCTTCCTGGGGAGGGAGGGCAGGTCAGCATACTTGCGCTTGCATAACCATTAGCGCGCCTTCCATCCTTTCAATTTTATTGTCGACCCCGTACACCCGTTCATGTAGACTTTCAATCCCCTTATTTACCTTGTCGCCCGTCCTACCGGTCAGATCTATGATCTCTCCTTCCTTGAGCAAGACCAACGTTTCCGTTACTACCATTTTCGCAGCCAAATCTGTTACCGTGCTAAAATCAACATCCCGCGTGTTTACGAACTTGCTCGTTTGTTGGTAGGCTGGTAGGATCTTGTCTTTGTCGAACTCGGAGAACTGCCTGAGGAAATATTTGCTCATTATCCAGTCCGTGACCCCGGGGATCCTTAGTGCTACTAGAGTAAATTCCCGAAGGAAATCATTGTACGTTGCGAAGTTCTTTCTCTGAACTGCCGGTAGGTCGGCCTCCGTTGCCATTTTCTCCGCTGCTAGGTACTTCCTCATCATCACATCCCGGGTTTCCTTCCAAGACCGGCTTGCGGCTACAATGGTCATTATGTCCCGTCCTAGGCTTAACGACACATGTTGTACTAGGTGGTTCATCTTTTCCTACTGTCCACTTTAGTAATGCAGCTAGGTTCTCGTAGTCGATCAGGAACTCCGTGATGTTTGCTCCATCGAAAGTTAGCTTTTTCTTGGCGTCTGCCAGATAGCCTTGATTTTTGTTTAGTGCTCAAGCGAGGGACGACACTATCTTCTTAAGGCCGCCCTCGGAGCTGCTGGCCTCGCCTGCCACACTGTTATCCAGGCTCTCCTTGCCGGCCTTCTGTCCCTCCCTGGTTTTCATAGTTCCTTCCGGGTCAAACCATCCTAACAGTTTTTCCCTAAGGCTCCAAAATCCTTCGCATCCTCACGCTACTGCTGGCGTGATCGGCACGCGGCTAGCCCTACTATCCATGGCTGACGGAGTCGTAGCCTTTTCTGCTTCCATTCCCGGAGAGTTCTCTCTCTCTTTCCTTCTCTTGTTCGGCATTCCCCCACGGTCACTACCTTTATCCCCTTGTCCCGTCCCACCTTGGCTGGCTTTCCGTTCGTCCCGGGGTTCCTCCTGCAGAGGACCTTTTTCGTTCCCAGTCATCATTTCCTCAATCAGTCTTGCCTTGTATTCCACGGTCCTCTTGTCTATCTCGGCTAGTTTGCGCCTTGTGTCCACGACCCTTACTTTCTTAGGCATGGCTCCTTCCGAGTTTCGGGGGCTTGTCCTATCCTTATTTCTGCCTTCCCTGGTCCCCTGGGTCCCTTGCCTGCTTCCCCCGACTTTCCTCGAGCTTTCTCCTGTGGAGATTTCCTTCCGGTTCCCTTTGGTACCATCCAGATTTATCGACTCTCTGTCCTTCTGCCCCCCTTCGCTTTGCGCGGCACTGCCTTCTAAGCCTGGTTCTCCTTCACTCTTACGGTTATCTGTTTCCTCTTCCGTTGCCATTTTGCCTAGTTCTGCATAAGCCAAAGAATTCCCAGGACACACGCAATGCGAGGTTTTTAGGTTCCCTAGGCTCCCAGCTCTGTTGGCTTATCTTTATAGTCTCCTTTCTTAAAACCGTTTCCTGATTGCCCTTCCTTAAGGAGGAGCCACGACTGGCCCTGCCGCCCAGCCGAGCTATGAACGTGACTGGGCTTCCTTTATCACAAGCTCATGTGTAGTGCCCTTGTCCCGTCGGCCGATGCGAGGGAGTCCGGGTTAGGCATCCTGCTAGGGGAAGCCTTCCCGAGCAGCGTTTCCCGTTTTTTACCTTCCGGTTTATGGTCACTCATTAGGAGTCTACCCCCTTCTTTGTTTTTCTAGTGGGTTTTAGCCATCCGGGTCCGAGACCCCTTTCTTATTCCCATCGGCAGATTTCCGTATGCAGCGAACTATACTGGATCTGCCCTATTGGCCTGCCTGCGGATCCTAGTCCCGCTCGCGCCCTCGTGGTTCTTCCGGTTCGGTCGGCTCCTCGAATAGCTCAACCACCCCTGCCAAATAGCTCTCTCTTATCTCGATCTCCCTTTGGATTATGCGTTTGTGCCCTGTCTGGTCTAGCCAGGGCGCACAAAATATCAGGATGTGGATGACCTCCAGTAACTCGTGTGCCCTGTTTCCCCAGAACGGCCCATGCCTCACGGCAACATCATGGAACATCCCGATGGTTAGAGAGGAAAAGTGGTCTGCCCACATTATTGCCGTGTCTGCCAGCTCCCGCGCCCTTGCGAGGCTCCCGAAGACGAGATCTATCATAAAACGGGGGACCCGGCATCTCAGCGGTGTGGTTGGTGCTCTGAATTCACACCATCCCCTCATTTCCACCCGGGTAAGTAAGCCTACGTTCCTTCTACCCTTGACTGATTATCCTATCCGGGTCAACGTCCAGGCGGCCCTTTGAAAAACCGGTGCCAGCTCGTGACCTTGTGCTATCTCTACCCCCAACGAGTGTCAGCCGATCTCAGGCAGATACATGGTCCCGGTAACTTCCAAATTGGAAAACAGATCGTCCCCGGGTCCTCGGTCGAGTCTTATCCCTGTCCACCGACATTCTACCAATATGAAGGCGGCGTCCCTCCCCAAAGTCACAGCCCGCCATTCTATATCGAACCCCCGATAAGTTGAACTCGACGGGAGGGATACTTCCCAGCGTCCACCGTTATTCCACGACGGTCCGGGGTACCGGAGTTGGCGCGGCATTCGCACACGGGCCTGAAGTTCCATATGCTCACATCTTGCTGCCATGGTTACCTTGGTGATTTCCTGCATGATCCACATAGAAAGTGTTACAGCCAATCCTTAGAAACCGTCCACCTACTGCCCCCTTGCCCTTCGCGTTTTCATTTCTCTTTTCTAGTCCTAACTATCCTTCTATACCTCCGGGAGCAGTAGCCTCTTCTGGCTGTTCGTACAATCGGTACAGGTCGTCTATGTAGGTCGCGCCCCGGCCTACCTCCCACCGGATGACTCCCCACAAGGCCTCGTCATTTATTTGTGGGACTCCCGACCTAGTATTTATTGCCGCTCGTAGAATGCAAAGCACTTCGCGGCCTTGTTCGTCCTCGAAAGGCCCCATCTCTAGAAAGGTCCGATAGTATTCTCGATACATTAATGCTTCATCAAAATTTAGCCTAGTTACGACAGTCACCGCCTGCTCCACTCGTTCTATGCCCCCCATTCGTCTTAGCAGGAAGGGTGGTAGACTCATCTGTACGACCTCACTAGGCAGCTCGATAACCCCCGTCGCAGCGACATTTACCTCCGCCGTTACGTCATCTCGTTCTGGTTCTGCAAACTCAAACCCCTCCCGCCAGGTTATTTGTCATGCCCCTTCGAACATTCGCACGGGGTCATCCTTGGAAGCCAAAGCAATCCCAAAGGTCCGTCATCCCTCTTTCGATAGGTGTAAGGATCCCGTCGCATGTACACGCCCTGGACGATTCAAGTCTACACCCCCAAACTCCCCTCTCGCACGCCATTCCAGCTCCACTACTATGTACACCGTATCTTCCGCCAACTCTACCCCCACCCAGTCCATTACCGGATTGTCTACCGTACTTCTTGCCGGCAGGCTTATTTCGACCCTGCCCTCTGATGTTCTTGGTGGCAGGATCCCACGAGGTCTATCCGTCCAGAACGTCATTCGTCGGGCCATCTCGCAATGTCTCCCTTCCTGCTTTCTTAGTCCGATTGCTGCACCCACCGAGATTTCATGCTTTTCGTGTTTTAATATTTCAACCCTCCCGACTTATCGTACACTGGTTCTTGCCGCTATCCCCAACTCATACACGTTCAATTCTACGCGACCCCCATTTTCCAGTTGCTGTCACTTCCCCCTTGTTTCGATCCTTATGCACCATCTACGGCCTAATGTACACACTCCCTTTCTTATGTTACTCCTTACTTCACAAACACCCTCCATACTCAGGCCTTTCGTTGTGTTCGATCCCTTGGCCTCATTCAGTCGAAACACAGTACCCCAAATAGTTTAAAAACGTCATCTACGTAGGAGGGTGCAGCCGCCACCTCCCGGCTAACTATGACGTCCCAAGACTCCACCTCTACCTCTAGGCGGTCATACCTGCCTATTCTTAGGACGATGATGACTTCCTCGACTTTATCTCCGTTGAAGGGCCCATATTTCAATGAGAGCCTATAGAACTTCTCAGTCAACCAGACACACTCTATATGCACCTTTCTCATGGAGTCGTCTACTTCTAAAATGTGCTCAACCCCCCCAAACCACTCGGCTATGAATTCCGGTACCCAAGCGGTTATCCGTAGACTTGGAGGTTTGAGTTCCTTCCATCCTCCCATCACAACTCTGCTACTAACTTCGTCCCATCCCTCGTTGGCGAACAGCTTGCCCTCCTTTCGGGTTCGGGCCTCTGCATCCCCTAGAAGCCACATCGGGTCCTGTCCCATTGCTAACATGGTGCAAAACAGGTGCATTCCATCCTCAGAAAGAACAATCGTTCCAACTGACTCTACCTTGCCTTCTGCTATATCATCCCAACCTTCCTCTTCCCTTATCGGGTTCCAAATCCGCTCTATCCATACATATGACAAGTCCCGGGCAACCTCAAACCCAATCCAGTCGCGCGTGGTCCCTCTCCATCCGTTCCCTATTGGTATAGGCATTTATATTCCTCCTCCAAGTCGTCGTGGCTCCAAGCCTTTGAAGGGGTATTCCATCATCCTTTCTTTTCTAGTCATCTTTCCCTTTCCTGCACAATACCAGGTCACCCGTCCTCCCTAAGTTAAGTTTTCCCACCCCTCTCAGAAGTCCCAGTCCTCCATCTCTTCATCCTCGTCTTCATCACTGAAGTCGTCCTCCTCGTCATATACCAACTCTCTCACCCCATCTAGAAACGTCTCCCCTATCGCCACATTCCTGTAGACTATCCCCCAATGCACAACGCTAGGAACAAAGATATTGTCTATGCTAAGGCAGTTTAGTATCTCGGCCAGCTCCTCCGCCCAGTTCCCCTCGAACGGCCCCATCTCTAATGATAACCGAAAAAAATCCTGCTCAGCGCATTGGTATAGCCTGATGTTTGTCATGGACTGGCATATCCGTACTAGCCTGCTCCGGGTTCCGAAAACCGCATCCACTGGGAAGGAGGGCAGCACACATCGCATGGTTCTTACGGATCGCCTCATGTTTCCCCTATCCCCAAGTTCCACTCGTACGTCTACCTTTTCCATTTCCATTTCCCACCGCTGACATGCAGCCCACACAACCTCTGCTTCTGCCTTCCTAAACAATTCGTCCGGCGTATTCTCGAGTGCCAACTCTATGATCATAGCTTTCTCCCCATCTTGCGACAAGTATACCCACCCCCGGGCTTCCACTGTCCCTTGGAATTCCAAATCCATCAAACTTGGTGACAACCTCGTCAAGCTGACATTAGTCCATATTGTTTCTATCCAAAGGAAAGCATCCTCTCCTTCCAGCATTACCGTTTGATACGCTGGTTCAAGGTCCGTCCACGTTCCATTTTCCGGGAGGACGAACGATACCCCATCCTTTACATCTACTGGCATTTCCGGGCCGCTAGTATAGATCGAGGAAGGTAACCATCGCGCCATCTTGTTTTCAGCACCCGACCCCTGTTTTCATAAAAAGACACCAACCAATCCTTTTGGTCAGGTCAACCCTTGTCCTAGATGATAATTATTTCAGACCCCTCATCAAGGTCTCCCTACTTTACCTCCCCTTTCCTAAGTACCTCCTTCCCATAATTTCTTCGGCCGACCGTCCATTTGCCCACATTCTTTCTCTTGGTTCCATTCCAATTGACCTCTATCCTCCTTCCTTTCGATCATGTCTCACTCGTGCGGACTTAGATGGGAGGGGGAATAGACTTAGAAGAGTGTCCGTCCAACAGTCCAATCTCAATCAATTTTTACAGAGGGGGAACACATAAAAGAAAATCAGGCAGCCTCACATACGGGCCGGTCATCTCCTCACCGACCATCCCAATATGGTCTCTCCACTAGTACTATCGGTAGGGTTTTATCCCATACCTCAATCACAGCTTAACCGTCGCGAGCGTGGTACCCAGGTCTCAGCAAGGCATTCGCCCTTTCCTCCTTACCCAGAATACCCCATCCCGACTTGCAGCTCGTGTACCCACTGTTAATCTCGGGAATCACCCCGCACATCTCGGTAGAGCCATTGGAGCCAGCCGTCCAGGCATTCACTTCCATCGGTCCGATAAGGAACAGTTTTTCTCAAGCCATGCTACGAGAAACTCTCAATCGCCTTCGAGGCTCCTTCCTTGCCCCATATGCAGTGGTCCCCCTGCCGTCTGCCGCCAAGCAGCCGCCCCGCCTGAAGAGGTTTCACATCCCACCTGGGAAAGATCATCGAGTCATGCTCGGACCGCTCCGGTGAGAATGTTACTAGTCAGCCGACGAGACCAACCCTTGTCTGACAGTCCGGTGGCCCGACCCCCACACACGGAACCCGGTGAACTTCAAAGAGGACGACCAACTCGCATCCCGCACCGGCCGGCGCAAACCAATCATTTCCTTCCAAATAGCAGGACGCTCGAAATCCTAATCATGCAATCACAAGTCCCAAGTGGGACACACATAGTACAAGTGTCTTTCCCTTGGTGCACCCAACGCTTCCTACCCATAACTCACACATTTTCTCTCAGGACAATGAGTGTCACTCCCCCTACTTTCGTGCATAGTGGTTGGTTCATTCTCGTGAGAGTCTTCAAGGGTAAGCTAGTTTTCCTTGGAGTCTAGCAACTCCCTTCATTCCCTTCTCTTCACTTGTCTGTCCTTTCATAGGGTAGGATTGTTCTTTCTTGATGACCCGTTGTGTTCATATTGGTTTCTTCAATCATTAAAAAAAAGTGCAAAGTGCATGAGCCCGCTGGGCTCAAAAAGAAGAAGGGGAAAGCACCCATTCGGTCGGATCACTCCGCCATGGGATTTTCATTGGAACTTGGCCTAAGCCAAGCACCAACCGCATGCCAGGTAACCGGAGCCCTTCTTTCATACGAAGAGGAGGGGTCGACCTGCGACTTGCCCAAGGCTTCCCTGGACTGGCGAACACCAGCATCGAACGAAGGAGGGCTAGAGCCATTCCCCAAGGAGATGGCTAACCAAGTGCAAAGCATGCATGTTATTCCTCCAGGCCGTGCCATGCCATGTGCCCAGCCACCCTCAAATCTGATTTCTCACAAGGGAAAGAGCAAATACAAGTCCATTTTCCTTATCTTGGGTTGTGTACACGTCAATGCGTCGGGCGCCCCCATCGGAATCGCAAGGGTCAATTTAACCCCATGCCCGTCACCTCCACCATTTTTGTAGGGCCAAACCCTGCTAGACTTTCGAGTCTTAGTCGACCCCACTGCGGGTCCCAGTTGGCTCGGCCCGCCCACACTCGTACTCAGGGCGTGGGTCATTCATCCTAAGGTCACCCCCACCTAGTGCTTTGAGATGGATGGGGGTGGGCCATCGCGCGAGRGAGCTTTGACATTGGGGATGTAGCTCAGCCCTYACGCCGGGTGGTAGTCTCGCTGGTCGTTCCGCAACGCTGATTTTTTTTTATTCTTTATTGTGTTCTCAAGCAACTGCTCCTTCCAATACGCAGGCACTCCAGGGTTCTTTGAGCCTTTCTCTTCTCTTGTGCGTAGGCTAAGCGTCATCCTTAGGCCACGCACCATTTCCCTAAGCATTTTGGCTATATGGCGTCATCGGGGTGCGGTGGGCCGTCCTTCCCCTCGCCTCTACGCATCCATCGGATCTCACAATTTGCTTCCCACCTTATTGAAGTAGGCCCCTTAGTCTTTTCGGAGTCCTCATATGCATGCACAGGCAACATCACACTTTCCTTGATACGATTGCACTCTCAATAACACTTCCAAGCCTTCAAGTGCAAACATTATTTTCATGAATTGGCTCTATGTCAAGGGTCACATAGCCCCTTTATCCCTCTTCCCTTTCCCTCTTGGTGCCCAGTTCCTCTCGCCCTTATCCCGCTCAAGGCATTTCTAGCCATTACTTACCAACACAATCCCACACAAGCAAGAAGATCCATACAATATCCCCCATTGCCCATTGGGGGTCAACAAATAGCCCCTCCCACATGCCTATTTTTTCCATGCTCTTTGGTTGTGCTTTGTTCCTTTCTTGTTGCTCAATCAGCCGATCCTCTTCTCATAGTCATGTAGTCGGGGAAATAGTTGAGTTAAACTGACCTCTTTCTCAACTTATGCTTCTTTCCGGATCCCGCCTTTCTTCCACTTTCCCAAATGTCCTCTCTCTTTTGTGTCCTTGGTGGCACAAGGGACCAGCTATCCTCCCCTTGCCCTCTTTCTCCACCAAGTGAAGCCAGATTCCGTTTGCCGTCCGTACCCTGGCAATGTTTCCAAGTGAAGGGAGAAGGGGTTAGTAATATGTCAAGTGAGGGAACGAGAGAGAGCGAGAGGGAAGGCGAGGTAGCAAAAGGGGGCGAAAGAGGGTCTGGAGGAGGGAGGAGAGAAAACGAGGGAGAGAGAAGGGGGGAGAGAGAGAGAGAGAGAGAGAGAGAGAGAGAGAGAGAGAGAGAGA
>BFEA01000643.1:842467-854553 GCA_003427395.1 Chara braunii
AGTGTGAAAATCACAAGTTTGGAGAGCCCAAATCATCAAGATTGCATGAAGAAGCATCTATGTGTGAAGCGCTACACTACCTACTAGTGTGAGTATGGAAAACACAAGTTTGGAGCTCCCAAATCATCAAGATTGCATCAAGAAGCATCTAGGAAAGAATCGGAGTACTACGTCCTAGTGCATAAGTGAAAGAGAAGAGTTTAAGTAGCCCATGGAAGAGAGAAGGTGAAGTAAGGGAAGATGGAGAAGAAGGGGAAAGAGATGAGGAAGATGGAGATGGAGAAGAAGGGGAGGAAGGGAAAAAGAATGAAAGTAAGGAGGAGGAATGAGGAGGTGAGGAGGGGAGAGAAGAGGAGGAAGAAGGAGGGAGTGAGGAGGGAGAAGGGAAAAAAAAAGCAGGAGAGGAAGAAGAAGAAGAAGAAGAAGAAGAAGAAGAAAAAGAAGAAGAAGAAGAAGAAGGTGAAGAAGTTTCTTCCTCCCTCTCACCTTGTTGATTCCTTGATGTTGGTGTCCTCTTGATGAAGCTTCTCCTTCTTGCACATTCCCCTTTTGACTATGACTTCCTTCTTCTTCAAGCCCTTTTCTCCTTCTCTCTTGCTTTCCTCAGGCTATGGCAAGCTCCCCCAGCTATGGCTATAAAGTCCTCCCCTCTAGGAGGGCTAATGGGGCTCCTCTAGCTTCTCCTTCTCTCCTACACCCAGGAGGGATATGGCGGATCACCTCCCAAATGTCTCTTCCACCATCACTATTCTCTAGAGTCCTCTCCACTACCGCCTAGTCTCCTCTAAGCTCTCCCACTAGCATGGGCATCTCCCCTCTCACTCCTCGTGCAAAGGTACTCTTGTGAGCTCACTTCGGCAGCATGGGCACTCCTGATGCAAATGTGAGAGTGGCGGACTGCATCCTCAGCTTATGTAGGCTGAAACCAGCAGTCCAGCCAGCCCATGAGACTCCCCATGAGCCTTGAGGTAAACCGAGGTACCCCCAAGGCAAAATTCCCTCACTAGGCCCTCCTGGAGGTACCTGGGCCTCTTTTTGGCCAAGTGCATGCAGTCCAAGTGGTTGGTACCAACTCGGACTGCCTCTTGGCCTACCCCGGCCTCTTTTTTATTGCTCAAATGCTGCCCCCTAGGGTCCTACTGCCCAAGGGGCAGCAATACTTGAAAGAAAAAGGGCTTGTGGACCTTTTTCTCGATTTTTTCAAGTTTCGGCCTCTTTCGAGTAGGACGAAGCATTTTTCCATATGAGAGCACATTTTCAGCCTTGGATCTGGCTGAGATCCAAGGCCAGTAATAATCCGAGCTACCCCCTAGTAGCCCTTGCTTCAATTTTGAGCCCCTAAGTCTAGGTTTTTAATTTTTGGTGCACCTGACTCTCTTTTTGGGTCAAATGTACAGTTTTTTCATTTTCCCTCTTTTGTTTCTTTCCATTTTGGGCTGCCTCCTCATTCCGGAGCTAGCCGTTTTTAGCTGGCCCACAAAAAATGGCTAGTTCCTCTGTACCATGAGATCTGATCTCAGATCCATGGTCCAAAAGAAAACCGACCACTTCCTTTTTGCATTTTCTCTCATTTTACAGCTTTTCAATTCAGATTTTATTGAGATATGGCCCTAAGGGCCATAACTCTGCAATCCGGATTGCCCTCCCTCATTCTAGGAAGGAGGAGGTCACTGTTGGGACCTGCAAGTCCCTATTGTGCAGGTCCCAATAAGCCGGTACACTCTCCTCCACTCCTTTCTCCCCTTTTGTCTCATTCTCTCTCCTTTTTCTCTCATTTTTCTTTCTTTTTCTTTTATTTCTGTTGTGACAAGTGTAAAACTGTTGTGTACCCTCTTTCTAGGCCCTAGGGCCTCATTCAAGGCCAGGTTCATGGCTGTTACGTGGTCGTTATATCTCGGATTCCAATAATGGCACCCCCATGCTCCTAGGGGGCTCCATTTTGCTCCCGTTTGCCCAATTCTGAGCCCCTTTTGCTCCGATTTTCTAAGGGCAGCCTGTTCCTCATGTTGGGTCTCTCAAGGCTCTATTTTCTTATGCCTTGCTAGTCCGAGATATCCCGGACTGCTGGGCAGCCTTCCCGACACCTTTATTCCACTTTTCTTTCTCCCATGGCTCCCTCTAATATTTTCCACCGTCTAGATCCTCGATCTCAACGGTGCCGCTGGCTTGCACAATTATTCATTGTGTTTGCTCATGGTTTCCTTGGGACATCCCAAGTTCCCGCCATTTTCCTACATGCTAGCTCTATTTCCTTGTCCCGCCAGCGGTCCCGCCGGCGCGTGTTCCGTTTTTCCAATTTTTATTATTTGGACCCATTTGGCCCCCGACAACATCCCGGACGGCGCCCGTTTTTATTTTTGGGCCCCCTTACCCTTGGTGGTCCCATCATCTCTACATGTGTGCTGATTTTTCTAGGCCGTGAGATCTCATCTCACGGTTGCCATTTACCGTCTTTACTTGCCCCTTGCCGAAATTGCTCCTTTCTAGCCTTCCGGGCTTGCCGTAGCCCATTTCCCCTTGGCCTTGGCATCCCCATGCAGTCCGTAATTTCTCGGACTGCAGTCATGGCTGTTTTCCATACCCACAGCCCCACAACCCATGTTAAATTTTCTAGTGCATCCGGGTTCGATACTGACTCCGGAAGCACCTAGAACATGTGTTTTCTCCCTCCGATGCAGTCCGTTGCAACTCGGACTCCAATGGGGGTCAATTCCTTAGCCCCAACGCCCTACAACTAGCCCTTACTCAAAAGAAAAGAAAATGGGCAACTCCCAAGTGCATCCGGACTTTATCTTGGCTCCGGATGCACCTAAAATATGTGTTTCTCCTCATGCATGTATCCCGTTTTATTCCGGTTGCAACAGGCCTTGATTTTCTTTTATTTTCTCTGCAAAAATCAAAGAAAATCCAAGTCCTTTGTAACCGCTATATTCGAGAATGAATCTAGTCACGGATGAATCTCCCCAAGTTACCGTTTTTTACCGTTAAGACATTTTTCTCTTTTCTTTTCTTTTCTTTTCTTTTTCTTTTTTTTTTCTCGTCCTTTCTTGGACAGTAGGGACTTGTCAGTCCCTACCTATTGCAGTCCCTACTGACGTCCAACTCACTCACTCCCTCTCACTCTTTTTGTCTTATTCTCTCACATTTTCTTTTCTTTTCTCCCTTTTTTCCAGCATGTCAAGTGTCAAGTGGCCGTTAAGGCCCTTTTCTAGCCTCTTTCTCTTAGTTTTGGCCCTCCCTATGCCCAAGGTGCAGTCCGTTATTTCTCGGACTGCAATAATGGTCTTCCCATGCCAATGGGAGCCTCTTTTTACTCCTACATTTCTCCCACAATGGTCCCTCCTACTCCGATTTTCTCCCAGAGGGCTATTTTTCACATGGGCTCTCATTTGACTCTATTTTCTTGAGGGAGGCTGATCCGAGATTTTTCGGATTGCTCCCATGCCTCCCACTTCAGTTTTCTTTACTTTCCCTTTTCCTTTTCGCCTTCTCGTTTGTCACCACTAGTGGTGCTAATATTCTTCGCCGTCAAGATGTCGATCTTGACGGTGCACCTTGCATTTATTATTTTCCCCTCATGTGGTACCGCCGTTTCTTCTTGGGACTTTCACATGTCCCCGCCACTTGTCCCATCGGTGGTCCCCGACACTTAGTCTCGTCGGTGGTCCCCGACACTTAGTCCCGCTGGTGGTCCCCGACACTTAGTCCCGTCGGCGGTCGCCGACACGAGGTGCCCTTCTGTATCGTGCCATTCCCCTAAAAGATCAGACTCCGGATCTCTTCACTACTGGGAATGCATAGTCCATCTACGACGTTTGTCTTCTCAAATAGTAACCCGTTTGTGGTGCGATAGTTAGGTTCACTCTCTAGGGCCTCTCTTACTCTCTTCAAGAGGTCGTTGTAGATAGGGTCCTGAGCATATGCGTCTTTAACTCTTTGCTGCAGGTCGGTTCCTATATCTAGATAATGAATGATTGCCCCAAAGTAGTCAACTCTTCTACTCATAGCATCTGCTACTTCGTTGTACTTTCCTTTAACGGGTTTGAGCTCGAAGTCAACCTGATCTATCTCTGCAGCACATCTCGTAAGCTTAGGTGTCATCTTGGCTTGCGTTTTCAGCCACCTGAGTGTCTCGTGGTCTGAATAGACTTTGAAGCGCCACCCAAGCCACTAGTGTCTACAGTGATCTAATGCTTGCCTGAGAGTGTATAATTCTCTCTCGTAAGTTGAGGCTGCTGCCTTTTTCTGAAGGGAACCTAGCAGACATAATTTCTACGGGTTTGTACCCATTGCCATCATCTTGCTGCAACACAGCACCAATGCCATACAGACTCGTGTCTGTAGTGACGACGAAGGGTAAGGATGGACTACCTTGAGGACTGGGTACTCTACCAAGGCCCGCTTTAACTTCTTTAGGGTTGAAGTGTAGTCTTGATCCCATTCCCTGATTGCTTCTTTCTTAAGCAACCTGCGAAGGGGAGCAGTGATAGCAAAGAAGTTACTAACGAACTTCCTATAGTAGTTAGCCAATCCTAGAAATGATCGCAACTTTGTGAGTGTACGAGGAGTTGGGCAACCTCTAATCGCTGCAATCTTGTTGTCCTCAGGTTTTATACAATCACCATCTAATACGTGGCCCAAGTACAGGATTTCGGTCTTGGCCCACTCACACTTCTTCGCATTGATCTTGAAGTTTGCCTCATGCAGCTTCTCCAAGAACGGCCTCAAATGAGCCTCATGCTCTTGGAGGGTCTTACTAAAGACTAAGATATCATCTAAATACTCTACTACAAACCAGTCTAGCCATGCTCTTGTGATGACCCGACCAAACATGGACTGAAACACACGGCTGATTTATGAGTTTTGCTTATAGACTGAATGCCTTGCTGAGTTTCCTGCTTGCTACTAAGTTCTCTAAGTCTGTGTGTATGCACGCTTGCTGGACTGCATGTTTGTTTGAGTGTTGGTTGGGCTTGAGTGTGTGTGTGGCCCGCAAGGGCACTTGTTCGTTCGTTAGGCCCTCAGGGCCAGTAGTTACCGTGGTCGTGGCATTGAGGATTGCAGCGGGGGAAAAAAATTCAAGTGGCGGGGTAAGAGGCCCGCAACACTTGAAGCAGCGGGGAAACACTCAAGTAGCAGGTAGGCTGGTACCACACCCTAAAGCGGTAGATGTGCCGTGTACTGGAGGCCGACCAGAAGAAGACAAAAGTGGCATTTTTTAGAGGCCCAGTAGTTGTAGGCTAGGTCTAGGCGGGTACCAGTCTGAGTCTACGGCCTGTACGGGCAATATCAGAGTCTACAATGATGTTTCCCTCCGAAAGGGAGGAGGTACCGGTTGCTTGAGAAGGCCGAGCGGCCTGGAAGGCACCGCCCAAGAGGCAAGCAGGCCGCTATAGCTCCAGGCCGGGCGAAGAGCCCAGCCTCATTGTCGGTGTGCAAGTTTGGCGACACACTGGTTGGAGCGCTGGCTGGAGCAGCGCTGTTGGGGAAGAAGCAAGGACTTGGAGGAGGAAGAAGGACAGGAAGGAGGAGCGCCAAAGGTACTTACCTGGCTATGGTGGCAGCCATCTTCATCACCTTGGTGGGCGCTGCAGCAGGGAGACCCCAACTGGGGAGAGCTACACCAAGAAGCTTCGAGGCAGAATCGGGCATGGCGGCCTTAGTTAGAGCAGCCATAGCTGCTTTGCATTGTCCTTTGCACAGTAGGGCAAGGCCCAAGTAGTCCGCAATAGCCTCGGCCTATGAGAGTGAAGAGTGAGGGAGGTGGCCATGGCTATGGTTGACCTCAAGTGATACCTACAGTAGAAGAGGGATTCCGACTTTGATTCTGGTTCAGCTGTTCAACATTGTATTATTATTTCTTGTGTGAATAAGAGAGGAGGATATAAGGAGGACGAGAGGGTTAAGCGAAGAAGAAGAGCTTTATCATTTGTCTATGCCGGTATACGTCATCTTCTTCTTCTCCCTTACTTCTTCTTCTTCTTCTTCTTCTAACCTTCTCTCTCCTCTCAAGTTCATTAATTTCTTTCTGCAATTGGACAGCACTGTACTATCTGATGAAAGTGTATCTCAAAATTGGCCAGGATCATAACATTGGTATCGGAGCGGATTCTACTTGGTAGTGAGAGTTGACTTTGTTGCCCTTACCCTAACCTAAGTGGTTGAGGGCAACACTTAGGGTTAGGGTTGGATGTAAGGAAGTGGGGCAGCGTGGCTAAGGGAAGCTGCCCCCACCTGGTTAGGTCATGTGGGGTCGACATTGAACCTAACCAGGTTGCTTTAGAGTGAGATTAGGGTGGCGAGACATTTCGTGGAGACATCGTGCGGCAACTTGAGAGAGGCGACAGTGAGAGGCACTCACACCTGGAACCTGATTTAAGGGAGACACTTGGCAACTTAAGGGCTGCCCTCAAGTAGGCGAACTTGAGGGACAGCGGCCATTCAGCATCTACGGACTGCAAGTTGCTACTTCGTTCTTCAGCATCAGCGGGGGACCTGGCGTTGCACTTTGGTGTGGGAGTCAAACCCTCCTAGGAGATAGGACACTAGTGTAGGGGTAAAGTTAAAGGGGTCAGGAGGATCACATGAGAGGGGGGTGAGTTGTATTCATCTCGAAGCTCAAGCCACTAAGGTAAGTGTCGTGCACCTACGGGATGCCCATGTATGTGTGCATGGTATTGATTGTCCTGCTGGGGTTATTTTGGGTTTCTTTCCTACTCCTCTTTGGTCTTGATTGTGTGATTGAAATGTGTGAACTACCTCCTCACCTGATGGATGGAGAAACAAAGCATCTTGATTTGAATGCCGATTCCTTCTACAGTGCTTTGTTTTTTCATCTCTGAACGGCTGTAGTCTGCAGGTTCTACCGGACGTTGAAATTCGTTTTGAGGATGGTAGAGGCAGAAACTTAGTCCAAGTGGGACTCCTCTTGGTTGGGCTCGGTCACGACCTATGTGGGACCCCTGGGGACCCAGTGGGACCGGGCCCAAACAAGAAGAGCCCTTGGACCTGAATTTGTTAGACATTAGTCCATTTTCTTCCTGACTAAGATCCGGAGTTTATTCTTGTTGGTTAGGACACCCATTGCCGAGGGGATCTTGGCTGAGACGTTTCCCATGCTTTTGATCGCACCGTCCGTGGCTTGACTCGCACCCTACACACCACTCAATTCTCCATTGTTGCATTTAGTCACTCATTCTCTGATTTGTTGAACGGTCATGGAGCTAACTAGACTCGAGAGGACCGCGTATGCAGTCTGATCAGACTAGGTCGCTGGATCACACCTCTCCTGTGAATTTGTTTTTCTTTTTGTGGTTTGCTGCTCTTTGGTCCAAATGTAATGCCGCTCCGGCTAGGAGTTCTACCTTCTCTTCTTTGAACTTTTCAGTCTGTTTATTTTCCTGAGTTCATATTTTGATGCCCGTAGAGACTCGCAAACAAAAGGAAGAGAGAGAGAGAAGAAAGAGTGAAAGCCTTATCTTGAGGGACTTCCGGAAATGGGCGATGTAGAAGCTTTTGTGGCCTTAAAGGCCCAACTGGATGCACCTGTAGAGGAGCATAAACCATTGTTCCAAACTCTCTATGAGGAGGTACTGGCAAGGGAAGAGAAAGTCGAGGAGGAAAAGTGGAAAACCGTTGTTGCAGACCATAAGGCTGTCCTCAAAACAGTCTCCTCCTTGCCTGACACTGAGGTCAGGAAGGAGATAGTCGCATATGTATGTGCTCTTATAGATTGTCACCTACTCAGTGACATCCCTGAACAAATCACCAAACTCTCGGCAAAGGTAAGTGAGTTGCGGGCAGAACTAGCTGAAATGACCAAAGAACACAAGGATCAAATGCGGCAGATGGCAAACCTGTGGAAGGATCAGATTCTTAATCCTCTCCCCCTACCTCCTGCCTCCAATGCGGCAAACCAAATTGTCCTCACTCCTCTCCTTTTCTCTACTTTTTCTCAAAGTGTGCTTCCATCAGGACCTGCAGTAGGTGCACACTCTGTTGTCGCTACGGCAAGCGACGGCGCGGGAAATTCTGCAACTACTGCAGCCTCGAGTTCAGCAACAGCAATCGCTGGTCCCGGCTACAACAGTCCTTATGTGGATCGGAAGGCGGTTCCCATACCGTCTAAGTATGACGACAAAGAAGACTTTGAGTCCTGAATCAGCTCCATGAGAGCTTACTTCGAGGTGTTGGGAACTCAACTTATGAGCCAATCCTTGATCATGGGGATCAACGTCGAGCCCGCCGTACGAGGCTTCTTAGAAGTCCAAGCTACGCAAGCCGGGTACACTAAGATCAATCTAACACAGTGGCTCAAAGCCACACCCGTACCCACACTTGAGGAGATCCTTATCAAACAATTTAAGGATCCACAAAGGAAACAACCGTTTTTTGTAAGCCAGCACAAAACGACAAGATCCAGAATGAGGTGGCAGCCCAAAATGGAAAAAAACAAAAGAGGGAAAAAACTGAAACTGTGCGTTTGGCCCAAAAAGAGAGCCAGATGCACAAAAAATTGAAAAATTGAGCTTATAGGCTCAAAATTGATCCAAGGACCACCATGGGGTAGCTCGGAATATTGGTGGCCTTGGATTTCAGCCTGATCCAAGGCTGAAAATGTGCCGCCACTTGGAAAAATGGTCCGGCCTACCCAAGGGAGGCCGAAACTTGGAAAAATCGAGAAAAAGGCCCACTAGGCCTTCTTCTCTCAAGTAGGCTACCCCTTGGACCTTAGAATCAAGGGGGCAGCATTTTTTCAAGAGGTAGGAGGCTGGAAAGAGGCCCAAGGGGTAGGCCGAGTTGGTACCAACCACTCGGACTGCATGTACCTGGCCGAAAAGAGGCCTAGGTGCCCCCGGAGAGGCCAAGAGGTGAAATATGGCCAAGGGGGTACCTCAATTCACCTTGGGGCACTTGGGAGGGCCCAAGGGCTGGCCGGACTGTTGTTCCTAGCCTATATAAGCTGGGGATTCAGTCCGCCACACTCACACTTGCATGAGGAGTGCCCATGCTGCCCAGATGAGCCCGTGAGAGCTCTAGAGGCATTCAGAAAGTAGTGAGGGGAACCCCTACCGGTTTGGAGGTGTGAAGGAGGCTGTGAGCTAGTAGGAGAAGACTCTACAAGCTAGTGGTAGTGAGGGAGGTAATCCGCCATAGCTCCCAGGCTAGTGGAGAGGAAGGAAAGACTAAGAGGAGTCCCATTACCCCTCCTCGAGGGGAGGACTCCCTAGTCTTAGCGGTAGGAGCCCGTGGCAACTTGGAGGAGGAGAAGAGGAAGAAAAAAGGCTTGAAGGAGAAGGAAGCCATAACCAAGAAGGAGGGAGCTTCATTGGGAGTTGAGACATCCAAGGGGTGAGTGAAGAGATGCCCCCCCTCTTCTTCTCCCTTCTCCTCTCTCCGCTCTCCCTCTCCTTCTCCTCCCCTTTTTCTTCTTCTTCTTCTTCTTCTTCTTCTTCTTCTGCTTCTTCTTCTTCTTCTTCTCCTTCCTGCTCTTCTCCTTCCTTTCCCTCTTCCTTTCCCTCTTCTTCCTCTCTCCCTTCTCTCCACCTTCCCCTCTCTCATCTCCTAGTGTGTGTGAGCTCAATACTTGTCATTTTCTCTCGTAATCTTCATTTCCTAGTTGTTTTCCTACTTGGGTGTAAATCGCAACTCATATGTTGATGTCAACTAGTGTTTGAGTGTTGTGATGTGCATGTTTTGTCCTTTTCTTCACGCCTACGGGAATCGCAACTCATCTCCTCGTGTGTGTGAGCTCAATACTTGTCATTTTCTCTCATAATCTTCATCTCCTACTTGTTTTACTACTTGGGTGTTAATCGCAACTCATATGTTAATGTCAACTAGTGTTTGAGTGTTGTGATGTGCATGTTTCGTCCTTTTCTTCACTCCTATGTGAATCGCAACTCATCTTCTAGTGTGTGTGACCTCAATACTTGTCATTTTCACTAATATGCAATCACACTCGGATTATTCACACTTGTCTTGCATGCAAATAGCGATACAGCACACTGGCGACATGCGCCCACACAGTACTCCAAGATATCGTAACCGGATAAGAGTTCTCTTCAACTGGCTATGGCGGCTTTGCGCCCACACAACTCACTGTTCGCACTCTAGATCACCCTGGATGTCCCACACGCAACACTCAGTGTTCATACACAACACACACACGCACTGTAGTACAGCTATGGCAGCGCTAGCTGCCACTACCCTATCGCTATACTACACTTCACTGCCCACTTCGACTTCGGGCGCACTGAAGACCTCCACGCACAAGCTGCTGGGGCAGCGCTTCCGCATGGCATCCACGGGAATGAATGAATGGCTGGACGTAGCCTCTTGATTTATACTTTTGTGTAGCGTTGGTCTGCCCTGTATCCCTTGGCCCACGATGTGCATAGTCCCAGACTGTACTTGCTTGACTGGACCGGACTGGGCTACCTGGGACTGCTGACTCTGCGTAGTGGACCTATACCACTTGCCCACTTGCCTCGACCTAAACAGGGGCTGACTCCGAAAGGCCAGTTCTAGAAACCTCTACTTGGCCTTTCGGTACTGTAACAGCTACGACTTTGCCCTTTCACCTAAGTAGCAGCTACGACCTTGACCCTTCAGACATCCTACAGCTACGACTTCGAAACTATCTAGACTCCTACCCTACAAGTCTGCAGTTCGATTCCCTTCTAAGCTGTGACCTACGAAAACCTGCTTACCACTGGCGGTCCTACAGGTCGCAGGTTCAAGTCTACGGGTTGACACTGATACTATACACAGGTAAGAGGGGGAACTAGGGATCGAGCCCTAGGATCTGCATTCGCTACTGCGAACTGGTGAATACCGTTTCACTCGCGAAGACCTAAATTCGAGGTCCTCCGAGAAAATTTCAGTCCAAGGTAGGACCTTTACCCCTCTGCTGTCTCTCATAGGCTCGGACTATATCGGGAGCTGTTTCTAGAAGTTCAGATCTTATAAACCAGCGGTCGTCTTCCGGTTCTTGATAGCTAAAATTAACCTTATACTGTTTCTGTGGACGACCCCTACCTCCCGTTCTGAATACGTCTTCAGCCACTATGCCATCGGTGTCATACTTTCCATCCATATCAGGTGGAATCATAGATCTACGGGATGGAAACTGATCACTTGTCTGACAAGGTAGTAACTTCGATGCGTGGAAAACTGGGTAAATGTGGAGGTGTGCTGGTAACTCTATGGTGTAGGACGGTCCATCTTCGCCGCCCTTGACTTCCAGAACAGGCCACAACCCTCTATATGTGGGCAGTAACTTCTGCGAGATGTTCTCCTCAGGTGCAAATTCTCTATAACTAACCCAGACTAATTCGCCTACCTGAAACTGTGAAGGGCGACGATGTTTGTTCGCTTGCTCTATCATCCTATGCTGGGCTTTCCTGAGATTCTCGACAACAGTAGCTAGTTCTTTCTCATGCTGTACAACAAACTCCCTGGTCCCGAGCGACAATCAATGAATCTGATCCCGGTTGAGCCCCTCGAACGGTCTGCGTGGTCGAAAGGACTTGTGCAGTTCGTTGGGAGTGCGGCATGTAGACAAATGCACGCTGTTATTATACGCACTAGCTACTTTGGGCAACATCTCATCCCAGTTAATCTGATCCGGCCTAATATACATGCGCAGAACTTGTTGTAGGATCTTGTTCATTTGCTCTGTCTGACCGTTAGTCTCTGGATGACGGCCGGACGACATCAATAACTTAGACCCATATACTCCCATGAGTTCTTGCCAGTTCTGGCTGGTGAAGCGGCTCTCTCTATCACTAACTAGCGGGACTCCATTCTCCCTTACCCAACAATCAAAGAATCTCTGTATGACTAAATCAGTACGTGCCTCTGAAGGCAAAGGAACAAAAACTGCGTATTTGCTAAATCGGTCAACTATGACCATGACTTGGCTCTTGCCATGCCTGCTCTTGACTTGAGTGTCCATGAAGTCGATGGACACTGAGTCCCCCGGCTGGTCCGGAATGGGCAAGGGTCTGAGAAGACCTAGCAGGGCGCGCGTAGAACTCTTGTTACGCTGGCAAACCTTACAAATGCGAACATACTCTACACAG
>BFEA01000644.1:80201-98186 GCA_003427395.1 Chara braunii
GAACAGGCCAGAAATAGCCTGTTCCTCACGAACTCGAGCAGGAGCTGCAGCTGCAGCCCCTGCCTCCGATCGGCATTGGCAAGAGCAGCCTCCTGGACTACTCGCACGAGTCAGGAGGCACCCCGGGTAGTACATAGGACCTTCCCAGGCATTTCACAGGTAGTCTCCAGTAGGACGAGTAGTCTTCAGGATTCGGCCGCAGCACTCAGGAGGAGCGTTGCAGTAGTCTTTAGCGTTAGGTAGTAGATAGCGCTAGCTGTAGTCTTCGGCGCTGGGCGCCCATAGCCTTAGTGGTAGTCTTCAGCGTTGGGCGCTATGGTAGGTGGTAGATTGTAGAGTGGGAGAGATACTGGCGGAGGCCAGTGGGACTTACCTGTAGCGCCATCGCTCCAGCTCCATCTTCGTGGTACCTGCATCAAGGCGCCAACTTCACAGGTTAGTACTGGACATAGAGAGATAGAGAGTTCTTCTTCTTCCTCTTCTAAGTCCCCCATCTCTTCTCACCCTCTCGCCACCTGACTTCTCAGACTACGACAGAGAGAGAAAGAGTTGTGACTTGAGACTTGACGACAGTGGATCCAGACTGGACATTGGGATTCAGACATTTCAACGAGGGACCATTTGGGCCTGTACCGAGACTTGGTGTTGACGACATTCCCATCTTCCCTCCTCTTTCGTCTAACCCCTCCTTCTTCGTCTGTGTATGGTTGGGACTGGCRCAGTCTTCTTGTGTGAAGCGCCAGACCCCCTTCACACCAGATAACGATGATGATGATGTGTGTTCAGAGCTGCATTGCAATATTGATTGTTCGGATCATTCGTATCTAAGTCTTCCGCTGTGTTATCTTGTACTTTGTATTGAGAGATCGGTTCTTGTTCTGGTCTGCACGTTACAGTGTGCAACATCTGCCCTTGTCCCTTGCCTTGCCCTGCCCCATTCGCCCTCCCCACTTCCTTGTCCATCTTGTCCAATGCTTGTGGACCTGCGTGACGCCGGCGATAAAGGATCTAATGGCATGCGCACGAGGACGATGGCTTGCTGCACCACTGTTCATGGAGATTATGCAGCTGGATTGGCCACCATGCTGCTACACCTGGCCGGCACCCTGCCTCGCAGACTCCCTGGAGCAGCTACTTGTGACATGAACCATGTACCAGTCTGCGACTTCCTTGCTACCGGATCAGACKCCACTGCAGATCATGTACCRGACGTGCCCACAGCCRTCGACCATGGACCTCTTGACTTTCCACGCATCAACACTCAGCATCTTGTTTCTCCTTGCTGAAGACCATTGAAGACCCCCCTTGCCGCTGACCAAGACCTTTGCAGTTCGCCTTGCTTCCATCATCGACCTGACCAAGACCTCCTTCAAGACCCATATTGCTGCCGCTGACCTGGGACTGCTCAAGACTTCCGAAGACCCCTTCTTGCTGCCGATCAAGACACTTGAAGACCTCCCCCAGACCCCGTGACCCATTGCAGACCTCCGACTCTGTACCCACATCCCATCAAACATCCCAGCCCTTGTACATGCAAACTGTGCCCTTGAACCTTGCAACAAACAATTTTTATTTTTTTTCTTATTATTATTATTATTTTTTTTTTTCCGTCCCCTGACAACCTATAACCTTGTAGAATTTCCACTGAAATACCCGATCACCCTTGTAGAACATCCATAGGAAACCCTGTTACCTGCTCTCCCTTGTAGATCATCAATAGGAAACCCCGTTACCTCTTCACCCTTGTCAACCATCTATAGGACTACTCTGTTCCCCCTGCAGCACCCCTAGTTCATCATTAGCAGATCCCTGTTTCCCTAACCATTGTTTCCCGTACCCACTAGAACATTGATAGACATCCCCTGTTCCCCTGACCATTGTTTCCCTTACCCAGTAGAACTTCAATAGAAGTCCCCTGTTCCCTGAACTTTGTTCCCCCTTAACCTATAGCAAACCATGCAGTCCCCTTAGTTCATCAGTAGGACTACCCTGCTCCCTGCTGTCCCTATAGTTCATTTGTAGGACTACCCTGTTCCCTGCAACCCCCCTAGTTCATCAGTAGGACAACTCTGTTCACCGGTACCAAACCATGTTCCCTCTTACTCACGCAGCCCATGCCACCCACATTATACCCCTCTTCCCTTTCGACTTGTTAACCAGTGATCGGCCCCGTCCCGTCCTTCACAGATTTCAGCATTGCTTCATGATTTTTGGCAGCCGGGACGTTGCCTTCTAGAGGGAGGGGATTGTGTTACGGACTCCGCCAGGGCTCAATCCCTGGTCTATCTTTTTGCTGTTCCGGCTGCATCCCGTTTTCGGCCTGGCACCCTTTTTCCAAACCCCTCCTTTGGTACCGTAGGATTTTGGACAACCGGCGCCATGCTGCAATTCGGGCGCCACTTTCAAATACCGCATTTTTCAGTTCTGCCCTCGGGGCCTTTGCAGAAATGCCCCTGGTACCGTACATGCCAGTGGTACTTATACCGGCTCCCCGTACGGTACGGGGACCAGTCTCATACCAGTTTTCTGCTGCTGTACTCGTACTCCGTGTGACTTGCTGTTTGGGCCTTCGAAACCAAGACTTCGACTTTGTGCCTCAGCCTCTGGTTTGCGTCCGGTCGAGTTCAGTCGCGTGAGTGAGTGAGTGTGTGTGTGTGCTCTCACTCTCTCTCTCCCTCTGCTCCCTCCTCGTCCTCTGCCTCTGTGCTCGTTACAAATTCGCTCTTCTGTCTGTGGTTCCTTATCCTTGTTGACTCTCATTTGCTATTTGGTATTTATCGTATCCGGCATATTGCAAGGAAAATGAGCATTAGCGAGATGACAATGTCCAGAATGCACAATCATATTGAAGGCCAGATAATATCACAGTGTCCAGATGCAGAAATGCACCAATATAACACCAATGAAGAATCGTAACACTGAAAACCAATGTCAATGAGAGCTTGCTCTTGCCACCACCAACATGAGTGTCCAGGCCCTATCTCTCTACTTGGCGCTCTGCGCCCAGCCTACTTCCTACACAGCTATAGTCTGCCTACTAATTGGCAATGCAACTGCTGACGTCAGCAGATCACGAAGTACTTGAAGATGTCGCCCAATGCAGACCATCGCCAATGCCAGGTATGTGCTCTCACATCATCATCATCATCATCCTTCTCTCTCTCCCCTGACTTACTCCCATGTCTCCCCTCTGTACACCCGAAGACCACCTGTCGCATACTGTAAAGGTGCAGACCAGAACAAGAACCGACCTCTCTCACATAGTACAAGATAGCACAACGGAAGGCTTAAATACCGATGATCCGAACAATCAATGTTGCAATGCAGACCAGACATACATCATCATCATTCCATGGCGTGAACGGGCCTGGCGCTCACACAGGAAGAACGCGTCGGTCCCCACCCATACACAGACGAAGAGGAGGGGGGGTAGACGAAGAAGAGGGGAAGATGGGAATGTCGTCAACACCAAGTCTTCGGCACAGGCCCCAAATATTCCCTCGTCGAATGTCTGAATCCCAGTGTCGAGTCTGGATCCAATGTCGCCAAGTCCCAAAGTCACCAATCTCTCTCTCTCGTAGTCTGCAGTCTGCAGGTACTTAGAAGTTAGGTAGCGAGAGGGGGAGGAGGAAATGGTGGACTTAGAAGAGGAAGAAGAAGGACTCTCTCTCTCTCACAGTCCGGTACTAACCTGTGAAGGTGGTGCCTTGTTGCAGGTACATCGAAGACGAAGCTGGAGCTATGGCGCCACAGGTAAGTCTCCCTGGCCTCCGCCAACCATCTCTCTCTCTCCACTGCTACTCTAGCTCCTAATAGCCCCAGCGCAGAAGACTACTGCTAACGCTACTACTACTACTGCAGCGCTCCTCCAGAGTGCTGCGGCCAAATACTGAAGACTGCCTCCTGCCTCGTGCACGTGAAGTGCCTGGGAAGTTCCTAGGAACTACCTCGTGACTGTCTGCAGCCTGTAGGGCGGACCAGTCTTATATAGTGCTGGCCCGTCCAGGAGGCGGCTCTTGCCAGTGCCAAAACGTGCCAGACCCTGGCGTTGAAGTTCAACCAAGGGCTGTCTTGAAAACAGGCCAAAAATGGCTTGTGCTAAAACCCTGGTCTGGTGCCTAAGTTTCAGGGCAGGTCGATCTTATGAGGGCCCGAAAATGGCCCTCCGTTTCAGGCTGAAAAGACTCAAGGCCTGGAAGGCCCTGTTTTAGGCTGAAACGACATAGGGCCTGAAGGCCCTCGTTTTCAGGCTTTCAGGCTGAAACGACACAGGGCCTGTAAGCCCTTGTTTTCAAGCTTTTAGGCTGAAAACGACACAGGGCCTGTAGGCTTTTGTTTTCAGGCTTTTATGTTGAGAACGCTGGTCGGGCCCTGCAGGCCCGTGTGGCTGTGCACCGAGCTTACTTGCGAGGGCGAAGCTCTCTGTCTGAGGGATGGACCACAATCCGGGTGGGAGGGGCAGGTTGTGAAGTTCCCTTAGCTAACCTTTGTCGCTCGCAGTGAGCGTAGATCAGCGGTGCGGATGCTGATGCTTTCAAATCTGCTCCTGAAATCCATCGAGTGTCGTCGGGATCGCATGCTTTGAATGTAACTTTGTACTGTCGAGGCTTGCTGCTGTACTTGCGATCCGTGATGACGCGGTCAACTTCCTGATGACCATCCATAGATGGAGGATCTTGCGATCGTCGGCCCGGGAAGTCGTCGCTCTTAGCTGGTGCATATGTCGCCGGCTTCGAGGCGTGAAAGACTGGATGGACCGTCAGATGCGGGGGGATGTTGGTCACAAATGAGGGGCCATCTCTCTCATCGCCCGCGGCTGATGTTACGGGCCATGGTCCAAACCACTTGGGAAGCAGTTTGCGCGAAACATCCTGCTCGAGTGCAAACTCTTCCGTGGAGACCCACACCAGATCACCAGCGCGGATGGGACATGGCACGCGACGCCTGTTGGCTTACTGCTGCATGCGAACTTGAGCCTTTTGCATGTTCGCACGGGCTTGAGCCAACAATTCCCTGTACTTCCGAACAGAAGCGGGGGAGCAAGCAGCGTCTATGTCGGTTGTTCGTGGGAGAAGAAGATCAGTGAAGATACGGCCTTTCCGGCCACCGTGGTGCAGCTCGAATGGAGTCACGCCGATCGCCAGATGCAACGAAGTGTTGTAGGCGAACTCGATGTCGGGGAGGCGGTCAACCCAATCCTTCTGATCCAGACGGATGAGTGTATGAAGCATCATTTGAGCGGTTTGATGTGCTCGCTCCGTTTGCCCATCCGTTTGTGGATGCGGAGCTGAACTTGGTTTCATCTTGGTGCCGGATTCCTGCATGAGAGAAGTCCAGAATGCTGACATGAAACAAGTGTCGCGATCGTTGACTATGTCTTCCGGTACGCCGTGGCTGCAAATCCAGCCGGTGTGCAAGAGGCGCGATTGGAGAGGCAGGCCCTTTCCTAAATGTCCAATGCGTGGGCAGGCCCTTCCCTAAATGGAAGCGGCCTGCCTGCCTTGCGTGCAGCCTGGCTGCGTCGGGCCCCTGCCCTGAAGCTTCCGGTAGGCCCACAGAGGCTGAGCCCCAATCCAAACGAATCAGCCCAGGGCCTGTGACAGTTACCCTTGCCCAACTGCCTACAGTCTGAGTTGGGTCCGTGCTGCGTATCTCGCCCAGGGCCCGACTCAGATGCATTTGATAAAGGAGGCCAGGGCCTGGGCGCTTTCAACCAACTGGCGCTGCGCAACTGCCTGAATTTCCCCAATTGCGTGGTGACCCCAAAATAGGCCTGTAGGCCTCGGTCGAGCCTACCTTCACTTAGGGCGGCCGACTAAGCTGTAGATAGGGCCCAGTAGGGCATATCGAGGCCTTGTGCCGTGCATTCCCTCCTCCATACTTCGCTAGTCCTCTGAGAAGTTTAATCTTCAATAATCTGGCGCTTTCCCTTCTGCATAGACTTTTCATATTGGGCCACAACCTGAAGAGCGGTCTGCATCGGTTCCTCCCTAGTAAACCATCGATCCTCCTTTGGATTAGTGTGATGTCTGAACCGAACCCGGTACTGCAGCGTCGGTTTTGGAGGACGTCCCCTGCCTGCCGGTCTTGGAACTGGCATTTCCTTGTGGTCAACGATGTCATCGATGTCAACCTCTCCATCCATGGTTGGGGGCAACATTGAGCGACGAGAGGGAAACTGGTCTGTTTCTCTAAAAGGTGCAAGCTTGAAGGCGTGGAAAACAGGGTAAGTGCGTAGGTGACCAGGAATGCGAATAACGTAAGAAGGACCATCCGGTTCATTCCCAACGACATCTAGAACCTCCCATGGTCCGAAGTACTGTGGCATGAGCTTGCGAGAGATCCCGTGCTCCAGTCCCAGTTCTGAGGACTTAACCCAGACTCTTTCTCCTACATAGAATGTAGAGGGGCGGTGGTGTTTCTTCTCTGACTCTATCATCGCCGCCTGTGCTTTATGCATTTGCTCAACAGCCTGCTGCATCAGGCGCTCATAACGGTAAGCAGGTCCCTGGTGCAGCAGATGTCCGATTCTAAGGTAGGAGGAAGTCCAAAGGCAGTCTAGGCTTGAAAGTTAGTAGCAAGTTGTTCGGGCTCACTCCCGTAGCGCTGTGCACAGCGTTGTTGTACAGCCTGGCGATGAGAGCAAGTTTCTCATCCCTGTCCACCTGATTTGGCTTGATGTAATGCCTCAGCAGGTGTTGTACAGCGCGGTTTAACTGCTCTGCCTGCCCATTCACCTCTGGGTGATTGCCTGATGTCATTTGCCACTGCGTGCCCTATTCCGCAGCTGCATCTTTCCACAATTCACTGGTGAATCGCACATCCCGGTCACTAACTATAGATTTAGGCAGTCCGAAATCTCTGACCCAGTTTTCTTTGAACAGCTTGATCACATACTCAGTTTTAGCTGTTGCTGGCATTGCGACTAACCTAGCGTACTTACTAAACCTACCCACAATGTCATAGACGTAGCGCATTCCACTCTTGTTGGTGACCAGCGTATCCATGAAGTCCATGGACAGGCTCTCACCAGGCCTTTCCGGAATCGGAAGGGGCTTCAGAAGCCCAAGAGGAGCTTGTGTACGTGGCTTGTCCCTCTGACAGATCTGACAAGTCTCCACGTACAGCTTAGCGTCTCTCATCATCGTGGGCCACCAGAACTGCTGCAGCAGATTAGTTGTTGTCTTCTTGTAGCCAAAATGGCCGGTGGCATTATGACACTCTCCTAAAAATAAACTGCGCAAAGACTCCCGATTAGGCACACACAGATGTTTATTCCCGGCCTTCTCAAGGAACAGCAAGTCGTTGACCAACTTGAACTCGACAAAAGTCACTTTGTCCTTCGCCTCGAGTCTGCGAATGATCTCAGACATAAACTGGTCCTCACGATAGGCTTCCACCAAAGAGCGAGTGACATCGTCTGCGAGCTCAAACTCAGTAATCAGCGCACCAGAGAAATCAGGCCTGCGCGATAAGGCATCAACAACTTTGTTGTACTCCCCTTTGAGATACTACGGTTCGAAGTCATACTGTTCAATGACTTCGATCCAGCGCTTCAATGCATCCGAGAGCACTAGTTGGGTTCTCATCCACTTCAGGGTCTGATGATCAGTCCTGACGATGAAGAACCTCCCAAGGAGGTAATGTGTCCAATGGGTCAGTGCCTTGTAAATCGTGTAGAGCTCTTTCTCATAAGTGGACTTTGCCAACTTCTGAGACGGCATCTTCTTGGACATGTACTCGACTGGCCTCAACTTTGGCCCCTCCTGTTGCGCTAGCACGGCACCAATGCCATATTGGATGCCATCCATGGTTACTATAAACAGCTTGTTAGGATCAGGAAGTTTCAAGACCTCATGATGCGTCAACGCATGCTTCAGATGTCTGAAAGCAGCCTCGCACCTGGCTGTCCAGTCCCATGGGGTGTCAAGTCGGGCTAGGTCTGTCAAAGGGGCGGCAACTATTCTATAGCTCTTCACAAAATTGCGATAGTAGCCGGTCATCCCTAAGAAGGACCTTGTCTCAGTCACAGACTGAGGACGCGGCCAATCACGAATGCTGGCCAAACTCATCGGGCTTCAAACCCTCCACCGAAATCTCATGACCTAAGTACAAGATACGGGTGCGGCCAAACTCGCACTTCTCACCGTTGATCTTGAACTTGTGTTGTCGAAGGAGACTAAGGACTTTGTCCAAATGAGCTACGTGCTCTTCGACAGTTCTACTAAAGATAAGTATGTCATCGAGGTACATGATGACAAACTTGTCCAAGTAGTCATGAAAGATCCGATTCATCACGTGCTGAAAGGTGTCAGGAGCATTGCAAAGGCCGAAAGGCATCACCACAAACTCGTACAAACCGTACCTGGTCTGAAAGGCGGTTTTGTGCTGATCCTCTGGCCGTATAGCAATCTGATGGTACCCGGATTTCAGATCTATCTTACTGAAGTACCGGAACCCTTGCACTCAATCTAACTATTCATCGATGCACGGTAGGGGCGCTCAGTTCTTGACAGTGATGGCATTGAGGCCCCTGTAGTCAATGCACATCCTCAGAGTGCCCCCTTTCTTTGGTACGAATAGGACTGGAGAACCATAAGGAGAGACACTCGGTCGGATCCAACCCTTCTCTACGAGTTCCTTGAGTTGCCGGCGAAGCTCATCAAGTTCGCCTGGAGACATCCGGTAGATCCTACCCTTTGGGTTGCTAGACCCTGGGATAATCTCTATCGCGTGGACGACCTCCCTCTCAACAACCCTTGTAGGCTCTTCAAATAGATCAGGGTACTGGGCAACTCGCTCTATCTCCGGCGACATTTTCACCGGCTCGCTTGCTGCAGAGACATATACTAGATACATACCCTCCTCCGAATTTTGCTTATAGTAATTGTAGAACGCGGCCGCACACATGCATCCGTAGGACTCGATCAGACTACTAGCCTTAAACTTACGTAATGTGGCAGTCCCCCCACCTGGCAAAGTGTGTTTGACCACCTTTTGGTCCCAGTCAAACTGGGGCTGTGCCACGGAGAGGTAGTACATACCTAACAAGATATCCATAGGGAGATCATCGCTCACTAGGAACGAGACGCAATGTCTCAGTTTCCCTCCCGCGTACAGGAAACAACACTCAACATCTTGGAGGTAGTCATTAACTACCATGCGTTGTTTGTTGGCACAGATCGACTCCACAGGTCAACTCAGGCGCTGCACTCGCCCCTGTAAGCGCAGTCTCTCAACACACGCGCGACTAATGTTCCTTGTCGAGCAAGTGTCATAATAGGCCCCGGCCTTGCGGCCGCCGATGACTACCTCGCCGACGAACATCTCTCCCTTAGGGGCTTTAGCCAATGTCGTCCAAGTAGCTAGTGGGTCTGATCTAGACCACTCCTCTAGCTCCTCGAAGGACTCGAACACATTCATCGAACAGAGGCTCGATGGGTCTGAATGTGTTTGCGGAACGACGATGGACTCAGTAGCTTGGGCCATCTCTCGAGATGGTGAGGGCGTGTCCACCACCTCGACCCTAGCAGGAACAGCTACTATTCCTACTGGCCCGATGTGTTTCCCGGAGCAGTGTCAGAACTGCTGGTCACATTGCTGCCAACGGGAGCGGAGGATCCCAACGCCTGCCCCATCATAGGCGGGATCTTTTCGGTCACCTTCTTGTTTCAGCACTTGAACTGGTTATGGATGTATTGGCCACAACGGAGACAAGCCTACCGCGTGTACAGATCTCTCCACGCGTCCTCACTGAGACCCGCTTTCTCCCATGGAGGAGCATTGGGGTCAACTTAACTCCTAGACCGGGAACCTCCACGGCGTTGTCGGGGCGAATACCCTTACAAGGGTATCCGCCCTGGTTTTTGCAAGTGACAGGAAGGTTTGGCTAACTTGGATTTTTGAGTGCCTGCGCGGAAAACACGGGGATCGTCCGCACGCAGGCTAAGGTCTGTCTGAGTAGGAAGGGTGAGTGGGCGCGCAGTTTAAGGCGCGCGTGTGATTTTCCCGTTTAAAATTAATCGCGACGCCGGTATAATTATCCGACTTTGTTTTTGTTTATTGATTAAATTAAGGATTAAGAGATCCGTTTTTTTTTTTCCCTTTCTTATTGCGTTCGGTTGGCGGTAGGTCCGACACGTGGAAAGGTGTGAATGGTGGCCGCGACGTGACATATACAAGACGGCGCGGATACTCGGCGGCCGCACGTACGGTTGAAGAGGAAGGAGAGGCTTGGGCTGTTCTTCCCAGGCCTGGGTGCCGCGCGGCACCACGTTATATTGGAATCCACGCCTGGTTGTCTCAAGCTTGGGCTTAGCCCTATAGGTTACGGCACTGGGTTGACGATACGGAGGTCCGGGGATCGAGGCCAGCAGGGCGTCGGCGCAGCGGCAGCGGAGCAGCGTGGAGCAGAACCTGAGGGGTTGAGGGCCCAACGGGGCTATCCCCCTCGGTTTTGTTAATGGGCGCGGCGGCGGGCCCGACCTACGGGGGAGGCGAGGTGTTTGTAGTTCCTCTCCCTTTTTTTTTTCGGTTTTGTTTTTTTTATTTATTTATTAAGTTTTATTTTTCTTATACCTCTTGTTATTTTTGGTTTAACTTTCCCCCTGTCCGCGTCCCGTTTCGGACGCGGTACCGGGGTTGATATAGAGTCGCGCGGGGTTGTGTTGTATTCGCAGGGTGGCCCGAAGTGCAACCACGCACCGTTTTCGTGGCCGCGCTGAGCTTACCCCGTTACCGTATTCTGGGGGACCCTGTAGTGGCCACATCTGTGTTCAAGCCTCCAACGAGGGAACATGCGGGGACTGCCCCCACCAGCAGGGGGGGCCGATATCTGCTGTAGCAGGAGGGTGATACCGGCCAGGGGCCAGCCGGTAGCATTTAGACCGAGCTTCTTCGATGGGCTGGCCATTGTGCCTCTCCTCCTCCGGTCCCCTCTCCTACGAATGTCCGCAGTTTTCGCTCAGGGCTGAAGATATACCTCCAAAAGGGGAGGCGCAAAACTGCTCCCGGAAAGGCCTTTGAACTGGTTGGTAGCCGGGTCCCCTCTGAGGCGTCCCTCAGAGTAGCCGAAGTTGTGAGACAGGCCCCTCCGCTATTACAGGATCGCTGCTGTCGGAGGCGGCAGATGGCAGAAGAAACGGGGCGGAGCGCCGGGGAGTGAAGAGGCCGGCGGAGGCGAGCGAGAGGGCGGAGTGGTAGGATAGGGGGTGCAGAGGTAGTGAGGGAGATGAGTGAACCTGGACGCAAAATCGCGCCAGGTGCAGTCGAACCGGGGATGGCAGAAAGGAGGAGCCGGGCGGGGTCAAGAAGACATAGCGCTCTCGATCCTGAACGGAATCGAGAGGAAGAAGATGCAGGTTCGGGGTTTTGACCCCCAGCGAATCGAATGCCGATGATAGATTTGGGAGAAGATTAGTAGATCTAGAGTTAGTAGGAGAAGAAGGTGCATGAAGATGACGGGATGATGGGGATGGCAGAAATAGGAAGTCGGAAGTCTCGCTCGATTCTTTGTGGAATCGAGCGGGGGAAGAAGTGAGACGGGGGTTCTAGGCCAAGGCGAGTAGGGCTACGAGGTTAGTTTTAGACGAAGGTCAGTAGAATGAGAGTTAGTAGGGAGTGGGGCCGCGCGTCGAGGAGAGCAGGCATGATAGGAAGAGGGAACGATACTTTGGTCGATTCTTTATAGAATCGAGTGAAGTAAAATGGGAAATTGATGTTTTAGGATGTGGCGAATTGAATGGCGAGGTTAGATTTGGAAATTAGTTGTTAGTTCTAGCGGCATAAGGAAGAATGACTGTGCGGAGAAGATGGGTTTTGAGAGGCGATGAATACTTCCGATTTTTTGCGGAAGATTCATCACGATTTTTGCTCAGCCGTTCGATAGGAGCGGCGTAAAGTTAGGAGCGAGGCAGGAGGCTTACCCATAGGTGGGTGTATTGCTCATCCCATTAGTGGAAGTAACCTCCCGCTATCTTCTGCGTATGTAGTTGTACTGGCGGTGTGGGGCGAACCGAATCCCAAGCTACGATGACGAATTGCGCCTTGACCTGACCGAAGTGCGGGGCCAGGTCCGCACAATAAAGGAGCGCAGGTACGAGGCAGGGAGGTGCGTGGTTAGCATAGAGAGAGAGAAAAGGTGAAAAAGGGGAGGCGGAAGCTTACCTACCCGCCTGCAGTTGGCCGCAAAGTGGTGTGAACATGGCCGAGTAGAGGGCCAGGTACGTCGGTAACGCATTGAGAAAAGGAGGGAGCGAGGTTGGAGACTCTCCTTTTGCTCAGTGTGCTGATCGGCCTGTTGGTGGAGGTAGTCTCTCGCTAGCCCTACCGAGCACAGCGGAGCCGGCACTGCGAGGTAAACCGGACTGCGAGCTGCGGCACGACCTGTGCCCCAACTTGGCAGAGAGGCGGAGCCGGGTTCGTACCGTAAAGAGGCGCAGGAGCGAGATAAGAAAGCATGTAATCAGGGAGAGGGGGAGGCTACACTTACCGTGAGAGGTCGGAGCGTGAGCCTGGGGTCTTGAGAGAGAGGAGCGAACATGAGCAGCCGCGGCCAGTGGGGTGGACGGTGGTGACGTACTGTGATACGTTGCGAAGTCAGCCGCATCGTGCGGTTTTGATAGCACCGAGCTATCGGTGGTAGTCACACTGTTGCCCATGGTTGGGCTCAGACTGCAGGATGGATTGAGAGTTGGCCTATAGTGGCCGTCTTCGCCCTTCTATTGACGTGTTACCGAAGTCGGCAGCACTGCAGCCGGGCACTTGCATGTGAAGGCCGTGCTAAAGCTGGCTTGCCACTGCTAAGGTCAACGGGGTTGCCGAATGCTCGGAGTAGCACTTACTTCTGTTGTACACTTTGCCCTATGCCCACGACGTCTGTCACGGCCTTGTGGTGCTGGGGAGGGGCAGTTTGGTAATGATATTACTACTATGACTCATTGCAGGCCGGGGTGCTACCTGCCGTGGTATTGGATACGGTGCGCTGCCAAACTTCCGTGGAGCTGGCTGCAGCTTGGTACTGTACCTCTCGATAGGAACTGTTAGCAGCCGTGTTTCGGCTGAGTGGCATCATGGCAGCTGCAGCTAGTGGCAATCTCCTGTAGCAATAGCCGTGGCCACTGCACCCTGCGACATTATGCCCAACATACGGAGCGGGCGGGGGCAGGCCAGCCCTGAGGGGGTAGGCTGGTGTATAACCGATATGCGTGGGTTACGAGCTTGATAGATGGGGGCAATCGTGTTTGAGACAGAAGATCATCGCCGCAGCCTGGGGAGTCGTTGGGAAGGCTAGCTTCACGCGGGACGGCTTGGGCTTGACCAAGCTGTGCAGCTTTGGCCATCATTGCGGGGCCCTCAGGCGCGTCAAGATAACGAGGCCCTCTCCTGCGAGTCTGAGTGCACCGCCCTTGTATCTGAGAGACTAAACGCTCCTACTTCTGCCCTTCTTCCTCTAAGTCTGGTCTATTGGTTCTGAGAGGAAGGCGGCAGGCGGGATTGCAACCCGTAATCCGCGCCAAGGCCTCTGTGGGAGGTTACCCCACCGATTGCGGGAGCTCTGCCGGAACTCAGGAGGAGTTCTGGAGGCAGGGAACTCAGAGGTAACCTTTGCTTTCCCTTATAAACCCAGTATAACCCCTACCTATACACCTCCCTATATATTGGTTGATTGGGCTGTATGCAACACCTACTTTGACTTTTGGATTGACTTTCAGGACGCAAATCAGACTAAAGGAATGCATGTATAATGGGAGCTTCAGTTTCTTTGATTGCCTGAAAGCAGATTGTCACAAGGGGTTGCATCAGGGGGAAGGCTGGGAGGAAGGCAGGTTTGCTTGCGATTGAACGGGTCTTATAGGGTCTGACATTGTTTCTAAGATGAATGGCCTGACTGCTATGTTTTGTTCTGTTTTCTGAAGAACCAAGCATTGTTTCTAAGACGAATGGCTTGGTTGCTGTGTTTCTTTAATTGTGCCAGACATTGTTTCTAAGATGAATGGCCTGGTTGCTTTGTTTTTGAGGGGTATTGGTTGCTTGACTTTTGAGGACCAGACATTGTTTCTAAAACGAATGGTCTGGTCGCTGTTTACTTGGGTGGTTTCTGAACAGTCTCTGGGTCAGACCCAGGGTACTCTGCTTTTTTGTATGTTGAAAGAAGGAGAGCTGAGTATTGTTTCTAAGACGAATGGCTCAGCTCTCTTTGGTTGTTTTATTCTGAGGGAGGGTTCAATTGTTTTATTCTGAGGGAGGGTTCAGTTGTTTTATTCTGAGGGAGGGTTCAGGCCAAAGGACAAGACATTGTTTCTAAGACGAATAGTCTAAGTCTGAGGCCACAGGACTATAATGAGAACAAAGGAATAGGATTGTCTATAATGTTATATATATATGTACCTATATGCGAACAAGGCTAGTCAGGCATTGTTTCTAAGACGAATGGCCTGACTATATCCTTATCACAAGCGAAGAGAGTATAATCAAGAGTTATAACTGAAGATAACATGGGCAGGCTGAGCATTGTTTCTAAGACGAATGGCCCAGCCCTACGCCCTCCTTTTGAAGACTAAGGTGCCGAAAGATATATATAACTGGGATATTAAACAGTTCAGGGCGACTAAGCATTGTTTCTAAGATGAATGGCTTAGTCGTGTGCCCAAAGGAAGAGAGAAGTGGTTGTGCAACCTGTTCGTGTATATTTAATGGTTGAGTCAGGCATGTTTCCTAAGATTGGATGACCTGACTTTACGCCTTATGTAAGCAAGGTATAAAGGGTTAAAGCATTGAAAGGTTATGAACTATTGTTTGCCAAGGGTGATTTGGGTTGGTGAGAGTACTTACCTTTGTGGTTTGGCCTGCATGTGACTGAGTGAGGCTACTACTTGGTTTGAGTTTGAGTTTGACAGGTAGTTGCTTTAGTTGCTCGCCACGTGCTAGAGCGATAGGAGTTAGCTTCAATTCCTGCATTTTCTGAGCTAAGTTTATTTTACTTAGATCCATTTTCGCATTTTTTGAGATCCTTTGTTATACTTGGCTTTGTATAAATTTTGGTAAGCTACTTTCTCTACGGGAACTGCTGCCGAAATTTTTTACAAATCCAAGGAGTTAATCAATTTTTGACTTTTCAAAAGTCAACTTGTCTAAAATTCATATATGGCTTAGTAAAAATCTGGAAAGTCTCCTTTTGTAAAGGGAGTGCTGTCCAATTTTTTGCTAATTCAGGGAGTTAGACAAAATTGGACTTTGGAAAATCAAAGACTATTTCTGCTTCATATTCGGGCTGATATAAATTTTGGAAAGGCATTTTTCCTACGGGAAGCGCTGCCGAAATTTTCTTAGTTTAAGAGAGAGATTATATTTTGACAAGTGGCGATTCTGGCAATCCACTCTGTATAGGGGAGATCATGCCAGGGTCTACCTTTGCTTTGGGCACTGCTTAAAGGTAGATTCAGGTTTAGTCAATTAGAAGGATCTTGGGTGAGAATGTGTTATGGAGTTGTACTCTCCATACACTTATGACCTTAGCCTGGGGATTGACCTGTCATGTGTTACATGTCCTCTTGACCGTTTGATTCAGGATCTGGACTAGATTCAGCTTGATCCTACGAGGATCATCATGTGTTATCACTGATAACAGGTCGATTGCCGATTCGTCGGTTTACGATTCAACTCCAATTCACTCATGCCACTCAACCTAAAGGCTTTAGCCTTGTGATTGAACTGTTTTATTGTGTTTTCACCCGGACTTTATTGAATGGTCATCCAACAAAAGTACTGATTATTTAATTAAGAGTTGCACGAGTGAGGCTTGTATGGCTAAAGCGAGGGGTATGAGTGCAAGGAATGGTTGAAGTTGACCCCGTGTAGTGCGTGGACTTCTGGATGAATCTTTGATGTGATTGCAGGTGCGTTTGTGGTTCAGACTCTGGATGTGATTGCCTGCGATTACATACATATATGGTTGAGAGGAGCCCACTGTGACTGTGAGAAGTGATCGTCCTATATAACTAACCCTTATATATTTATAAGTGCCCTGAGTATTTGAGAGGCCTACTGTAATTGTGCATAAGGGTTAACCGGATTACGCCTTGAGAGAGAAGGGAGATCCCCTTTTATTCTTTGTTTTTTAGAGTTTGTGTGGTTGGACGTTGTAGTCCGTGGCAGCCGTCAAAGTCAAACCCCTTGACTTTTGCCCAGGCCTGGGGTAGGACTCATCCCCAGGGCCGCAAGAGACGACTGCCACCACAGGTATGGAACTGTGTACCACCCGCTCTGCACAGAGTGCAGAAGAGGGTGTGTGGTCTTCAACCGCGCATGGCGGTTGTCCGGCGTCGAGAGATTAACCCTCAAGGCGCGTGTCAGCCAACACTTGAGTGTCGAACGCGACCCTCGAGATTAACGAGGGCCGCGCGAGTATGGGTACCACATGGTACGCCATCATTGCAACTGCTTGCGTACGTTTGCATTGCTAGTCGATATGAGTAGGCCCTGCGTCCGCGCGATTTTATACTAAGCCTCGCGCGCGACGCCCATTTGACTTTCGCATCGAAAAGTTATGGGTTGGTTACCGAGGGGCTAGGAGCGTTGTCGCGTTGTTTGTGTTGTGTCGTGTTGTATGTGCGTGTGTGTGCGTTTTATTTTTGTGTTCGTAAAGTGGTGTGCGTGTGGTGTGTGGGATGCGTCCTAGTCGACCGACGTCGGGCCGCGCTTGGGACTTCAGCCCCCCAAGATGTCGGTTCGCGTGCAGGCCCGATAGGCGTATTACCGCGCGTACCCCCTATGCTACAGCGAACGAGAAACGCCCTCGGCTGGTTCACCTCTGCGATTGCAACCGAGTAGCTTTCGTACTGTGGACTGCTATGCTTCTACGCTGCCAGCCTTTGAACCCGCTCCCGCCTGGAAGTCGTCGTCCAACTCGATAGTGGAACCATCGTTGTCGACAAACATGATGTGTCCCTTCGCTTTCCAGTTGGGAGGCAGTGACTTTTGCGTCCAGCCTGGCTGCGCTGGGCCCCTGCCCAGAAGCTTCCGGTAGGCCCACAGAGGCTGAGCCCCAGTCCAATTGAATCGGCCCAGGGCTTGTGACAGTTATCCGTGCCCAACTGCCTACAGTTGGAGTTGGGTCCATGCTGCATATCTCGCCCTGGGCCTGACTCAGATGCATTTGATAATGGAGGCCAGGGCCTGGGCGCTTTCAACCAACTGGCGTTGCTCAACTGCCTGAATTTCCCCAGTTGCATGGTGACCCCAAAATAGGCCTGTAGGCCTCGGTCGAGCCTGCCTTCACTTAGGGCGGCCGACTAAGTTGTAGATAGGGCCCAGTAGGGCATATCGAGGCCTTGTGCCTCGCAAAGAGTTAGATACAAGTCCTGACCTGACCGGGACTGACCTGACCTGGACAGTGTTGCATACTCGTGAAACACAGTTATAAGTATGGCGCAGATTCCCAGAACCGACCAGATACTACAAAGTAAATACAAATACAGCGGAAGACTCGAGGTACATGGATTGACTCGAACCTGACTCGGACTGCAACGAAACACTCACAAACATGCATCGGTGGTGTGAAGCCCTGGCCTTGAACCTAGAAGAAGAGGTCGGGGGCAATGCTCATACACGGATGAATGGGGGGAGGAGGGACGAAGGGAGGAGGAGAGGGAAGATGATGTCAACTCAACATTTCCAAAGATAGTATCCTGAAATGTCAAGAGTAGCGCAAATCCGAAATGTCGCAAACATAGAGTCTCACAGTGTCTCAGATATCGATCTCACAATATCAAGGTACTTCTTTAGAGGAAAACGAAATCAGATCCCAGGAGTAGTCCTCAACCTACAGTCTCAATGTCGCTGTCTCCAATATCATCAGAACTCGTAACCATCCTGCATACTCGTAGTAGTCTCGTAGGAGAACCCAGGAGTAGACCTAGGAAGGTAGGAAGAGAGAGAGAGAGAGAGAGAGAGAGAGAGAGAGAGAGAGAGAGAGAGAGAGAGAGA
>BFEA01000644.1:98231-129268 GCA_003427395.1 Chara braunii
TCCCACTTACCAACTCTACACATTTACGTATGCACCCTTGGGAAACCTCCTAAACTCGTGACGATAACCATAACGAAGTGCAGTCAGTCCACTCGAGATGTGTATAAAGAGAGAGAGAGAGAGAGAGAGAGAGAGAGAGAGAGAGAGAGAGAGAGAGAGAGAGAGAGAGAGAGGGAGAGAGAGAGAGTGGCGGAGGAAGAAGAGGGAGAGAAGGCAAGGCCTTTCTCCCTGATACCTGATCCGATAGCTATGGCGCTGCAGAAGGCTGGTGCTGGGCCGCGGGCTGGGCCGCTGGCTGGCGCTGTTCCAACTGCTGCGCTGATTCCTCCTCGCCGTTGTGCTCGTTCTCTCCTCGCTGCTCATGCTAATGCTGCCGCGTTGCGCTAATCCTGCTAACGCTGAAGCGCTGCTCTAATCCTGAAGACTAACGCGTAGACTAACCTCCTGTCTCTACTAACCTACCTGATTGAGGCTGGTACCCAGCTTATGTAGTGTTGGGTCAGCCTCAGGCCTACTGAGTGCCTTCGGGTCTGGAACGTTGATCCGGCCCAACGGTCCAGAGCCAATTTCGAAATCTGAATCACTGGCGCCTAAACTACGCCGTCGGCCGGTCCTACCGATGGACCGGTACCTGGCCTCTCCAACTAGCCCTTGGGTCTGGTGGGGTCTAAACGAGGCCTACCGGACCCTAAACTGAACCGACGTTTCCTAGGCCCACCTGGACCTATCTGGGACCGTCGTGACTCGGTACCTAGGCCTAAACCGTGCCTACTACAGAACCGGGCCCTAACAAGGGCCCATTGTCAGGGGGCCAGAAGTACTGGCCCACCTCCGTGTACCAGGTCCCTGCGTGGTACTGGGTCCTTCTACAACTCTTTGTGGCTTGTAGGCGTGTTTTCCGACTCCTGTGTACCTAGTCCTTGCTCTAAGTACCGCGGCTCACCAAGCGGGGGCCGGGCCTATACGGTCATGCTGATATGCCAGGATGGCACCTCGGTCTGGACCGGTCCTGATTAGGCTTGCCCTCGACAAAAGGGGTGCGCCACAGGACTTCCATTGGTCCATGCGGGCTCGGCGCCCTACTGTACAGCAGAGCACTACCGGCCCGTGGCCGTGGTAGCCGTCGGGTTCGCCCTGGGACGCGGAAGTAGACAAGCTGGTTCTGTCTTTTCTATTGCGCACCGAACGCCTTCTAACTAGGTTATGGGTTAGGTGCGTGCGATAGATACCGCTGTTGAAAAGGACCAAAGAAAAGGAAATAAGAAAGAAAGAGAAAATATGGGAAAAGAAAAATAAAAAGAAAGAAAATCAACAGACAAGTCTATGGGAAGCTCTAAGCTCCTGCTTTAATTTGGGGCTGGCCGGCGGTCTAGTTCCCTAGCCGCGGTCACTGTCGGATAGTTTGGCCTGCTCGAGTTAAGGGGCTGCTTGGTCCAGGGTCATGATCTGGGGAAGGTGCAGACGTGATAGGGACCCGTGCGGATATTTTAGTTGTGCACTAAACCCCAGTAGCCACGTTAAGGGGGTAAAGGGAGAATGAGAAAATGAAAGTAGAAGAAAAGAGAATAGAACGCCTGATCGGCACGCGGATCAGAGCCGTTGCCTTTGTCCGGAGTAGTCCGGCGGCGGCTGTCCACCTCCTAATGTAGTTATTATTATTATTTAGAGTTTTCCCTTTTTCACGACTGCAGAGTTTTTCTTCTGATTTTTCCCCTTTCGTCACTTCGCGGGAAACCAAACGGTTCGAATCTTGAACGCGGCCGCAGTTTGTGGCCCAGACTAACCAGGCCTGTCGTTCTTGCGCCGATGGTTGGGAGGTCCGTTCAGGTGCCGCGTGGTAGAACCCCAAAAGAGGGGCGACCCCCGGCCGCATCGGTAGGAGGCTTATCACCCCCCATTATGGGAGGTCATAGGCCCCCTCCTTACCATCGGACACGGGCACCCGATAGAAGTCGTCGGACGACACATTTTGAAGAGGAACGGAGATCCGTCGGTAATTCGTTATGGGACCACTGTGTCCAGCCTGCGGAGATGAGTTTGACCGTTGGCGTCTCGTATTTCTTTTTTTCGTGAAGTTGTTTTAAATTATTAAATATAGGAGTTATAGGAATTAGAGTGCTGAAGTTCGAAAAGTACTCGGCGCTCTCGTTAAGAACACAGGGTTACAACCTATAAAAAAGAGAAGAGTTTAGATGTACGCACACTAGTCGTAGAGTATTTCCGCTGCACTAGCGCTGCGGGTCTGAGACAAGAGAAAGGGCGGAGCTCCGGGGCCTGTAAGGGGCTGTCTTTGTGCGAGCGCCTGGAGACTAAGTTCTTGGCTATTTCGAGTGACTATGGCATTGCATGGGTACAGGCCCGGGTACTGGTACCACCAGGCCCGTTGGAAGCCCGTGTCCGGGGAAGGGCCCTGGATTACCGTCATACTCAATTACGACGGTGGAGATGAAGTGCTACTGAAGATCAACGTGGAGGGAGCAAGAGAGGGAGAGATGCGGACTAACCTGAAGCTGCAGGACGCGATTTCGGAGGCGAGAGACCGAGCGGAGAGACGTTGTAGACGGGACGAAGTGACGGCAAAGCTACGGATAACGGTGGCTTACCAAGAGACTGAGACCTCGATGGACACAGCGGACCTGGAACAGGTCCACCAGGACACAGACTCGGGAGGGGAAAGTGAGATGAGTGACGCAGATCGGGAGACGGACCTCAGGTCCTGGAACAGACCAGGCGAGATCCAGAGGCATCACCGAGCCGCGAGGCCGGTGGAGGAGGGACCCGAGGCTAGCTCGAGGCAACTGACGCCGAAGGGCCGCGGAATGGGAGAGAAGCAGAACAGGGGGAAAGGACGTGTGTGAGGCAGCAGCGCCAGAGGTCAGCGTATGGTCATTCTGAGAAACGGGGTGTGAGCTGTGAGGCGGTTACATGCGTACACGTGGCACAGTCGAAGGTGTGTGAAGTTAGCGAGAGGGGCTGAGACAGACAGGGGGGGTCGAGAAGAGGTGATCGAAGGGTCAACGCGTGGAAAGGGAAGAGAGGCGGTTGACGTCAATACAATGGGCTATGCACGAGAACGAGGTGCGAGCTTATTGCGTTTCTGCCAGGGAGGTAGCCTTGGAGCTAACACAGTATGGAGCTGTGACTCGAGTACTCGGCCCACGCGTAGCACATTTGCGTGGGAGGAAAGAAGTATCGGCGAGATGCACGAGTGACTAGGCAATGGGAAAAGGGAAAGCGTTCTTGAAAGACATGACTGGCGGGCAAGCCACGGGTCTTCAGTCTATGACGAAAAGGCTAGTGGGCCGCCAAGTGAGAATGGTCTCTTGTTTTTCAGGAATCYGGGTGTGAGYTCGGACTGATGCMTGAGCAGTTTTTTGCGCGCTGTCTGCTCCCTCTTGATTCTTTCACGTTGCCAGGGGTGTGTGAGGGAACGACAGATGATGCGCTTCGGCTGTTTAACTGGCGGGAATAGTATCAGTCACATGCCATGTTGGGTATGGCAACAAGAGGGGCTAATGTGGTGATTCACTCGAGTACCGGGGAGAGCATTATTCATGTTGTCGTGCGGAGAGAAGAAGTGGGGGAGAGTTTGCATGCGTGCTCTGGCCTGTCACGTGATCAGAGGCCACTACTACTGCTTTTCTTATGGGTAAATCGTTAGAGAATCCGGCGTGCGCGTTTCATATGGCGAATGTGGACCCAGTGTGAGAGAGGGGGTCAGCTGTCTACGTGCAAAAGGGGGTCTTGAGATGAGCAAGATCAGCGAGGAAGAAGGCTTCACTCACTCATTGGCAGGCGCTGATGATTACCACCATGTCATCCTCAGGTGACTTTCAGCCTGATAAGGGGGTGGCAATCAAGGGTCATCCGTGTGTTTTCTTTGTAATTGTTTCAGCCAAGATTTCAGATAAGATGCTGACTCATGCAAGATACAATTCTCCTTTCGTTTTCACTAATTTCTAGTCTTCCTTTCAGATCAGGTAATCAGTGCGACTGATCGTCATTTATTGATCATGCTGCACAAATGAAGAAATAAGCTCTCGGTAGGCTGTGTAAGTGTACGAACAAGGGGGTAGCTTCAGTTCGTAATAGCGATTCAAACGTACCTGTCATTGAACGTAGTCCAACGTATGGGAGGTTAGTTCGAGATTTTAGTGAGGTTGGGATTGAGCATTTTTGGTTTTGCATGTCCAGGTTCTGTCTGTTTTGGCGTGCTACGTGACCTCTTGGCAAGGTTGAAGAGACGTGCTGCCCTTGTATTTGAGAGCCTAAGCCCCGCAGAGTGGAGATCACAAATGCAACAAGAATTCAGACCCTTTTCCGTTTTCTATCATCTTGCGTGTGACAGCACAGCGTTGATCATATTGTGTGACTWTTGACATGSGATCACATAGTGTGATTGCACTGCGTGACTATACTCTGTAACTACATTGCTGCGTGATTACACGGCGTGACTATGCCGTGCGATCACATAGTGTGACTACACTGCAAGGCTATACCGTCCGACTGCATGAGTGTATGGTTGTCAGTGTTGACACGTGTGCGTCTAATCGTATACCTATTTGTGGCTGTGTGAGTTCACTTGTGGTCAGAAAACAACTGAACATGTGAATGCTTCCCTAGGTTATTTCAATGGTCAACTGATAACTACCGCGAAGTAAGACTGAAGACACTGAAAATTGCAATCACCATGAATGCCTGAACAGACGTACTAAAAGCCCCCTGGTGAATGAAGGGGTTGGCCAGCAGTGGTTCGAGAGGGAAAACCTTTTTTTTACTTGTTTATTTACTTAATTCTTTTATCATCACTAAGTCCCTATCAGTGCTCAGACGTGAGCCTCAGCCGTGAGTTTGATCTTTCAGGGGATCAAAATGCGGACTGAGTGGACAAGCTCAAAGAGGGGACTTGTCTGTTTATACTGGTCTGTCATGCCTTTGGCGAGCTTTTGGTGAGTAGTAGAGTTCGTGATTAGAGTAAGTTTTCGGATGGGCAAGAGGCAGCGCATCTTAAGGGAAGTCGTCTATCTATTGGCCAAGTTCCTTATGGATGGTGACTAATTGATGAGTCACTCTTAGTCTCATGCGGCAAGTCTGTTGGGTGACCTGCAACGGGCGGGTTGAGGCGTCGTGTACCTTGGAGTTATGTCTGAATAGGGTCCGTCTCGTATGATCTCTCAGCATGACATGCACTCTGAAACTACTCTAGTATTTAGAACTGAAGATTGAACACAACCTGGTCATGTTTGAAGTCCTACGAGGTCATAACGTTGGGAGAGTACACTTCATCCCATCAAGCTCGTCCTTACCTGACTTTGCCGGACAAGTCTCGAAGTGTTATCTTACATGTCGAAGGTTGAATGGAGCCAACTAACGTGTAAATATCAGACGAAGTCGATGCTAGCTATGCTCTGATTGTCAGGCGAATATCAGACGAAGTCGGTGCTAGCTGTGCTCTGATTGTCAGGCGGATGAGACTCAGATCGCTAATCTCAAGTAATTCCGACTCAGTTTCAAACAACCAGAAAACTCAGGTTGAACTTAAACGGCCCTCTCGTGGACTCAAGCGGAAGTCTGAAGGGCTAGCCCAGAATTCGAATGACATCGGGCAGGATCAGTTACGTGCTATCCGCAGGTTCTGCATATTCGGGTTCAGACACGTAGAGGGGTGAGTTCGACTCCCACTTACCAACTCTACACATTTACGTATGCACCCTTGGGAAACCTCCTAAACTCGTGACGATAACCATAACGAAGTGCAGTCAGTCCACTCGTGATCGAGGTTGGAAGTGTGAGAAAATCACGGCGAGTGATGAAGTTCTGGTGATAAAGTGTCAGGTGAACAGAGACAAAGGGGAAGGATGGGAAGGTAACGCATGCCGTGATGGGAGCGCTAGTAAGCAACTTCAAAGGGAACATGCAGTCAGAATAGCAGGGGAGAGAAGATTTATTGAGTATGTCACCTATTTCTATGGAACCTATGGGAAAGCTCACAGTACTTATTCCTCCACTGAGACAGTTGAGCGAGCCCGGGAGATCGTTAATGCTAGCTAGTAAAGGCTAAGGAGAGTGAAAAGCGCCCAGTGTGTGCTGATGTAAAACAGCGGTGCCAGGAGTCAGCGGTGAAAGGAAAAATTCTTAATCTGCGATTAGATGCCTGTTTGACCAGTAATCAATCAGTGTTCAAACTTGCACGTGAACGACTGTCAGCTAATCCAACCGGGCATCGACCAATCAGCGTACAATTGGGTATCAACCAACTTTTGATTGGTGAGCTTCCAATACACATTTCGTACAGTACTTAGTGCTATTGGCAGTGACCAATACTCGGCGCACACCGTCAATCCTCAAACAGTGATCGTTCATCTACCAATCTGCACATCACGATGCTAGCGAGTGGCCTGAGATTGTTCAAGTGTGTAATCAAAATTTTATCAGCGTTCAACCAAAGTCTTGGGTGCCAGAAGACTAATCAGTAATACTCAGCTCCCCAAGTCAGCATTTATTCAGCGATATCCTGTTTCTCGGTCAGGGGTTAATTAACTTCAGAACTGTACTTCAGAATGGTACTTCGGAACAATATTTCTCAACAACATTTCGGAACAGTTTTTCAGAACAGTTTTTCAGAACAGTCTTTCAGAACGGTACTTTAAAACAGTGCTTTGGAACCGCTTTTCAGAGTAGGCAATCAAACAACAATCATCCTACATCCAATCAGCATCCCAACCAGCATTCAGAGGAGGTGTTCAATTCAATAATCAGACCAGCAAGTAATCGGAAAACGCAGTCAGATCAGCGATCCACTATCGATAATCAGAGCTCAGTAATCAGTTCTCAGTAATCAGTTCTCAGTGAACATCTAGTCTGCACCGACTAGTTCATCCATGAGTACAGTTGAATCCTTTCAAGTCAGCAAGTTAGTGCTGGCCAATCTCAATCAGATTTCAAGCATTCCGCTATCAGTATGCTAGTGCCATCGGTTTTAGACAAGAAGATCTGTCAATCTTCGTTGTCCAGACCAGTTTTGCTGATGGCACTATCCACGATCCGAGGCCATACCTGAAGAAGGGCAAGGAGGCTCATGAGCATTTCGATCCAATCTGGATCTCAGCCACCAAATACCTTGAGCAGAGAGAGAGGGAGCTCGATGAGAGTGGCACTACGCTGATCCGTAGCTTTGGGCCAAAGCTTTATACTGACTATCCCAGGCCTCATATTCCTTCCCTCCTCACAGATGGCACGAGTTGGCTTGATATGATCGGCTTGGCAAAGAGGTATATCTCTCCAGCGGTGATCGACATTGAGGCACTGACTGAGCCCACCGAGTATCCCTACCTCAGACGAGGAGTCTTTTCAGTGGACGGACTACCTACATTGTGGGAGGAGTTTTTCTCCATGGTTAACTTCCGTGTCATGTACCTCGGATGGTCATGCTCAGAGTTTGCTGGCTTCAGGTGGCTCTTTGTCACGAGGCCTCAATCTCAAACTGTACATGGGCGTGGGTCACAGCACCAGAGATGAACAGTGAAAAGAGAGATTGAGAGAGACTGACCAGAGGGATGAGTGAGGACTCTTGAGAGGTGTTGACCATGCTTGTTTGTGTGTACCTTCTGAGATTATTATGAGTTCTCATTCATCCTTCATTCATTTGATCTTGCCTTTGCTCGAGTCAGTCGGTCTCGCTTCTTGCTTGTTCGTGCCTGATGATTGCTATCGTGGATGATTCTGTCACAGTTCTCAAAATCAGATTGACATAATTGATGCATGCATAGCACCCCATAATTTTATGGTTATTATTTGCATAATTCTCTGTTGTTCCGAATCAAAATAAAAGATTCCTAAGACTGGGGACCGGCGAAGACCGCAATAGAAGGGTCTCGCTCGAAGCCGGACGCACACAACAGGAAGGGATTTGCTCTAATTAATTTATTTTATTTATTGCAAACACAATAAAAAATCCTGCGTGACAGTCTGTTGGCTTTCTGGTCGCTCGAAGTGTCACGACTGGAAAAAGTGCGACAAAAATGGCGCCGTTGTCGGGGACATGAAAATATTTTCGTGTCCGGAACGAGCCTGGCCATCATCATCTTTGAGCTTTGATTAGGGCCTGAGAACTGTTGACAACATTGTGAGCTTACTATTAATCTTATTATTCTCATTGAGTCTCGATTCTCTTGAGAATTATAGTTGCTAACATGTGTCTTATTTCTTTCTTGTGTGAGGTACCACACTTGACTGGAGAAGGAGACTGATATTATTGACAGGGAGAATCAGACTTAAATTTAGGTATGCCTCATGAGCCTATGATGTCTTTTGAACACTGAGAAGAGAAAGGAAGAATCAAGAGCACGGGGAATTCATCAAGGATGCTTACTTCTGATGCATTGAGAAAACTCTCTAAAGTAATTACGAAAGGAATATTTCCCTATCAGTATTAGCATTGTTGGGTCTACTGTTCAGGCGACTTGACCATCAACGTAGTGCTGGTACGGTTCTTGGAGGGAGATATTTATGATATCCGACCCTATGTCAAGAAAGGAGACTGTGATGATGGTGAGACCTTCAACTGGCTGTGGGACATTGCAATCCAGTCTCTTTATGATGAGAAGGCAGAATTAATTAAGCAGAAGAAGAAAGTGGAATGGGGTTTAACGCCAGTAACGTACAAGACTGTTCCAATCCCTCCTATACCTGACAGCTATTGTGATGGGACCAACTGGTTACCAATTATCAAAATGGTACTGACATGGGAGGAGAGAACCGGTGGTCATGAGAGCTAAAGAGATTTCAGCAAAAGAAATCAGACAGAGAAGGCAGGAATTTGGCAGAGGTTCAGGTCCAAGCAGCGAGAAAGTTGAGTGTCTCCTAAAATCACTGAACACTTTAAGTAAGAGAGAGGTGTTCTCATATGAGGCTGTCAGATATGAGATGGTTGAGAGTGGGTGGGAACAGGAGCGATTATATGTACTGACCTTCTATTTCACGAATCTGGATGTGTATGACGTAAGAATTTATGTCCCAAAGGAAAGAAGTGCTGATACAGTATATGGGAGATGCTGGGGATTTGCTGAAGAAGTTGTATTGAAAGAGAGAGAGAGGCTTGAGAGAGAGAACAAGTGTTTCACTGGATCTACCCTATTTATTGTCTTCGAGGGATTCCAGCTCCTCGCTTGCCTGATATAAATTTATTAAAAGATGATTGGTTTGCGGTGATTGAGTTTGCCCAGAAAGTGAAACGAGATCAAAGAGTCAGATGAGTCGACGTTATGTACCCTTAAGAGAGAAACCTAAGCTTAGACTGATTAGAGACCATGAAGGGTTGAGGAAGGCTGAATCAGATAAACTGCTAAATTTCCTTAATTCTGTAGTGGGTAGGGCTGTGATCCCTTATGAGATTGTGAGGTATGAAGCCATAAAGAGATCAGGACAAGAACAAGACAGTCTGTATGTTCTTACATGCTATTTTTATTGATCTTGATGAATATGATATTGGGATTTATGTGCCAAAACAAAGGTTTGATGAAGGCCGAAAAAGTGCGTGTTGGCAACGAGCGTCGAATCTTGTGCATGATGAGAAGAGGAGATTAGAGCGAGAGGGAATAAACTTCTCCTTTAGTACCTGTGTCAAACCTTTTGTTGGAATACCATCTCCACCTGTTGAGGGACTCACATTCCCAAGAGACAATTGGTATGCTATGATAAAGTTTGCCTGAAAAGTGAAGAGAGCCCAAGAAAAGTACTCTAAGTAGCTAGGATAAGTACTGTGAGGGGCAAACTTTATGAAGTGATAGGGCAAGATAATCCCTTTGTAATCTTGAGACATGAGATTTGTGGGGAAGGACATATAGTATTTCATATCYCGGTAGTYAAGTTCCTKAACTCTGACAGTCTRGATGTGAGGGTTTATTCCTCCAACAGCCTGGAGGAGGAAGTTGATTACTTGGAATATTTAAAGGGAGCGTACGTCAGCCTTGAGCGGACAAAAGAATGGTTGGAGGGATTGAAAAGGAAAGTAACATGGGGAGTGGGAGTAAGGGAATTTGAAAGACTTCTTGAATTCTCGCTTGCTAAAGGATTTGAAGACAGAAGAGATTGGATGCCTCTGTTGGAAGCCATTGCCGATATTGGTAGAGCAAGAGAAAAAGACTCCACTGTGATGATAAAATCCATACTTTTGAGTACCTTTGAACACAGATTCGAGATCCCTGATTATGTTCAACCTGAGATCTACCTTTCAGATGTTGCTTATGATGATTAGCAATGCCCAGTTTGACTGAACAGCTGACACTAGGAGTTGTGTTGGAAGGTAGAGTAGTCAAGGTAGAAGGGACTCTTCGGATCTCTGACAGGAATCTTTCTACCCTAGATAAGCTTGAGTTCTTGCAGCCTTTCTTTCATCGCATGAGAGATTCTGCCTTGAGAATTGTCACTGACCAGACTGAGATAAGCTATCTATTAAAGGTGGTGAAAGTAGGAACTACTGAGAGAGTATCATACCACACTTCTCGGGAACGGGTCTCTCTTGCAAGAAGGATCAACAGTGGGTTGTAAGCGATGCAATTTGACTATGAGATTATAGACCTGACTCGATATTTTATGATTCGGGGTACTATAAAGGGGTATGACAGAAGACTGAGTAGGGATGATGAAAGAGAATTGATTGAAGACTACATTGGAAGGTTGAGAAGGTTGAGAAGGATCGCACTGCCCTTGATCATTACCCAATCCGTTATTGCTTATACCCTATATGTACAGAACTCTCAAGGGGTAGAGCAGACAAGAGAAGAAAGAAACGAGCCTGTATCCCTTGCTAGAAGAGTAAGAGATTGAAGGGCAAAGCAGAAGAGGACAGGAGTGACAGAAAGAGAGAGAGAATATCTGGGAAAAACATATGGTCAAGATGGCAGGACGAGGAAGGCCGAGTTCATCAGCAGGGACCAATGAAGAGGCCTTGGTAGGGGTTATACGGGAACTGGTCGAGAAAGTGGACACTATAAAAGGAGGGTCAGATATTGCAAGAGCGAAGAGGCCAGATGAAAGAATTAGAGGACCCCAGGTTAATAACTTCTTGGACGAATATGAATTATTTGGACTCAGTTATAGCTGGACAGATAAGCAACGGCTTAAGCACCTTCTATCTTATTGTGATACTGACTCAAGGTTGGCCGTTCAGGAACTAATGGAAGGTGCCACTACATGGGAAGAGGTCAAAGAGAGACTGAAAAAGGAATTTGAGAAAGATTCAGTTCCAACTACAACTAAGGATTTACTCAACATCAGAAGAGCTAAATATGACACTTTCAATGTTTTCCTTCAGATCTTCATCCGAACAGCAAGAAGAATTTCATACTTGGATGAAGCTCAGAGATGCCATATATTTTTGACAAATTTTACTATCACTGAAAGGCAAGCAGTTCTTAATGGTTGCAATCATAAGAACTCTACCTACCGTCTCCCATAAGAAATGGTCACTGGATCAGATCAGTACTTTGACCAAGGATTGGGAGACTGAGAATGGAATGAATAGAGGAAGCAATCTGACTGCTGAAAATATTCTTCAAAAAGTGATGGTTAACTTTATGCCTGCAAGGCCTGCAACGCATGCTGTGGATAACAGGGGAAAGAAAAAAGGTAGAAAGTGAGGAAGATGACGACGATAATGATGACAACGAAAGCTATGGTAAGAAAGGGGATTCTTTCATATCCAAAAATAATGGGAAGAATGGTGATGGAGGAAACAGAGAAAGAAGAAAATATGATAAGCGTCCTAAGAGGAGTTTTACCAGCTACTATTGTGGTGAAGGGGGTCATATTACCACTTATTGCAAGCCTCTTGAGGAGGATGTAAGGAGTGGGGTGGCAAAGAAAGATGCAATGGGCCATGTCTGTGATAGTTCATGGAATAAGTTGGACCCCAGACATCCAGGAGGTATGAGCCTTCTTGCTCTTAAACATGATGAAAAGATGAAGATTAAGAAGAAGAGAAAGGCCAATGTGAATGTTCATTTTCTCATTGAAGAATTGCCTAATGAGTTAGTACAGAGAGCAAGTGATTCTCATACTACGGTTGGACTGTCTCTGCAATCTTTAACGTTGACAGAGTGTGAGCCTAGTGGGGCTTCTACAAGTGAGCCTCCACTAGAAGGAAATCCTACTTCTCATAATTTTTCTGAATTAGTAGAATCTTCTTCCAATGAGATGGTTCGCTTTCTGGCGATTTACCCCCAGAACTCGTCATGCAATTTAGTGCCAGGATTGGTGAAGTGAGGAACCACCAAACCCGTATGACGCCTCAAATGATAGAAGAAAAGAAAAGGAAGAAGGCTGAGGAGTCACTTATTAACATCCTTGATGACCCTGAACAGGAACGCTCACAAGAAAGGAATGAACATGGGAGAAAGAGAAAATTTATTCTCAAGAGTGACTTGGATTATGAGACAGTGATTTATGATGTAATTGCTAAAATGTTGGAAGAAACGGAAGTGACATTGTCTTTCAAGGAAGCAATGACACTAGCACCCAAATTGAGAGAAGAATTGAAAAAGTTAATTGAGAAGTAAAAATTGGAAGTTTATTATTTGGGGACAGCCTTTCCCAACCAAGTGAACAGATCACTACCAGGTTGCAAGATGAGATTCGCAACCATGGGATGTGGGCACCTTACAATTCGCATTAATCAAGTGAAGATTCTAACCCTAGTGGACTATCGGGCAGAGATGATACTTCTTTCACGAAGAACAATGGAGGCGTGCAATTTGACTATTGATAGGCCTGCGAAAAATGTATTTAGCAATATTGTAGGAGAGCTGTTTGTGGCAGGATTTATTGATAACTTACCCATCCGAGTTGGAACAATGACTGTGGAATTATTGGGTTTTGTAGTGCCGGACCTGGATCATGACTGTATCTTGGGGACTCCATTCTTGCATAGGATGAAGGCAGTCCAATTTTTCAATCATGCGGGGTCATCTTGGATCGGCCTACAGGATCCTGAGACTGCCCAAGAACAGACCTTTATGGTCTGCACAAAAAGTGATTTCAAGCATCAATTATCTGCTAATTCAATCAGAAGGGAAGAATCCGCTGAAAGGGTTAGGGGACTAAAGGAAGAAGGAAAACAAGAAGCAAAAGAAGAGATTTCGCTAGGTATCAATCAGATTTCGAAAATAATAAAAACCCTTGGTAATCTCGAGGACGAAGATGGGCAAATTGAAGAATTTAAAAGGGTTGTAGAGACTGCTAAGGAAGGAAAGATGGAATTAAGATTTGCGTCGACTCACCCTTTTTTAGGAAAATAGCCACTGGTCAAAAAGAAAATACAAGCCCAAGGGGGTGAAGAAATTATAAGCATTGGAAAAGGAGAGGAAGATTATAAGAACATTGAGAGAATCAGCAAAACTGGAGAACAGGGTCACCAAAGAGAGGTTTGACACAATGAAGATAGTCTCGGATCAGTTTATCCTGCCTAAAGATAAAGAATATATCTTCAGGATGTGTCAGGAATTCTCTGGTGCTTTCTCCTTTAATGACGAAGAGAGAGGGCGATTGGACGTGGACATGATCAAGATGGCCAAGATTTGGACAGTTGATCATGTTCCATGGAATGATAGACCAACCAAGTATGCCCTGAAGGAAGAGGCAGAGGTTGTAAAGTATCTTGACAAAAAGATTGCATCTAATGTTGCTGAACCTGTTGATGGACCGTATGCTAACCACTGGTTTTGTTTCTGGAAACCACGGGGCGGGCTAAGATGGATACAAAATCTTCAGAAGATCAATTCTGTGGCGGTACGTGATGCAAGTAGTCTTTCCAATGCTGATCTCCTCTCTGAATCCTTTGCTGGTCGATGTATTTATTCTTTAGTTGATCTGTATTCTGGCTATGATCAGTTCCCTATTGATCCCACTAGCTGACCGACGACTGCCATGCACACGCCAAGGGGGCTTGTTCAGATGTGTGTGGTACCTTAGGGATGGACTAACGGTGTGGCAGTGGTTCAAAGGGATATGATCAAAGTCATGCAGGATTTTTCCCCTGAAATAACCAGTCCATACATTGATGACAATCCTGTAAAAGGGTCTCTGGTAAGGGATGAGACTTTGGTCGCAGGGAGAGTCAGAAAGTTTGTCTGGGAACATGCTGAAGGAGTTAAGATGGTCCTAGAAAGACTTCAAAATTATAATCTGACTGTCAGTGGGCCAAAGTCCCTTCTGTTTCAACCAGAGGTGATAATCTTGGGCTTCGGATGTTTCTCCAAGGGTAGGAGTCCGGATCCCAAAAAGATAGATAAAATTCTAAATTGGCCTCTGCCCCTCAAAAGAGTGACAGATGTCAGAAGCTTCTTGGGAGTCTGTGGATTCTGGAGGATTTTTATTCCTCATTTTGCTACCCTTGCAGAACCTCTGAGGGAGATGGTAAGGCAAGGGGCTAACTTAGTATGGAATGATAAAAGACAGGTTGCTGCAGAAACATTGCAAGAAAAACTAAGAGATGGTGGTGTGGTGCTGGGAGTGCCATAGTATGATGAGGAGGAGGCAAGACCTTTCATCATTGAGGCGGATGGAGGACCAGTTGCTCTGGGTGGAGTGCTCATTCAGAAAGATGAAAATGAGAGAGAGAGACCTCTGAGATTTGAGAGCAGGACTCTCAACTCAACAGAAAGAGGTTACACTCAATTTAGGAAAGAGTTACTGTCAATCATCCATAGCCTCAGGTGCTTTAGGCACTACGTACTAGGAAGAAGATTCATCCTAAGGACTGATGCGTCTGCTGTGATTGGTGCCATTAAAAAGCACCAACAGGTGGATCCAACAGTCAGCGGATGGATCGCCTTCATCTGGATATATGATTTTAAGCTGGAAAAGATTCCCACCGAGAAAAATAGAGCAGATGGCTTAAGCCGAATTGAGTGGCGAGAAGAACAGGAAGATATGAATGGAACAATTGAAGAATCTGCCTATGTTGATAATTTCCTTAATGAAAAGGATGATGAGGATTATGAAGCACCATGCTCCTACAAGTGGAGTCTGTGGTCAGAAGAGAGAGACAGTTGGGGAGAAATCCCGGGCGCATACGTTTATGAGTCGATTTTAGGGAAAGAGGAAGAAGATGAACCAAACGATTGGTATGCCAGAGTTAATGCAGCAGCAGTGGCTGCTCATGAAGTTGGGGAGAGCTCAGGTTCAAAGGAAGAAGAAGAGAGTGAAAAAAAGGAACAATAGGTATTTTTCTTCTTTGAAGAATATGATGAAAATTATCAAGAGATTGGCAAGAAGATGAAAGAGGAGCAACTAAAAGAATATTATTGTAAAAATTCAAGGAAGAAATTCAGGCTAAAAAAAGGACATCTCTTTGTGGATGGTAAGGGAGGCCTACCTCCACTAAGAGTGGTCTGTGGTAAAGAGAGGCAGTTAGAGATAATTGCTGCTCTACATGAGGGGGTTGCTGGTGGCCACAGGGCTGTTGAGGCAACCTACTCCAAGACTGTCAAACTCTACTTTTGGCCTTGCATGAGAGACATGATTTACAGATATTGTAAATCATGTGTGTTATGTCAGAAGCGGTCTACCACAAGAATGATTGAGTCCCTATTCCCTACAATCCTGGTAGAGCCAGGTAGCAGAGTTCATCTGGATCTCATCACTATGCCTCCAGGCAAGGGTGGGATGGGATACATATTAAACATGAGAGATAATTTCTCTGGATATGTTGAGGCAAAAACTCTGAAAAGGAAGACAGCCCAGCAAGTAGCTGACTGGATAGAAGAAGTCTATCTCAGGTATCCTTTTATCCGAGAATTTGTCTCAGACAAAGGATCAGAATTTAGAAATGAGATTGTCAGAAGAACTACACTCAGGTTGGGTGTCAGAATTCGGTATGTGACTACTTACCATCCTCAAGCGAATGCACCGGTTGAAAGAGGTCACATGACTTTGAAAGATTCATTGGCCAAGTGGTGTGAGGGGAACCTCAGTAACTGGCCAAAGGTATTGAGAGTTGTTGTATACGCTGACAACATCACAGTCATGCACCATTTACTCTGTGGTATGGCCGATATGCTACATTGCCAATTGAAAGTATTGTCAAGACATGGTCAAGTCAGGAAAGTGACAATGACTATTTTATCTCAGAGCTTCTCCAGATCAGAATGAGGCAAATATCAGAAGTTGATCGAGTAATGATGGATGCTGCAGAGAGAATGACATCCAACAGATTATCAGATCAAGAGAGATCGAACAAGAAAAGATATATAAGAAAAGAGAAATTGAAGGTTGGAGATGTTGCCCTTCTGTTTGACAGTTCCTTTGAGACGCAATGGACTAAAAGGTTGGAGCCTAGGTGTCTTGGTCCTTACAGAATCACTGGGGAAGCAGAAGGCAAAGTTTATGAGATCTCAGAGATGGATGGATCCAGGGTTCATGACATGGTGTCAAAATCAAGACTTCGTAAGTTCATATTTAGAGACCCAGATTTGATTCCTACAGTAAGCTCAAAGAGAGGGAAGAAAAATCGGCCATCTAAGTGAGAACAGTTCCAGAAGACTGAGAGAAAAAGTACAGTAAGACAATGAGACAATAAGACTGAATTTTCAGCAGACTGTGATCGCTCGAGCATGGACAATTCAACATTTCAATTTTTCAACATGTCAGTTAATTTTCTGTTTTGGCAAGTAATAAAATTAATGAGATTATGTCTTTGATGCAATGTCGCCGTCTATCCATGAGTCTCAGGTTCCAGAGAGTGAGAAATAACTGTGAAGATACAGTTTTCGAGAGCATTGACGCAGTATCAAAGGTCTGAGGGACTCATGGCTGTGGCACGTCAAGAGATGTATTCATTATTTCTTTATAATAAAGAGAAAGCGTGATGAGCAAAGAATAGTTCAGTTCTGTCTGACTAAGAGTTGTCAGCGGAAGGACTTCATACCTCTGACTAAGATGTCAGTCTTTACTCAGATGAAGGAAGGGACCTCACTGAGAACAACATTTCAATACTTCCTTGAGAATGACAGGAGGTCTCTTGAAAAAGGAAAGAAAATTCCTAGTTGAGGGAAGAGACCTCTCTGGGGCCAACACTAAGCATCCTTCTTGAGGCTGAAGGGAGGTCCCCTGTAAGGGCTTGGTGCTAGTTATCATGTTGTTGTTTAGTGCCTCTTGAGACTGAAGGGACGTCTCTTGAGAAATGTTTGTCCTGTTATGGGGCGCGGGCAGTCTGTTTGTGAGTTATGATATGCTTGTATGATTGTCTGTACCCGGGAGTTTTCTTCTCTAACCTAAGGATGCATTGATTGTCGGGGCCAGCCAGAGCCTTACCGCAGTAGGTTGCAATCTGGTGGGGTCAGCAGGTTCCCGACGCGAGTGTCGACTTCCGTAGTCGACTGAGGCTAAGGCTCCGGGAGTCTGGCCTATGAGGTCGAAAGGGGTCAGCTGGAACCCTACCGCAGTCAGAGGATGCCATCCAGTAAGGTTAGCCAGAGCCTTGAATCGTAGTTAGACCGGGTCCTACGTTCAAAAGTCTGGGCGGGGCAGTCAGCGCCCTTGGCCAAAAACTGGTAGGTGAGCCGGTCCCTGGCTGCAGTGGTCAAATCCGGGTTCGGGACAATTTGACTGACGGGACGTCTACTGTCATAGGGTGACCAGACCCGCTATAGTCTGGGTGTTCTGGGTGTCCTGGCGAGAGTGCCAAAGGGCTGTCATACTCGAGTAGTGGGTATGATGGTCCTGACCTGGAGGCAGGTCAAAGGGGCTGTCAAGACAAATGGTCTGACTAGTCCTGGACTGAGGCGGGCCGAATGAGGTATGTCAGACTGACGGGACGTCTGGCATTCCTGGCCAGTGGTGGGCCAAAACCAAGGCAATCAATAAATCTTGGGTATGAAGAGTTGTTATGTATTAAATGTTAATTGTTGTTTATTATTTCATTTATGGGTTTTTATTTTAATTTGTTAATGTTTGACTGCTGGTTGTCAGGGGGTCTGCTTGCTGGAGCATGGTTGTTGTCTGTGGGACTCGCTGATTTTGCAGGTATACAAGTACTTATTTGAAGTTCCCAGACCAGAGAAAATGAAAAGGGTTTGGTATCCCCTCCCTTTTATCTGAAAAGTTGAGGAGACGCCTCACTTAGACCAGAGAAAGAAAACGAGGGTTTGGTATCCCCATCAGGTGCTTGAGAAGCTGAGAAGACGTCTCACTCAGGCCAGAGAACAGAAAAGAGGGTTTGGTATGCCCTATTTCCAGCATGGCAGACAACGTGAGTACCCTCGTTACTGGGGTCATCCCTGGCATAGATGCCTGATCAAGAGCTAAGGTAACCTTCATACGAAAGACCAGCAGTTGAACAAGTCAAACACGCAGACAAAATCCTTCTTAAAATTTTATTTGGTGGCCGACAAGCGGCCTGGTTCACGAGGGACCTGCATCCCTGGCCTTAAGGAAGTCAAACTCTCAGGCCTGGGACGCTGTAAAAGGGACTGAAATTTTTACGGCCAGAAAACAGATTCAGAGAGATGAAAAGAAGTCATGTTTATACAAGACATAGAAGATGGACATGAGTTCAATTTGGAAAAGGAAGAGAAGGAAAAATATTCTAAAGAGAACGCAATTATTGGGGTGAGAGGGCAAAGAAGCTATGCATGGGACAGAAGGTGGAGGAGCTGGCACTATGCCCTTGCTTAAGGCTGGAGTGGAAGGAGCCCTAGGGATGTAAGGAGGTGAAGAAGCGCTGGGGGTACCATAGCGCGCGTCGAACTTCTTGCGAAGTAACTCCATCCTGTCAGGAGATGGAGTTCTCTCGTACCACCCTCCTAACGAGTAGCGGGGGTATGGCCTTAAACGGCCATAGCCTCGTGGCTCCCCCTCTTCCTCCTCCTCTGAGCTATAATCCCGTCGTGCCCTAGCTAGCGGTTCTTCCTTTGCTTTCCCTCCTCTTTCTCCTCTCCCTCTACCCTGCCCACGGCGCGCCTCAGGCATGATGCAAGATGAGCGACTACTAGAAGGAGAAGATGAGGGGGCAGGTAACACGATATTGAGGGTTATGACTAAAGGGGAGGCACAAGCAAAATTCACGACGATGAGACGAAAAACGGAGGATAAGAGATTATTGAAGGAAAGATAGGAGAATGACCGTGTCAGATATGGAGGACTACAACACACTACACAAAGAAGAAAGTGAGCGCTAAGAGAAGAGACGAGCGCAAAGAGAGGAGGCTAGCGCTGAAAAGGGCGACTAGCATAGAGAGCGTGCAGCGGAAGAGAGCGAAGAAAAGTAAAAAGAGGCGATGCGGCTCACGCAGCGATGCCTCACAAGAACGCTGCGTTGTATCGCAGTGAAGTACTGAGAATGAATGAGAATCTCAAGATGTGCTCTGTTTCTTATACTCTTCAAGCGACACAACAGGACCTAGCGGGGACGCTGGGTGGGGGTTTGGTATTATGTCGGAGGGCCAGAAGTACTGGCCCACCTCCGTGTACCAGGTCCCTGCGTGGTACCGGGTCCTTCTACAACTCTTTGTGGCTTGTAGGCGTGTTTTCCGACTCCTGTGTACCTAGTCCTTGCTCTAAGTACCGCGGCTCACCAAGCGGGGGCCAGACCTATACGGTCATGCTGATATGCCAGGACAGCACCTCGGTCTGGACCGGTCCTGATTAGGCTTGCCCTCGACAAAAGGGGTGCGCCACAAGACTTCCATTGGTCCACGCGGGCTCGGCGCCCTGCTGTACAGCAGAGCACTACCGGCCCGTGGCCGTGGTAGCCGTCGGGTTCGCCCTGGGACGCGGAAGTAGACAAGCTGGTTCTGTCTTTTCTATTGCGCACCGAACGCCTTCTAACTAGGTTATGGGTTAGGTGCGTGCGATAGATACCGCTGTTGAAAAGGACCAAAGAAAAGGAAATAAGAAAGAAAGAGAAAATATGGGAAAAGAAAAATAAAAAGAAAGAAAATCAACAGACAAGTCTATGGGAAGCTCTAAGCTCCTGCTTTAATTTGGGGCTGGCCGGCGGTCTAGTTCCCTAGCCGCGGTCACTGTCGGATAGTTTGGCCTGCTCGAGTTAAGGGGCTGCTTGGWCCAGGGTCATGATCTGGGGMAGKTGCAGACGTGATAGGGACCCGTGCGGATATTTTAGTTGTGCACTAAACCCCAGTAGCCACGTTAAGGGGGTAAAGGGAGAATGAGAAAATGAAAGTAGAAGAAAAGAGAATGAAACGCCTGATCGGCATGCGGATCAGAGCCGTTGCCTTTGTCCGGAGTAGTCCGGCGGCGGCTGTCCACCTCCTATTGTAGTTATTATTATTATTTAGAGTTTTCCCTTTTTCACGAYTGCWGAGTTTTTCTTCTGATTTTTCCCCTTTCGTYRCTTCGCGGGAAACCAAACGGTTCGAATCTTGAAYGCGGCCGCAGTTTGTGGCCCAGACTRACCAGGCCTGTCRTTCTTGCGCCGATGGTTGGGAGRTCCGTTCAGGYGCCGCGTGGTAGAACCCCAAAAGAGGGGCGACCCSCGGCCGCATCGRTAGGAGGCTTATCACCCCCCATTATGGGAGGTCATAGGCCCCCTCCTTACCTTCGGACACGGGCACCCGGTAGAAGTAGTCGGACGACACATTTTGAAGAGGAACGAAGATCCGTCGGTAATTCGTTATGGGACCACTGTGTCCAGCCTGCGGAGATGAGTTTGACCGTTGGCGTCTCSTATTTCTTTTTTTYGTSAAGTTGTTTTAAATTATTAAATATAGGAGTTATAGGAATTAGAGTGCTGAAGTTCGAAAAGTACTCGGGGCTCTCGTTAAGAACACAGGGTTACAACCTATAAAAAAGAGAAGAGTTTAGMTGTACGCACACTAGTCGYAGAGTATTTCCGCTGCACTAGCGCTGCGGGTCTGAGACAAGAGAAAGGGCGGAGCTCCGGGGCCTGTAAGGGGCTGTCTTTGTGCGAGCGCCTGGAGACTAAGTTCTTGGCTATTTCGAGTGACTATGGCATTGCATGGGTACAGGCCCGGGTACTGGTACCACCAGGCCCGTTGGAAGCCCGTGTCCGGGGAAGGGCCCTGGATTACCGTCATACTCAATTACGACGGTGGAGATGAAGTGCTACTGAAGATCAACGTGGAGGGAGCAAGAGAGGGAGAGATGCGGACTAACCTGAAGCTGCAGGACGCGATTTCGGAGGCGAGAGACCGAGCGGAGAGACGCTGTAGACGAGACGGAGTGATGGCAAGGCTACGGATAACGGTGGCTTACCACGAGACTGAGACCTCGATGGACACAGCGGACCTGGAACAGGTCCACTAGGACAGAGACTCGGGAGGGGAAAGTGAGATGAGTGATGCAGATCGGGAGACGGACCTCAGGTCCTGGAACAAACCAGGCGAGATCCAGAGGCATCACCGAGCCGCGAGGCCGGTGGAGGAGGGACCCGAGGCTAGCTCGAGGCAACTGACGCCAAGGGGCCATGGAATGGGAAAGAAGCAGAACAGGGGGAAAGGACGCGTGTGAGGCAGCAGCGCCAGAGGTCAGCGTATGGTCATTCTGAGAAACGGGGTGTGAGCTGCGAGGCGGTTACATGCGTACGCGTGGCACAGTCGAAGGTGTGTGAAGTTAGCGAGAGGGGCTGAGACAGACAGGGGGGGTCGAGGAGAGGTGATCGAAGGGTCAACGCGTGGAAAGGGAAGAGAGGCGGTTGACGTCAACACAACGGGCTATGCACGAGAACGAGGTGCAAGCTTATCGCGTTTTTGCCAGGGAGGTAGCCTTGGAGCTAACACAGTATGGAGCTGTGACTCGAGTACTCGGCCCATGCGTAGCACATTTGCGTGGGAGGAAAGAAGTATCGGCGAGATGCACGAGTGATTAGGCAATGGGAGAAGGGAAAGCGTTCTTGAAAGACATGACTGGCGGGCAAGCCACGGGTCTTCAGTCTATGACGAAAAGGCTAGTGGGCCGCCAAGTGAGAATGGTCTCTTGTTTTTCAGGAATCTGGGTGTGAGTTCGGACTGATGCATGAGCAGTTTTTTGCGCGCTGTCTGCTCCCTCTTGATTCTTTCACGTTGCCAGGGGTGTGTGAGGGAACGACAGATGATGCGCTTCGGCTGTTTAACTGGCGGGAATAGTATCAGTCACATGCCATGTTGGGTATGGCAACAAGAGGGGCTAATGTGGTGATTCACTCGAGTACCGGGGAGAGCATTATTCATGTTGTCGTGCGGAGAGAAGAAGTGGGGGAGAGTTTGCATGCGTGYTCTGGCCTGTCACGTGATCAGAGGCCACTACTACTGCTTTTCTTATGGGTAAATCGTTAGAGAATCCGCCGTGCGCGTTTCATATGGCGAATGTGGACCCAGTGTGAGAGAGGGGGTCAGCTGTCTACGTGCAAAAGGGGGTCTTGAGATGAGCAAGATCGGCGAGGAAGAAGGCTTCACTCACTCATTGGCAGGCGCTGAYGATTACCACCMTKTCATCCTCAKGTGACTTTCAGCCTGATAAGGGGGTGGCAATCAAGGGTCACCCGTGTGTTTTCTTTGTAATTGTTTCAGCCAAGATTTYAGATAAGATGCTGACTCATGCAAGATACAATTCTCCTTTYGTTTTCACTAATTTCTAGTCTTCCTTTYAGATCAGGTAATCAGTGCGACTGATCGTCATTTATTGATCATGCTGCACAAATRAAGAAATAAGCTCTCGGTAGGCTGTGTAAGTGTACGAACAAGGGGGTAGCTTCAGTTCGTAATAGCGATTCAAACGTACCTGTCAYTGAAAGTAGTCCAACGTATGGGAGGTTAGTTCGAGATTTTAGTGAGGTTGGGATTGAGCATTTTTGGTTTTGCATGTCCAGGTTCTGTCTGTTTTGGCGTGCTACTTACACTGAGTGGGCTACGTGACCTCTTGGCAAGGTTGAAGAGACGTGCTGCCCTTGTATTTGAGAGCCTAAGCCCCGCAGAGTGGAGATCACAAATGCAACAAGAATTCAGACCCTTTTCCGTTTTCTATCATCTTGCKTGTGACARCACARCGTTGATCATATTGTGTGACTWTTGACATGSGATCACATAGTGTGATTGCACTGCGTGACTATACTCTGTAACTACATTGCTGCGTGATTACACGGCGTGACTATGCCGTGCGATCACATAGTGTGACTACACTGCAAGGCTATACCGTCCGACTGCATGAGTGTATGGYTGTCAGTGTTGACACGTGTGCGTCTAATCGTATACCTATTTGTGGCTGTGYGAGTTCACTTGTGGTCAGAAAASAACTGAACATGTGAATGCTTCCCTAGGTTATTTCAATGGTCAACTGATAACTACCGCGAAGTAARACTGAAGACACTGAAAATTGCAATCACCATGAATGCCTGAACAGACGTACTAAAAGCCCCCTGGTGAATGAAGGGGTTGGCCRGCAGTGGTTCGAGAGGGAAAACCTTTTTTTTACTTGTTTATTTACTTAATTCTTTTATCATCACTRAGTCCCTATCAGTGCTCAGACGTGAGCCTCAGCCGTGAGTTTGATCTTTCAGGGGATCAAAATGCGGACTGAGTGGACAAGCTCAAAGAGGGGACTTGTCTGTTTACACTGGTCTGTCATGCCTTTGGCGAGCTTTTGGTGAGTAGTAGAGTTSGTGATTAGAGTAAGTTTTSGGATGGGCAAGAGGCAGCKCATCYTAAGGGAAGTCGTCTATCTATTGGCCAAGTTCCTTATGGATGGTGACTAATTGATGAGTCACTCTTAGTCTCRTGCGRCAAGTCTGTTGGGTGACCTGCAACGGRCGGGTTGAGGCGTCGTGCACCTTGGAGTTATGTCTGAATAGGGTYCGTCTCGTATGATCTCTCAGCATGACATGCRCTCTGAAACTACTCTAGTATTTAGAACTGAAGATTGAACAMAACCTGGTCATGTTTGAAGTCCTACGAGGTCATAAYGTTGGGAGAGTACACTKCATCCCATCAAGYTCGTCCTTACCTGACTTTGCCGGACAAGTCTCGAAGTGTTATCTTACATGTCGAAGGTTRAATGGAGCCAACYAACGTGTAAATATCAGACGAAGTCGRTGCTAGCTGTGCTCTGATTGTCAGGCAGATSAGACTCGGATAGCTAATCTCAAGTAATTCCGACTCGGTTTCAAACAACTAGAAAACTCAGGTTGAACTTAAACGGCCCTCTCGTGGACTCAAGCGGAAGTCTGAAGGGCTAGCCCAGAATTCGAATGACATCGGGCAGGATCAGTTATGTGCTATCCGTAGGTTCTGCATATTCGGGTTCAGACACGTAGAGGGGTGAGTTCGACTCTCACTTACCAACTCTACACGTTCACGTATGGACCCTTGGGAAACCTCCTAAACTCGTGACGATAGTCTACTCTATGCGCTTGACCTCACCATAACGAAGCGCAGTCAGTCCACTCGTGATCGAGGTTGGAAGTGTGAGAAATCATGGCGAGTGATGAAGTTCTGGTGATAAAGTGTCGGGTGAACAGAGACAAAGGGGAAGGATGGGAAGGTAATGCATGCCGTGATGGGAGCGCTAGTAAGCAACTTCAAAGGGAACATGAAGTCTGAATAGCAAGGGAGAGAAGATTTATTGAGTATGTCACCTATTTCTATGGAACCGATGGGAAAGCACACAGTACTTATTCCTCCACTGAGACAGTTGAGCGAGCCCGGGGGATCGTTAATGCTAGCTAGTAAAGGCTAAGGAGAGTGAAAACCGCCCAGTATGTGCTGACGTAAAACAGCGGTGCCAGGAGTCAGCGGTGAAAGGAAAAATTCTTAATCTGCGGTCAGATGCCTGTTTGACCAGTAATCAATCAGTGTTCAAACTTGCACGTGAACGACTGTCAGCTAAAACAACCGGGCATCGACCAATCAGCGTACAATTGGGTATCAACTAGCTTTTGACTGGTGAGCTGCCAATACACATTTCGTACAGTAGTTAGTGCTATTGGCAGTGACCAGTACTCGGCGCACACCGTCAATCCTCAAACAGTGATCATTCATCTACCAATGTGCACATCACGATGCTAGCGAGTGGCCTGAGATTGTTCAAGTGTGTAATCAAAATTTTATCAGCGTTCAACCAAAGTCTTAGGTGCCAGAAGACTAATCAGTAATACTCAGCTCCCCAAGTCAGCATTTATTAAGCGATATCCTGTTTCTCGGTCAGGGGTTAATTAACTTCAAAACTGTACTTCAGAATGGTACTTCGGAACAGTATTTCTGAACAACATTTCAGAACAGTTTTTCAGAACAGTTTTTCAGAACAGTCTTTCAGAACAGTACTTCAGAACAGTACTTCGGAACCGCTTTTCAGAACAACACTTCAGAGCGACATTCAAAGTAGGCAATCAAACAACAATCATCCTACATCCGATCAGCATCCTAACCAACATTCAAAGGAGGTGTTCAATTCAGTAATCAGACCGGCAAGTAATCGGAAAACGCAGTCAGATCAGCGATCCACTATCGACAATCAGTTCTCAGTAATCAATTCTCAGTAATCAGTTCTCAGTAATCAGTTCTCAGTTCTCAGTAATCAGTTCTCAGTAATCAATTCTCAGTGAACATCTAGTCTGCACCGACTAGTTCATCCATGAGTACAGTTGAATCCTTTCAAGTCAGCAAGTCAGTGCTGGCCAATCTCAATCAGATTTCAAGCAAAGAGGCATTCCTCTATCAGTATGCTAGTGCCATCGGTTTTAGACAAGGAGATCTGTCAATCTTCGTTGTCCAGACCAGTTTTGCTGATGGCACTATCCACGATCTGAGGCCATACCTGAAGAAGGGCAAGGAGGCTCATGAGCATTTCGATCCAGTCTGGATCTCAGCCACCAAATACCTCGAGCAGAGAGAGAGGGAGCTCGATGAGAGTGGCACTACGCTGATCCGTAGCTTTGGGACAAAGCTTTATACTGACTATCACAGGCCTCCTGTTCCTTCCCTCCTCACAGATGGCACGAGTTGGCTTGATATGATGGGCTTGGCAAAGAGGTATATCTCTCCAGCGGTGATCGACATTGAGGCACTGACTGAGCCCACCGAGTATCCCTACCTCAGACGAGGAGTCTTTTCAGTGGACGGACTACCTACATTGTGGGAGGAGTTTTKCTCCATGGTTAACTTCYGTGTCATGTACCTCGGATGGTCATGCTCAGAGTTTGCTGGCTTCAGGTGGCTCTTTGTCACGAGGCCTCAATCTCAGACTGTACATGGGCGTGGGTCACAGCACCAGAGATGAACAGTGAAAAGGGAGATTGAGAGAGACTGACCAGAGGGATGAGTGAGGACTCTTGAGAGKTKTTGACCATGCTTGTTTRTGTGTACCTTCTGAGATTATTATGAGTTCTCATTCATCCTTCATTTATTTGATCTTGCCTTTGCTCGAGTCAGTCGGTCTCGCTTCTTGCTTGTTCGTGCCTGATGATTGCTATCGTGGATGATTCTGTCACAGTTCTCAAAATCAGATTGACATAATTGATGCATGCATAGCACCCCATAATTTTATGGTTATTATTTGCATAATTCTCTGCTGTTCCGAATCAAAATAAAAGATTCCTAAGACCGGGGACCGGCGAAGACCGCAATTGAAGGGTATCGCTCGAAGCCGGACGCACACAACAGGAAGGGATTTGCTCTAATTAATTTTATTTATTGCAAACACAATCAAAAATCCTGAGTGACAGCCTGTTGGCTTTCCAATCGCTCGAAGTGGCACGACTGGAAAAAGTGCGACACCGTGTGGTATCAGTATGCCACACACTCCCCCCCTTGAAGACCGAGCTAACTACGAGGGTGAAGCTGTTTGTCTGATGTTCGTACGGGGCGGGCGGGTTGGGCAGCTTCCTTAGCAAGTCGCTGTTTTTCGTAATGCGCGAAGATGAGGGGTGTTGTCGCCTTCAGGTCAGCTCGTGAAATCCAGCGTGTGTCGTTGAGATCGCATTGCTTGAATGTAACTTTGTACTGCATTGGCTTGTTGTCGTGCTTGCGATGAGCGAGGACGCGGTCGACCTCCTAGTGGCCATCCATTGGTGGAGGGTCGTGTGACCGTCTGCCCCAGAAATCCGCTGTTGAGGGTGGAGTATAGACCGCCAGCTTTGAAGCATGAAATACTGGGTGGACCGTCAAATGTGGGGGAATCTCGATTATGAAAGAGGGACCCGTGGGGTCATCGCCAACTGCTGAAGTGACCTTCCATGGACCAAACCACTTAGGGAGGAGCTTGCGTGAGACGTGCTTCTCGAGCGCGAATTCCTCGGAGGTGACCCAAACAAGGTCGTCGGCGCGGATTGGACATGGGATGCAACGTCGATTCGCTTGCTGCTGCATACGGACCTGAGCCTTTTGCATATTTGCGCGGGCTTTGGTCAGCAGTTCCTGTACTTCCGTATAGAAGCGGGGGAGCAAGCGGCGTCGATATCGGCAGCCCGTGGAAGCAAAATGTCTGCGAAGATACGGCCTTTTCGTCCACCGTGGTGCAACTCAAAAGGAGTCACGCCGATCGCTGGGTGCACCGAAGTGTTGTAGGCGAACTCGATGTCGGGAAGGCGTTTAACCCAGTCCTTCCGATCCGGGCGGATGAGTGTGCAGAGCATCATCTGCGCAGTCTGGTGCGCACATTCCGTTTGCCCATCCGTTTGAGGATGTCGTGTGAAATCCGGTTTCATGCAGGTGCCGAATTCCACAATGAGTGTCGTCCAAAAGGCTGACATGAAACGAGTGTCGCGGTCGCTGACGATGTCTTCCAGAACTCCATGGCTGCAAAACCAGCCGGTATGCAAAAGTCGTGCGAGCTCAGGAGCCATTGCATGATACTTGCATGGAAGAAATCGAGCGTACTTGCTCAAATGGTCAACGACCGTGAGAATACCATCATGGCCAAGGCGATCGCGAGGGAACGGGTCGGTCACATCCATAGCAATGGAGAGGCCTGGTTCTCGAGGAATCGGCAATGGTTTCAGTTCGCCGTACGGGAGCTGATGGCGCCCTTTGTTCCGGTGGCAAACTGCATATGACTGAATGTACGGGTTGACATCGCTGATTATGTCCGACCAGCGGAATCGTTGGCAGAGTCGTGCAAGTGTGTGTGTGACGCTAAGGTGTCCCACCAGCCGCTGTCGGGACTGGTGAGTCCCGAATGACTTCCCGCCACTCGAGAGACTGTATATGACCAATTTGTGCACGACAAAGAAAACCGGAGGCAGGTATGCTGGAAAGAGCGGAAGCATGGGCACGGATAGTAGGAAGCTAGAGGCTGCCCTGAGTCGTCGGGGCCGCCAGACTAGAAATGGGTTGGCTAAGCAGAAAGCGGCAAAAGGACTGTGAGAGAACAGCAGGGGCGACTCCTTCCCCAAGGACGGAGAAGGGCCGTCGGGAAGTCGGTAGTAGCATAGGAGGTGCACAACAAGGGAAGGAAGGAAGTGTGAAGGGACAGGGCGCAAGGCGCTGACGCAACGCGGCGGCAAGAGGGCCAGGGAGACCGCAGGGTAGGTGGGAGCCGACACTCGGAAGGGAATAGCATGCGGGACGCAATAGGAGCGGGGAGTGGAGGTCGCTGTAAGGCAGAAAGACGTTAGGGGCACCAAGGAAAGACGTGGTATAGGCAGGGCAGGGGTGCCGGGGACCACATGGGATCAAAGGACGAGGCGGTACCAGCAGGACAAAGCGCCGGGGACCACGCGGGACCAAGGGACGGCGTGGTGCCGGCAGGGCGAAGTACCGGGAACCGCGTGGGACCAAGGGAAAGACGTAATGCAGGCAGGCCGAAGTGCCAGGGACCGCGTGGGCCTAGATAAAATGGTGGCACCAGCGGAACCACTAGCAGATTGGGTATCGGCGGAATAAAAAGTGTCAGGAGTCGCCGGCAGGGATTGTCGACAGAACGGAGGAGACGGGCGTGAGACGGGAAAAGACGGAGGGCACCTGAAGCGACCCAGGGGGTTCCTGGATCAGACGCAACGACAACAAAAATAAAATAACCTGACACCAAGTGGACGGGACCGTCCGGGCCAGGGTCCGGATGAAAATGATAAGTACCGTCGCGGCAAGTGCCGGCAGGAGGAGAGGAGGGGACGGTAGTAATGAGGGGGCCGACCAGCAGTCCGGGTTGTGCCGGACCAGCCAGACCAAGAGAAACGAAGTTCCGAGGGCTCCACGTGGAGAAAAGGCTGGCCGGAGAAAATCGGAGTAAGGGGGCCTCAAACTGGAAGCGGCGGCAGCAAAAAGGAGCCCCCTTTGGCCTTGGGGGTGCCACTACTGCAGTAATGGTGCAACGACCATATGCCGGCTGCAAAATCGGACCTTGGGAGAGGTCCAACAGCTAGAAAGAGGAGAAATAGTTGTTGGACACTTGTCCCAATAGTAAATGAGAAAAGAAAGGAGGAAAAGGGGGGAGAATGAGACAAAGGAGGAGGAAGGAGTGGAGGAAAAAGTGCCGCCAGGTTGGGACTACAGCGGTAGGGACTGGCAGGTCTCAATGATGACCTCATCCCTCCTAGATCCTAGGAGGGCAGTCCGGATTGCAGAGATAAGGTCCTTGGGCCATTATCTCTGCAATATCTGAATTTAAGCAACAAAAATAAAGAAAAATGCTGATGTGAGTTGGCCGGCTCATTTTTGGGCCTTAGATCTGAGATCTGATCTTGCGGAGGAGGAGATCTAGCCGTTTTTTGTGGGCTGACACAAAACGGCTAGCTCCGGAATGAGTTGGCAGCAAATTGGAGGGAAAACCAAGAGATCAACAAGACAAAACTGCGAATTTGGCCCAAGGTTTGGGCCAGGTACATCAAAAAAATTAAAAATTGGGGCAAAGGACTCGAATTTGGAGCAAGGGGAACTTGGAGTAACTCGGAATGATGAGAACCATAGATCTCAGCCAATCCAAGGCTGAGATCTGTGCCGCCACTTGGGAAAATGCAACGGCCTACTCACAAGAGGCCTAGACTAGGGAAAAACGAAAAACGGGCCTCTAGGCCCTCAAATTTTGGTAAAGGCTGCATTTTGGGGTAGTGGAACCCAAAAGGCAGCACTTTTTGAAAAGAAAAGAGGCCGGGGTAGACCAAGGGGTAGTCCGAGAGGGTACCAGCCTCTCGGACTGCATGTACCTGGCCAAAATGAGGCCCAGGTACCTCCTGGTAGGCCAAAACTGGAAATTTGGCCCTTGGGGTACCTCGATGCACCTAGAGGCACTTGGAGGGGCCTAGAGGTTGGGCGGTGCATCTGTTCCAGCCTATATAAGCTGGAGGTGTAGGCCGCAACTCTCATTTGAGCATGAGAGGTGCCCATGCTGCCCAAATGAGGCTGTGAGTGAGTACTAGTGAGATAGAGCAAGGGAGTGAGGGTCGGAGCTAGCCTGTAGCCTGGCTATGGTGGTAAGACTGAGAAAGGTGACCTAGAGGCTAGAAGGGAGCAAGGAGAGTGGTCCGCCATAGCCCTCAGGCTGTGAAGTAGGAGGAAAGGTTGAAAGGGGTCCCCTTAGCCCTTCTAGAGGGAAGGACTCCACAACCTTAGAGGTAGGAGCCTGCCATAGCTAGAGAAGAAGTGTGAGAGAAGGGGAGGACTTGGGGAGGTGGGAGAGCTATGCTCAAGGAGCTAGAGCCAAGCCTGGAAGACCATTGACTAAGAGACCAGTGGGAGGTGAGTGAAAGAGGAGGAAGGTTCTCCCTTCTCTCTTCTTCTTCTTCTTCTCCTTCTTCTTCTTTCTCTCTCCTCCCTTCCCCCTTCTCCTTCTTTCTCTCCTTCCTTTACCTTCTTCTTCTCCTTCTTCTTCTTTCTCTCTCCTCCCTTCCCCCTTCTCCTTCTTTCTCTCCTTCCTTTACCTTTTTCCTCCCCTTCTTCTTCTCCCCCTTCCCTATCTTCTTCCTCCCTCCAAAATTGTGGTTTTCACTGATTTGGGGGCTTTGGTAAGTTGCGATTCACCTTGGGATAGTTCCGTGACGTTTCCTCTTCATATATTGCTTCAAACTTTGAGTTTTCACTGATTTGGGTGCTTGGGTGAGTTGCGATTCACCTTGTGAAAGTTCCGTGATGTTTCCTCTTCATAGATTGCTTCAAACT